>JARHVA010000221.1:2720000-3050000 GCA_037957365.1 Torreya grandis
TACTCTTCTAAACCTTCTGTTAATCATTTATTACTTTAGATTATAACTGATTTAATAAGATTTATTATTTTATATATGTTTAGCCTAATTAAATGTTTATAGATATTTGTATTACATTTTAATATAAAATCTATTTATTAACTTTTGGTGACTTCACATGCAATTTAGCAATACTTTTAGTGATATGCAAAAAAATTTACTCCTTAAACTTACGATTTAAAAAAAAAAAAAAATGAAAATGCTGCAATTTCTTAATCAAAAAAAGAATACAAAAGTAGAGGGTTAAATAAGTATAAAATATCAAATTTCCCTGAGGGAAAGAAGTAAATAGTTATAAAACAACGCCCATAGGGGAATAGGCTAAAATAGGAATGAGATGATACCAATGAAAAACTATCTTCTTTGCAATAAAACACAAACAACGATAATTTATCTCCTTTACAGCATTTTGAGCCTTTCTTTAATCTTATAGATCACTAAGAGTAGTTTAGGGTTCCCGGTGTTGAACTATTCCAATTGTAAAAAAAGAGAGGATATAATCTGAGTTTGCTGAATAACTAAAACCAAATATTTTCCAAAGTACAATTGTTGACAACGATTTTTACAAATATGAAATAGGATGCCCAACAGACAAGTGTTCCATATGACAAAGGGGGTGACAGGGGAGAGAATGCCTAACAAGGTTGTTTTTTTATTGAAATTGCTAGAGAAGAGTTCTGGAATGGAAGAGAGAAAGGAGAACCAGATCATACTTTCTTAAATCAGACTCTGTTTGGGCAGCCGGTAAGGAGATGTCATAAGGTTGCTCTTCAAGAGCAAGGTGCTATTGGCTAAAGTCATGCTTTAGGTTACGTTCTTTTTTCTGTCTCTCTTTGGCCATTAGCCTTCCAAATCCTCTTAGAAACTTGACTGTTCTCGACACAACAGCTTCCCACCAAAGGATCCAACATACAGATGAAGTGGGTCGGGGTTGAAGCTCCCAAACAACAGAAATTTGGGCAATACAATGCGAGGAAGAAAGATAGGAAATATTTAACTTAAAAAGAAGTTCTCTGCTAGGGAGTGACGAAGTAGTCAAGTTGAAAGAACAGGAAATAAAAAAATGATCAAAGAAAATAGTGTCAAAGGAGATTCAACAGACTTGATAGGTTCTATGTTTGCACATTTGTGAATCACTCCTTGCTTCCCCTCTTGTTAAAATTTAGAATTAACAAAAATAAGCTTTAATTAAACTATAGTTTAAAGAGAAAAATAAAACATTTATAGATTTAACATTGCATCAATTTCAATATATAATAGAAATGCAATAAAACGATACAAATATTCTCTTGTGACTAAAATGTATAGAAATAATTCACATTTGTGAAATACTTTATTATAAGATAAAACATCAGCTTATAACATTGTTGTAAATATGAGGAATTCAAGATTTCAAATATATATATATATATATATATATATATTAAAAACAATGTCATATGATCGGTCTAATATGTTAGTAGAAAAGCATTGATATAAGTTAAAAAGCTGAACATTAATTTTTAATAATATAAAATTAGCAGTAAAATACCAAACAAAATCATTAAGACTGCATGATTTAGTTGGGTTGAGGCTAACTGTCAAATGGAAAAGATTGATAACAATTATTTCCAATTTCAATGTGCTTCATCTTCAATTCATCAGTCTAACCAGCAGTGGATAAATTGTACCAAGTCAAGACCTATTTCATCCTTGTAGTGGATAAATTGTAGAATGAGGTGCTGCATGATAGTGTATGACATGGGAGCAAAACTACATTCATTGTATGTTACAAGGTTTACAGGCAAAGGAGAAACTGATCTATGCCTCTCTGTATTTATCTCTATACAAGCCTGGAAGAGCAAGGGGCTCTGCATTTTGGGTTTTTTCATTGATATATTAGAACAAAAGTAAAGAATCATCAACCTGCATGATGATTCAAAGCCTATTTTCTCTGCAGCAAATAGTGATCTCTCTCTTAATGTTGTACAACCAGCATATTAAATAATCCATGAGTCAAAGAAGCTGACGGAGACAGGATTAATGCTGAACCATAATGAAAATAGCTTCTGTCCAGACCAGCATTATATGCTAACACTGGTACAGGGCAAAGGACTTGGACTTCCAGAAGAAACTCAATGTGCGGCCAATTTTTTTGGAAGTTGACTTACATAGTTTTCTTTTCTCCTTAGACGAGGCTTGTCTTTTCATGGATGCCTCTTGATTGCATACAACCTTAGGAGGTGAAAGCCAGGAAGCATCCCGTTGGCGTTGCTCTCTGAAATGTTGTAGAAGTTTCTGTGCTTTGTCCTTTCCCCATGGAGTCCCATTAACAGAAAGAGTAACTAAAGAGGGAATCACACCTTCCCTTAAAACCAATTGGCAATGGTCAAAGCTCTTAGTGCATAGCAACAATAGGGTAGCCACTGCTTGTTCTTGTTCTTTAGGGGTGCCTGTATCAAGCAGCTCTGCTATGGCCATAATGCAACCATCGGTATCAGCAATCACGGTTCTTCCCTCTTCAATGGCAGCTAGGTTATGCAAAATGCTAATGCATATTTCTGTGCAATCAATTTCACAAACACCAAGGAGAAGAACAATCTTGGAAACAGCTCCTGCTGACACCATTCTGGACTGATTTTCTGTATTTGTGGATAAATTATGTAATGTTTTTAGAGCATCTTGTCTGAACTGGTAAGAACCTGAACTTAGTACTTCAGTGAGACAAGGAATTGCTCCCAACGAACCAATGCCAGCTTTATTGTCATCCCAACTAGACAGCACTAGCAAAAGTGCTAATGCTGCTTCAGCTGTTTTTAAATCAAGAAGATCCAGCAACAATGGCACTACGCCTGAAGATATAATTGATGCCTTATTCCTACAAAATACAAATTTCAAGAACACCGAGAAAACAGTTGTAAGACCTATGCAGCCATTCGAATAAAAGATTGCTAAAGATGTTTCAACAAAAAGTCTGAAAGTGCTTCAACATGTCAGATTGAAACTGCCTACCTGTTGTTGTTCAAAGCCATATTGAGAAGAGCCAATGCTCCTACTTCTTGTGCCTTTGTATCTAATACATTTACAGCAGACCGCAAGAAATTCACAAGAGCATGAATAAAATGATTGGCACCCATGTAAGAGCAAGCCTCGTTATCATCCTTACACAAGAATCCAACCTCCCTTGCAGCTGCACACTGTAGTTCCATACATGGTGAATTAAGGTCTGCAAGCAATCTTTCGTACCTTTCACTAGTATTTTCTTCTGGATGTTGAGACTCAACTATACCGCAAGTCATAGAAGGGTCTGTTCCACTAATTTGTATCAATTCGCCATTTGGGGTCTCAGAGAAGTTATTAAGAGCAAAAGACGGAGTTGATATTCTGCCAGCATTCCCCTCATCAAAACTTGCAACCCGGTCATCTTCTGACAATCCTACCTTAACTCTTTTCAGCCGACCATCAGCAACACTTTTCATGGAATCTGACTGGTCCCATATCCAGTATATCAGAGGCAAAGAAGGTGGAGGGGGTGGTTCTGGAACTTTGATTCCATTTTTCTCACACCAACTGGCAATCAAGCCCTTGACACAGTAATTAGGAGTGACAGAAAGATATGACAACTTTTGCTGTGTTTTTGGGCATGTATCATGACCTTCACTAAACCACTTCTCTATGCATACTCGTTCATATGTTTGACCAGAGGAAATGATCACAGGATCAGACATTAACTGTAAGGAAATCGGACATCTAAATTCTTCAGGAACTGCTGGCAGCATTCCTATGGAACTTCTAAGAGTTTCCTTGGTAGTCAATTTGAATGACTGAAGTTTGGATTCATCCTGGCCACTCTTTCTGCCATTAACATGAGCTTCCTCTAGAGAATTTCTAACTGATGGAGAACATGGGTCAGAGTACTGAGAATCAACATCATCCATACATTCATTTCTAAAAAGCTTGTTGTATTTTCTTAGGAGATGTAGGAGATATAAAATTATTGCTTCTTTCCTCTTATCTTCCTCACAACGGGATTTATCAAGCTGCTTCCTCAAACTTTTTTTTTCCATCAAAATTGCTTTAGAAGATACTATTCCCAGCCTTGTAGCTGCCTGATGGAAAGCTTCTAGTTCTGAAATATCATTTAGACCACTCGCATCCGTGTCCTGCTGCAGTAATGTGATAAGATCATCACCAATTTCCTTTTCTGTGGGCTCAAGTGCAAATTTCGATTGTTCAAGCTCCTTGAAAATTTCAGTAATCTGCACAAAGAAAATTCCCTTTGGTATATTTTAAATACACAATGATATACTACTACTGCATGGGTTTCTAACTGCAAATTCTGAAAAGAACCAAAAAAAAACACAATATAAAAATTAATGTTTACAGATGAGTTTCAGTCAAAATAAGAACAAACTGATTGCATGATCAATAGAGTTAAACATTAATTTTAAATCACAACAGAGTACAAAACAATTATTACATGGGAAACCAGTTTACCTGCAAAGTTATCTACAAATAGGAAAAATATGAAGCATAGATTGTATCCCTATATTTCACCTATCCATCAACCTTATTTCATTCATAATATGCAGTGTTGAAATAAGCCATGAAAATATATGTCATTTCCTATCTTCACACCTGCCAGGCTAAGGTATGTGGTACAATGACTTCAAGACGCTGTAAACCCTGAAGCAAATCATCTTTGACCCTTTCGAATTTGGCCAATACTGCATCCCCTGTTATTGCCTGGCAACGCATCACATGTGAGACAAATCTCTATCTTAAATGTGCAAAAATCCATGGAATTTACACATTTGAAAATTTTAGCATATGAGTGTCAACCAAACATATCTTAACTACATCCTAGGATATCTTATTTTCCATAAAGCAGGAGAAATTCGTGGAAAAATTGTTCAGAATAAAAAAAGGTAGAAAGCAATTTGACTATGTGATTAGACAATCATTGATCCTTTTGTACTAATGGACTATTGAGACACCCCTTGTGCCAGCTTGTAAGTTTATTGCACCTAATTCATTTGCCTCTTCATTTATTTAAAGGGTGTTGACTCTTAGAACACATTTTGCTCCCCCATAAGTTTGCAATCTTTGCTAATTTTGGTTATGATGGAGTAAAAAATGCATACCAAGTAGAATTTGCTGCAGTCTCCACAATGCTGAAGAAGGTATTTGGCCTTTTCAAGTGCTAGATGAAAAGCGCATAAGGTCTGAATGCCCGACTTACACCTTGGACGAGCAGCTTCTATGGCAGGAAAGATTTTCATCATTTTAGTAACAACCCTGGCAAGTTGCCTACACATTCCTCCATGTAGCTGCACATATTGATTGTCAAATCCTCAGTAAAATATTGGTGTTTCTTCTTCTTTGTCTCATATATTTTCTCAATTATGTGTTTAATAAACAAAACACAAAATGGACAATCAAAGTGTGATAATAATCAGAAGTCATGCAACTACATAAATGATCAACATAAAATTGCTGTAATAAGAAAAATAGGTTTAGTTCCAGTTTCAAGACCAATAGAAGGCTTATGTCTGAGAGGGTAGAGGGATCCTGCAGTTGAAAACTGAGTAGAAGAAATAAATTCTATCAACACAAAATCACCAAAAAGTGATCAATCTTTTTTCTATACAGAAAACAATGACTGACTGGTTAATCGCCTGAATCACTAACGTCCATAGAAGCATTTGAAAGTAATGATCACAAACAAAAATCCAAGTTTATAAAATATATTGTCTACCTATTTCATAGATACTGATAATGCATGTGCAGGAATGCATCTACTTGTAATGAATGCTTCAGAAATCTTGTGGAAATTACCTTTGCATCATTAGCAGTTGAAAAGATTTGCTCTACAGCTTCTTCCAGTTTCTCCATCAAAGCACTAGACTGCATTATTTCAATGTACAAGTAACCAGCAAAAACATAAGCACAACATCTCTCTCAGTTTCTGTGACTGATCATGTGACATACTTTTTTCTTCAAATAACCAATTGTATTGGATTGTGTCTTTTATAAAGCTTCAATATCTATTCAATCTCTTATACCCAACAACATATTTTTGAGAAACAAATGACGAAGATATTTACCCAAAGAACACAGGTTGTGCAGATCTTATGAGTGTCAAAACCCTTTTCTATATTAGGACATTGAAGCCGTCTCCAAGATGAAGAAAACTTTGTTTGTGTCAGTAAGGAGAAAAGAATTTGTCCATCTCATATATGCAATGCTTATCAACAATTTAGATAAATATTGTTGAAAATATATCATCACCAGCAAACCGTTCATCCTTTTCCTTTTTCTTTCATACAACAACTTTCTGTTCTCTGAAGAAGCTCACAAGGCTCTCTGCAACAAAAATGCAAATCAGCCAGGAAGTTTTCCTATTGCCAGAGTCCACACAAACTGAAAGAAATACAATAGATTGTATTTTACAACTCATAATTTATCAAATTCATCAAATGAAGGAACATGCACACTAAACAGGATTGAATGCATGAAAAAGAGGCCTCAATCTCCTGCGAATCAACTTCCTACAGCAATTCTTCTGTTGATTTGAAGAGTGACACATGAAATTTACAGTTTTAGACTAAAAAATGTGGACATAAAAATCGACTGGATCATTTGTTGAAACAAAGGCATAGCTCAAGAAAGGATAAAATCGTACTGAGAAAAAATGAATTGAGCAGCATGACATGAAATGCTAGCTTACTGGGTCTTAAAAATGAGCAGTACAGGAAATGCTAGCTTACTGGATCTTAAAAATCTAGCATTAAGAGTTAAAATCACCGAAATTGCCATTTGGATCAAGGAATTGAAGTTTCCATCATATCCTTCTCACAGTGGAATTTTGAGTGACTCCATTAACTGAATAACAAAATACTTTATGTAAAGGAGTAGAAAAGATGGGATTCATGAAGCCAAGAGCAACAGTCCCATGGAATTCAACCCAAAGAGTGATGATGCATGTTATACTAGACTTTGGATGATATATTTGCAGATGGGTGTAAACAAATAGGGCAAGTCCATGACAAAGATAAGAACTCTCTTTGGCACATCTAGGCCTAAAATCCTTAAAAAATAAAGATTGTCATGCAAATTAGGCATGGATCACAAAACTACCAAAATTTGGATTTCATCCAGCCTGAGGAGAGGAGGCTTGATATGAACTCTACAACAATGGATGTGCAATATGGTAAGTCGGCAAGCCTGTAATTAAGAAGGCGTCACAAAGACGAGAACTACAGGACAAAGGAATCCACAAAGCACGCACAAGCACTGCTAAGCAATGATGTTAGTATTGAAGAAGAGGTGGTCACTAACCAAGGTGCTGTCTGAGAAGTAATCTAATCAATGTACTCTGAGAAGCTTGGTATCTAGATCCTTGGACATGGGTAGACCCTTTGGAAAACACAGACTCCTGAACATAGTTAGATCTCTTGAGAAACATAAATCCTTAAATATGGGTAGAACCTCTAAAACACAGATTCTTTAACATAGATAGCCCTTTGAAACACGTAGATCTCTAACATAGGAAAAGACTCTGAAACTCATTAATTTTTGTACGTTGCTAGACCCCCCGAAAGGCACATAGATTCTTGAAGGGTAGACCTCTGAAACACAATTTTTTGGGCTTCATAGTGAAGGCATGTGTGCTCCATACAGGAGGTCACAAGTTTGATTCCGGAGTGAAGTAGAACAATATATATGGTAAATAGAAATAGCAACTCCCTTGTGGGCTTCTAAAAGGGGTCTCATACAACAAATTGGCGTCTCGCTTGGCGGTGACCTACAAAACTATGTTTTCCTTTTATCTTTTAAAACATTGTTAGACATGGAACACAATCACCTGCTCGCAACAAGTGTACAGACCAGTTGATCTGAATGGTAAACAACTCATTCATTCTATAGATTCTTAAACATTGGTAGAGCCTCTGAAACACATATATACTCTTGAACATGGGTAGATCCTCTTAAACATAGTTGAACCCTCTGAAATAGAATCTCGCATATTTGCAACAAGTGTAATAGGCCAGTCGATATATATTGTAAACAACTCATTAATCCTATAAACTTTGTTTACATTCATTCTGTAGACTCGTTTACATTCATTCTATAGACTCTTGAACATGGGTAGATCCTCTGAAACACGTATACTCTTGAACATAAGTAGAAACACTGAAACACAGATTTTTTAATACAGTTAGACCCTCTGATTCACAATCTCACTTACTTGCAACAAGTATAATAAACCATTTGATCTAAATACCCAAAAATTCCTTCATTCTATAGGCTTTAATCCTCTCAAAAACATCCAGACACACCCTCCAACCAAATCTCATAACAATGCCAAATACTTATATCAATAAGCTCCACATATTCCAGAAATATAATTTCCAAAAAATACAGCAGTACCAAGCTAACAAATGACACTCTAATCACAACCAGATGAACATTACCAATACCCTGCTGATGCTTGTTTGTGGACACTCATGCTCTAATGCAATGATATGCCTGAGCTTCAATGCAAATAGAAATTCAGTTGGTGTAATGGTCTATACAAGGAAAAACAAAATCATACCTGAAAACATAAAAACAAACAAGTGGGTAGTCTTAGAACTCCTTCAATATGCATTTAAGCTTAAGAAAACCATGATTTCCATCAGAAAGCTAATGGGTATCACTCTGTAATACGCCATTCAGTTGTATCATTGGATTATGTACTGAGTGAAAGCAAATGTGCACATGGGGAATTTTTTTGTCTTTGTTATTTTCCCCTCCAAATCTATAAAGTAGGTACTTATTATTACTATATTTAACATACATTCTTTCACTTTTGACCATTTTGCTCGCATCTTTATTAAAGGTTTTTAGAATTTTGGATATTTTACATTAATGTTTTGTCCAAGTTTTGGGTTTATAGGATTCCCTGGGCATAATGTCCAAAATTAACTTTGTTAGATTTGATTGCTCATAGTTTACCTATTTCCTTTTAAAATGTTTTGATTAAAAATGTGTTGATGTGGTCTCTATGTTTTCACTGTCTTCCATTCAAACCTTTGTGGGGTCACCTTGTCCATTCATATTCCTTGTGGTAGATATGAGGTCTTAGCCGATTTGTGTTAGGGTGAGATGGATGCCAAGTTATAAACTAGATGGGGTGATAATAGGGGCACATGTGCTATGAGGACCGTCAAAGATCTTAGGACTCGATTGTTTTTTTTAATATACTCTTGAGTAATTTTTGCTTTTTTTAAATTGAGAAATATACTTTTATTAATAAGTAAAATAGTACATCATTGATTGTATAAAAAAGTGGAAGATGTCACATTTTAAGGTGTAGAATAAATTTAAGAAAAAAAAAGTTTGTAGAGAGTAATTTCATTATAATATCAAAATTATAAGCGTATAATAATAAATGTCACACAACAAGTGTGGTTCAATAAAAAAGTGATAAAAACTATTATTGAAAAATATAGAGACCAAGGCCATTAGGTAGCAAAAACAAATATGGCAGTCGGAAGAGGCAAGGGAGGGAGGCTATCAGGTTGTCCCTCTAGCCACTGGGTCTTGGAGGATTTGTTATTTCAGGGACGAGTTCCCATTCATCAGTTGCTTTTCTTATGAATCCTCAGTGGGCTAAGAGGGAGAAATGGCAAGACCCAGGCAAGGAAACCTATCCTAGAAAGAAGCCTCCCAATCGTTGCCACATTGTGTCCAAACTGGTCAAACACTTCGCTCTCATGGAGGGGTGAAGGCCATTGAGAATGGGGAGAGGAGCTCCACCTGCTCTGAGACTAATGATGCCAAAAACCTTGGCCTCGACCTTGAGAGGGAGACCGATGATGTAAAAGATCTTGAGGCACACGACTAACTGCACATGGAGCGCTCCCCCAGTGGTCCAAAAGGGTATGGAGGTGTTCCACCTCCAAGCAAAAAATTTCTGTCTAGACTTAAATCTGAAGCAAAACATTGAAAATGATAGTAACTTTGTTAGTCACTGAAAAACCCCTTTTCGTAACTTCATAATTAAAAAATAACATAGTTCCTAATTTTACATATATGAAAAAGAATATTAACATGAAAGATACGCCAAAAAATGTTATATCTTGCAAGTAACATGGTTTAGTCCCTAGGAAGAACCATTTTTCAAGTAAAGAATTATGGAAGAAATGGTTAAAAAAGGGTATGGATCCATTTCCAAGTTCACTGAGCATGGGAAAAAAATCAAAACATGTGTTTCAAAGTCCTAGCTTGATGACAGGGAAGGCAAAAGGGATTTAAGACCCCCATGTGCTTGAGTCAATCTCCAACCAATAGGCCTTGGTAAAAAATGCACCAAAAAAAATGAGGCTTTGGGGGCACAATGTGGGTTTTCAAAATATTGACAAACCTTCTAGCCTAGATGGCATTCAAAGACCTTAACTTCCACTAGTTGTTGAGGATTTCACTTTGTGTATGTTGAGGGGCAAGAACATGATGCCCCCCAATTTAGGGTTTGTATCGATAGAAAGGAGTAGCCATAGGCTAATTGCCAGTCTTTCCACTAAGGGACTCTAAACAAAACTCTTATTTTATGGAGATAAACATTAGGTATGGGATTTTGAATTTAATGAATTGACTTTGAATCCTCAGGTTTGAGCTGGTATTTAATTCTCAACATATCCCATGAGAACCACCCTTGAGAAATCTTGCATTAAATATCCTTGATGCTCTTGATTACCATTTTTTAAATTTTAAGGCTCTTAATGCATGGAACCATATCGAACAAGATGCTATAAAAATTAAGAATGGGAGACCACTAGAGGGAATGAGAGTTAACAAAAAGATTATTTTTCAAAGCCATCCCTAACCCAAATGATATTAAGTTTGAGAAACTCCCAGGCTTTCCATATTCTTTAACCACAAAGGTATGGCTAATTTGCACTCACATAGGAGTAATAAGAAGATTATGCAAATCAATACCCTTCCATGCTTTTCAGCCATGAGGGGTTCCTTGGGTAATGCAATGCTTTAACAAAACCTTCCAAGTTTCATTCCCTTCTAGGCTTCTGATGATCCATTTTATTAGGAAAAATATCCTAAACTATGTAAGTAATTAAATTATGGAATAAAACAAGCTATAGAGAATGAACAAGAATAACCAAATAACACAAGAGATTATGTGGAAACTTTACAATGTGCAAGGAAAAACCACAGGGCAATGGCAACTTCTAGACTTCTATTACTTCAACAAAATCTCCTCTACAATCAGCTTCCTCTTGCAACTCCTTTTTAAATGCTTACAACCAAAGCATTCAAGTGAGCCAAGCTTACAAAGCCTCCAGGCTTCAACCTCTAAGCGTGCAAACCCAAACTTGCAAGGATCCACAAGGGTGATCCATGAGGATGACAAATACAAAGGAGAACCCATGCTTATATAGTATTACAAGAGAGAAGAGAGAGGGAGACAAAAACATCATGGGTGGCCCAAAAAATGCACCACACTCCTAGTGGGCTCAATAGTGTTCAATAGTTAAATATTTGTCTCCATGTGCAAAGGTCAAAAAAATAGAGCACTACTTTAGACAAGATCTGAACCACCTCCTTGGGACACCAAATATGGTGCCCCACTCCACAAGTGAGGCTAAACAATAATAGTGGTCTCTTGTCTTCTACTTCCCATGTGCACACATAATCCAAGGGATATTCCAATCAGTAGTCAAACCAGACACATGAATCATGGAGCCTCCATAAAAGTGTACCCCATACCTAACCTTGTCAATCACACCAAAGACAAAAATCATTTGACTTGGTGGAGTGTTACACCCCACTCCTTTCACATCAACATGATCACAGGAAATATCCTCCATAGGCCATGCCACATCATCTACATGTCACATCCCCTACATACCACATCACCAAGATGCCACCTCAACATGAATAGTCACTACCAACTCACCATAGTGAATAGTACCTACCACCTCATCACATGAATAGTGAGTTCACACCCAACATTCTCCCTCTTGAAATCAATATTCAAGATTTACAACACCTAAGTATGTTATCATCTAGTTGCCTTCATTGTCCATTATTGCCTTATCACAACTTCAACAAGCCCAAAGAAGTTTTACTACACCAATCAAACTTCCATGCCCTTACTGGCTTTGTCAACATGTATGTGGTATTCTATTCAATGTTTGTTTTTTCGTAATAAGATTCAAACATCTTTATCACCACAAATATCTGAATCCATAAAACCTCTTATGTGTAAATTTGCTCCTCCATAGTAGATTGCAACATCTGAAGTGCCTCTCAAATCAATTCACCACAAACTAATCCTCCTTTCTAGGATTCACCATGAACCGACTGACAACTCCCATTGCTTGGGAAATATCCGATTTAGTACACACCATGGCATACATGAAGCTTCCTATTTATGATGAATACAATACATGGGACATCCATGTCTTCTCCTCCTCTATTCTAGGACACTACTTAGAAGACAACTCAAAATGTCAAGGAAGTGGGGTACTCACTAGTTATGCATTCTGCATATTAAACTGTTGTAAAATCTTCTCAACATATGTCTCCTGAGACAACCAAATTTTCCTTGCTTTCCTATATTTGTGTATCTTCATCCTTACAAATTTGGTTTATTGCTCCTACCACTTTCATCTCAAATGTCCTATCCAACTGAGCCATCAAAACATCAATCTTATTCATGTTGGGGCCTACAACCAACATGTCATCAACCCATAGTAGCAAAATAACAAGCTCTCATCATTGAACCCATAATGATCTACTTCACTTTTTCTAAAACCTTGGATATCCATGAAGGTATTGAAATTATTGTACTACATGTGCATGTTTGCTTCAAAATATATAGTGATTTCTTTAATCTGCAAACCAATTGCTCTTTGTCTCATTCTCATAGCCCTTAGGTTAATCCATCTCTTCTCAAGATCACCATGTATGAATGTTGTTTTCAAATCCAACTACTCCAGTTTTAAATTCTGAACAACAACAAGTGTAAGTAACACTTTGATATTACTTAACAACAGGAGAGAAAATCTCATAGAAGTCAATACTTGACATCTACACATAGCCTTAAGCTACTAGCCATGCTTAACATGGCACAATTTCACTCATCAACAGCTCTTGGGAAGTCATTGTGCTACTCAATGCTTCACTGCATCTATCGAGTTGTTGATCTTGCATTCATAATGCCTCCTACTTTACTACATATCTCTAAACCAACTCATATGCCTCTATAGTACCTCCTTACTTTGATCTACCTAGTTACTCATTTTTGCTTTACCGCAACCCACTGCATGCACCTCACTCAAGCAACTTTGAGTTGTCTGGTTCAACACTGACCTTCTCCCTTCAAAAGGAACCTCAGGTCTCACTTGTTCTTCTTCATCTTACTAAACTAATTTGACAAGTACAATTTTAAGTGTCTTTTGTATCTCCTTCCTTTGCATGGATTTTCCAACATATCGACTAACAATAACGTATGGTTAGTAGGATCCCACAACCTATAACCTTTCATTGTTTCACCATAGCTGAGAAACACAATAAGTTAATTGCCTTTCCTTCATCCTCCATATTCACACTAATGGATACCAACAACATATGAACTTTCCTTCATCCTCAACCTATATAGTTGCTTCTTCAGGAACATTATGTTTGGTGTTAGCTACCTGGTAATGCTTGTTAAGCTTCTCCCATAACTCTTATGTCATCTTCTCCTCAACAACATTGAATTGAATAGAATATGCAAGACAAAGATGGATTGTATAAATTGCCTTCCTATCCATCTTGATCCACTCTTCATCTATCATGATGTTAGTGTTAGGATACCTACAACAATCAATATGCTCTGATACCAACTGTTAGGAGACCCCTTATCCAACGGAAGCACAATTGATTACTTTCTTATAAGCAATTAAACACAAAATTATACCAGAATGATAAAGTAACTAGAAACTTGAGACAACAAAGAATTTGAGAGACAATACACACTCTTGTATTAAATATTAGTAGAAGAAAATACAATAAGGAAGATGTCACTTCTTCCTCCACCTCAAAGGCTTGCCACACCTCAAGACCTTCTTCCCTCTCTCTCTTGCTCAACCTTAACAACTCTATAGCCTGAGTTATTATCCCTCCTTGAAAGTTTCAACTGATCTCCTTGACCTTACACTTGTAGATCTCCTTGACCTTGCTTGCTTCAATGCTTTTACTTGCCTTCTTGATAATTACAATACATGCCTCATGGGTCTTTAAATAGAATCCCATGGTTACAAAAATAGAAATCTAACTACAATAATTAGACACACAGCTTGTGACTATAATTAGTCATTTGGCATGCAAACACTCGCTTCACTTAACTGACTGTTCGTCAACAACAGTTCTGGAAATACACAGGCGACCGACGTCGGTCCCTGCTTGCCTGGTGCTGCTGACGTCGGCCAACATCCTGCCGTCGCCGGTTTCCTTCTGCACTGAATTTGACCGACATCGGTCATGCTGCTGATGCCGGTGCTTCTGGTTCTTCAGCATCCTCTTCTTGTGTCTGCAAACAGTTGAAGCTTTTAGCTCCACACCCTAACAATCTCTCACTTCGAGATAAATAGCTGCAACTTGTACCTGTACCTGTACACTATCTATTTTGTTCCTTAGGCTCTGTATCCCTCTTCAAAGTCACTCTAGAAGACCAACCACCACTGAAACCTGTGATGCTGAACCTATCACTTATGCCAAAAGAATTTTGCTGCTCCCAAATTCTTCATGACATACTTCTGAACCAACTCTACCCTTAGCTCAAAAAACTCCCTGTATATGAAACCCTGCAACAAGTAACACAATACAGTAACATGATAATGTAGCTAATATTATCCAACCTGGTAAAGATAAAATACAATGGTCAAATCTCCATTATTTTGCAGCTTACTCAAGACCATATACCATAGCCTTCTGTCTCATGTGTCCATCCACTCTCTTCTCTAAAACGGGAATCCATCCCTCTATCCAGTGCTTCCTTCCAGCTGACAACTCTACCAACAAATTCCTGTTTGGCTCTACTCCAAGGACTCACACTCCTCATCCATGCCAAGCTCCCACTGTTTATGGATTCTACCTGCATTGCTTCTTCCATCTTCCTAGTTCTTGACTGTCAGTAAGCAATATAAAGAAGGTGAACAATGAATATGAGGTTCACTTACCATTTCTGACCTCCATATGGGTGTTTGAGACTCCTTGACATCTAGCTGTCCACCCATCATCCGTTCCAGTGACCGATCTTGGCCATCTCCCTGTCTGCTCCCTACCGATGTCAGTTCCCTGCACTGACCCTGACTGTCAATGTCGTTTCCCTAGCCGACGTCGGCGTCCCCCCTGCTGATGTCGGTCCTTATGACCGACGTCAGACTTCTCCTGCCTGACCTACCGACCCTGTTGGTCTGCACATGACCGATGTCGATATCTGGCTGACCGACGTCGGTCCCATGTGACCGACATCGGCGTCTGTGTGTTCCTGTAAGTGATGAAATTTTCATTCGCGAGCTCTTCTTGGATCAAACCTCTATCCATATTGCCCTGCTCAGATTTATTCAACCCCTGTGACTAATCTCTGTCCTTCATCTCCTCCATAAACACCAAGGCTTCTTTGTTCCTGTCAAAAGCATCAAATTTCCTTTTTCTGCAATGAACTCTATCTATGCTTTCCGAATCTGAACACATACCTTTCGAATCAAGAACGTCCATTCCCTTCTTATTCATGTGACCAAGCCTATTAGACCACATCTTTGAATCTACACCAGAAGTAGAATCAGTAATACAAGTAGGTAGATAAAGAGTACCTACTTTGTTACCTCTTGCTAGAACAAGTGCTCCCTTGGTAACCTTCCAAGAGTCCGCTGTGAGGGTTATTGTGCATCCCTCATCTCCCAACCTTCCTACAGAAATTAAACTCTGCTTCAGAATTGGAACATGCATGACCTCCTTCAACACCCATGTGTTGTCAATCTACAATCTCAGCTGCACTTTCCCTTTGCCAACTATCTGACAAGGCGTACCATCCCCTAAATAGAGCACTCCAAAGTCTCCCTGTTCATACTCATGAAACAAAACTCTATTTGGGGATGCATGAAAAGATGAACCAGAATCTAAAATCCATGACCCTACCTGACTATCCAAAGAAAGTATGAGAGCATCCTGTACCACAATATTTGCATCCTTTGCTTCTTCCATACCTGCATGTTGATTCTCTTTATCTCTCAACCAACACTCCTTCTTTGTATGTCCTTTCTTTCCACAAAACCAACAGGTAATACCTTTGGACTCGGATCTCCTTCCCGACCTTGATTTCCATTGCTCAACCTTCTCCCTTTGCCTTCCCCTACTTTCTGCACTTAGAGCATTCCCTGATGATTCACCTGTGCTTCTCCTGCGTATTTCCTCATTCAAGATCACACTCACAACATCATCAACTTTTAAGATTTTAGAAGCAGATGCAGAATTACTTACTGCCATAACCAAACCGTCCCAACTTTCAGGCAAAGAACATAAAATCAAGAGAGCCTTTACCTCATCATCAAAAATAATATTGACTGAAGCTAACTGGTTTACCAAACCATGGAAATCACTGAGATGAGTATGTACCGATCCACCTTCCTGCATTTTCAAAGTAAATAGTTAATTCATAAGATATACCTTATTAGAAGCCGAGGGCTTTTCGTATAAATTTGCCAAGGACTTTATCAACTCTTCTATTGTCTTGCACTGTGATACGTGGAAATCACAGACGATGCAAGGCTCAACCTTATGGAACTGAGAGCCTTCCAATCAAGAACACTTCATTCTTCATCCTTCATATCTGTGGGCTTGCATGCAACCCCACCCAATGGTAAGTACAAATCCTTCTGATACAGATAGTCCTCAATCTGCATCCTCCAATGTTGATAATTCTTGCCGTTAAACTTCTCCATTCATAGCTTACTTTCTTCTGCCATTGTTGAACTCCCACTCAATCAGAAAACCCTGTGAATGACCTGTAATCAAAAACAATAACTTGCTTCCTGCAAACCGTAGCTCTGATACCAACCGTTAGGATACCTACAACAATAAATATGCTCTGATACCAACTGTTAGGAGACCCCTTATCCAATGGAAGCACAATTGATTACTTTCTTATAAGCAATTAAACACGGAATTATACCAGAATGATAAAGTAACTAGAAACTTGAGACAACAAAGAATATGAGAGACAATACACACTCTTGTATTAAATATTACTAGAAGAAAATACAATAAGGAAGATGCCACTTCTTCCTCCACCTCAAAGGCTTGCCACACCTCAAGACCTTCTTCCCTCTCTCTCTTGCTCAACCTTAACAACTCTATAGCCTGAGTTATTATCCCTCCTTGAAAGCTTCAGCTGATCTCCTTGACCTTACACCTATAGATCTCCTTGACCTTGCTTGCTTCAATGCTTTTACTTGCCTTCTTGATAATTACAATACATGCCTCATGGGTCTTTAAATAGAATCCCATGGTTACAAAAATAGAAATCTAACTACAATAATTAGACACGTAGCTCATGACTATAATTAGTCATTTGACATGCAAACACTCGCTTCACTTAACTGACTGTTCATCAACAGCAGTTCTGGAAATACACAGGTGACCGACGTCGGTCCCTGCTTGCCTGGTGCTGCCGACGTCGGCCGACGTCCTGCCGTCGCCGGTTTCCTTCTACACTGAATCTGACCGACATCAGTCATGCTACCGATGCCAGTGCTTTTGGTTCTTCAGCATCCTCTTCTTGTGTCTGCAAATAGTTGAAGCTTTTAGCTCCACACCCTAACAGTTAGGTTTGCTTGCAAGACCCTTCAAGGCTAGAGCTTGGTCATTCTGCACAAAGAGATCATCCACCTTCATCTTCCACATAGAGAAATTCCTGCCATCAAATTTCTCTATCTCAAACTTGGTTACTCCTCCTAAAATAATAGTAGCTCACATTTGCACAAAGCTCTCTTGCAATAAAAAAACTCAAACAAGAGTTTTTCAAAGAGCCTAGTTCTGAAATCAGATGTTAGGAAAAATATCCTAAACTATGCAAGTTGTTAGGAACCCGTGGAAGCACAATTGATTACCATATACAAGCAACTTAAGATGTGAAATTAACCAGAAGTAACAAGTAACTAGAAACCAAAAACAACACAGAATATGAGAGACAATACCCAATTGTATTAATACTCATCTAGAAAAGAATACAATAAAGAAGATGCCACTTCTTCTTCACACCTCTCAGAGGCTTCCCACACCTCAAGTGTACAGTAATTCTTTCCTCAAAGCTCTCTCTCTTACGGTCCCAACACACAACTCAAACATAGAGTTGGTGTTCACCTCCAACCAATCAATATCCACTACTGCCAGTACATCAGTGCTCCACGCACTCCACAAGTGCTCCACGCACTCCAAGTACTCAACGTACTCCAAGTAGATCTCCCATGAATCTACAATAACCTGCAACCCAAATGATCTTACTTATGGAAGGAACTTCCTTGCCTTCCTCTCTTGCTCTTTGATGTGTTGCTGTCACCTTTGATCCCATTGTCACCTGTAGATCTCCTTTGACCTCGCACACACACACACCATGTATATCTCTCTACACCCTGAAGAACCCTTGTCCTTGCCTCACCAAGTCCTTATGATTCTTCAAATCAGTACCCCAGTGGATCTTCTCCCTGATCTAGCACACCTACAGACCAACCTGATCATACACACTCGACACCCCTGTGGAACTAGGAGGAACACCCTTGCTCACTTCACACACAGAAGAAGCTAACCTTGCTCAACTCAACTAGCACACTTTTACAATACAGCCTATGAGTCTCTTAAATAGATCTCATGCAAACAATAATTAGACACCTAATTACAATAATTAGATCCATAGCTCAAGACTAATATTAGCCTTCTTCATGCAAACACCCGGTTTGTTAATGAACTGTCTGTAAAACTCGTAGTTTGAACCGCACAGGTGACCGATGTCGGTCCCTATCTACCTGGATGTGACCGACGTTGGCTGACTTTTGACTGTCGTTAGTTGCTTCCTGTCTGTACCCTATTGACGTTGATTGGCCTAACCGACGTCGGCGACTATGACAATAACATCCTCCTCCATGTCTGCATCCATGTGAAGCTTTTAACTCCACAACCTAACAATCTCCCACTTGGAGATAAATAGCTGCACTATACCTGTACATATACCCCGTCTAATCTATTTCCTGGCTTGTATCTGTTGGGGGATCAAACCAACAATAGATTACACTTGTGAAAGCAATAAACACATAAATAAATCAGATAGATAAGTAACTGAAATGATAAATAGCACAGAACAAGATATACAAGAAAACACCCTGAAAACTTGTATTGAAACTCTTTACAATAGGAATACAATTTGAAGAAACTTCGTTCTTCCACACCTCTCTCAGATGCACACAAGATCTCTCACTAGATCTCTATTCCTCAAGAGCTCTCTCTCAAGTACACTCAAATCCAACAACCTGGATTGATGCAACTCTGTACTATCCTTCAAACATTCACAATGTTCTACTCTTACAGTTCTACACTCTCATTCTACAACACTCTTCAATTCTAAGCTAAGAAGATCTTCCTACATATAGAAATAGGAAACTTGAGCATGCTCTTACAACAAACAGTTAAGCCTCTTGAACAAGGGCTCTAAAAATAATATTGCTAATAATAGAGACGCAAGCTTGAGTCCACGACTCAAACTTATCATGCAAACACTCGCTGCTGTCCACGGAAATAGATTTTTGGACACGCAGGTAACCGACGTCGGTTCCTGCCTGTTCGCCTGTGACCGTCGCCGGTCGACCTTACTGCCGATGTCGGCACCTCTGCAACTGCTACTAACCGACGTCGGTCACTCCTGACCGACGCCGGCGTCTGTGTAGACCCGAACCTGTTTAAGTATGCTCCTTGGTGAAGCTTTTAGCTCCACACCCTAACAATCTCCCACTTGGAGATAAACCAGCTGCACCAACCTGTACAACAACATATTCTAGCTCCTCCATCTTCAACTCAATCATGAAGACCAATAGAAGTTGAATGCAAGTTCAACTTCTCCTTAGTAACCGGCTTTGTTAGCATATCAACAGGATTCTTGTCTGTATGGATCTTCTCCAGCTTCAACTCACCATCTTCCAATACCTGCCGTATGAAGTGGTACCTTAGCTGTATGTGCTTGGTTCTTGAGTGAAAGGCTGAGTTCTTGGCCAAATGGATTGCACTCTGACTGTCACTATACAATCTGCAACTCCCATGCTCCCTTCCAAGCTCTTCCATGAACCGTGTCATCCATATCATCTCCTTGCTAGCTTTTGTAGCTGCAATATACTCTGCTTCTGTAGTTGACAAGGCTACAACCTTCTGCAACTTAGATATCCAACTAACTGCCGTTCCACCTACAGTAAAAACATAACCTGTGGTGCTCCTCCTGCCATCCAAATCCCCTGCCATATCTGAATCTACATAACCATGTAGAGAAGTATCTGAACCTCCATAGCATAAGTGCCTATTGCTGGTTCCTCTCAGATATCTAAGGATCCATTGAACCGCTTTCCAATGTTCCTTACCTGGATTGGCCATATACTTACTTACTACTCCCACTGCTTGGGCAATATCTGGTCTAGTACACACCATTGCATACATCAAACTCCCTACTGCGGAAGAATATGGAACCATACTCATGTACTCTACCTCTTCATGTGAATTGGGACATTGTTCTTTGCTTAACTTAAAATGTCCAGCCATAGGTGTACTTATCGGTTTTGCATCTTGCATATTAAACCTCTCCAACACCTTATTCACATAATCTTCTTGAGACAATATCAACCTGTGATTTTTCCTGTCTCTCCTAATGCTCATGCCAAGGATCTTCTTCGCTGCTCCCAAATCCTTCATAGCAAACATTTGAGCTAACTTCACCTTAAGCTCAGAGATATCCTACATGTGAGACCCTGCAACCAGCATGTCATCTACATACAACAATAGAATAATATATCTACCGTTATCAAATCTCTTGAAATATACACAATGGTCTGATTGACACCTACTGTAGCCATGCTCAGTCATAAACCTGTCAAATTTCAAGTACCATTGCCTTGGAGCTTGCTTGAGGCCATACAAGCTTTTCTTTAACCTGCACACAAACTTCTCCTTACCCTTGACCTTGAATCCTTCTGGCTGTTCCATATAAATTTCCTCATCCAAATCTCCATCAAGAAACGCTGTCTTAACATCTAGCTGCTCGAGATGCAAATCCTCAAAAGCAACCAAAGACAGTACAACCCTTATTGAAGTCATCTTAACAACCGGAGAAAAAATTTCACCAAAGTCAATACCTGGCTTCTGTGCAAATCCTTTTACCACTAATCTGGCCTTATATCGCATCTGTCCATCCTCACTTTCCTTCAACCTGTAGGTCCATCACTTCTTCAGTGTTCTCTTACCTGCTGGCAACTCAACCAAATCCCATGTTTGGTTCTCTCTTAAGGACTCCATCTCCTCAACCATGCCACACTCCCACTTACTCCTGGACTCCACCTATAATGCTTCTTCAAAACTCTTTGGTTCTCCACCATCAGTTAGCAATAAATAATATAAGGAAGGAGAATATCTAATTGGAGGCTTACTTACCCTTTCAGACCTCCTGGTGGGTGTCTTGGACTTGTTTTCAACAATCTGTCCACCCAAATTTTCTGACAGTGACCGACCTCGGCCACCTGTAGACCTGTCACTCGCCGTCGTCGGTTCTGCCTGACCGACCTCGGTGCCTAGTCTGCCAACGTCGGTCTCTGTATGACCGACATCGGTTTTTGTACTACCGACGCCGGTTCCAACCCTGCCGACGTCGGTCTCTGTGTTTTCCTGCAAGTGATTATTTCTTTTTCCCGCGAGCTCATTTTGGACCATAACTTTGTCCAATTCACTATTGCTCTGCCCAGTTTGATCCAGCTTCCTTATTTGATCACTGTACATCACTCTTTCATTGAAAACAACATCACGGCTCCTGATTACCTTGTTAGTTCCTAGATTCTAAAATCTAAAACCAAAATCATCTGAGCCATAGCCTATAAACGTGCATCTCATAGACTTAGGATCAAGCTTCTTTCTATTTTCCTTATCTATATGCACAAAGGCTTCACTACCAAAAACTTTGAGATATGAGAGATCTACCTTTTTACCTGTCCATGCCTCTTCTGGAATTCCACCATCCAGAGCTGTAGAGGGTCCTCTGTTAATCAGGTACACTGCGGTGTCAACTGCTTCTGCCCAAAACTCTAAGGGTAACCCTGCATGCAATCTCATACATCTTGCACGCTCCATGATAGTTCTGTTCATCCTTTCAGCAATACCATTCTGCTGAGGTGTCCTTGGAACCGTCCTTTGCCTATGGATTCCTTGTGTATAACAATACAATTTGAACTTAAGACTGCAGAACTCACCGCCATTATCAGATCTCAGGCACTTTAATTTTCTGCCTGTTTCATTCTCAACCATAGCCTTCCAAAACTTAAAAGTCTCAAAAACATCAGATTTTTTTTTAATACAGTAGATCCATACCTTTCTTGTGGCGTCATCTATGAATGTAACATAGTATCGTGATTCGCCAATAGAGGCTACCTGAGCTGGTCCCCACACGTCTGTGTGAACAAGCTGCAACTTCTGCCTTTTCTTAGTAGACCCGGTCTTGAGAAAACTAACCCTTTTCTGTTTTCCAAATACACAATGCTCACAAAATTCTAGATCCATACTTTTCAAATCTGAAAGCATACCTTTAGACTTAAGTATTGACATCCCCTTCTCACTCATGTGGCCAAGCCTTGAGTGCCACAATTTACAATCCACACCTGAAGCAGATAAAACTGAAGGAGATTTGTTAGTAACACAATTACACAAATAGAGAGTACCTTCTCTCTTACCTCTGGCCATAACTAGTGCACCCTTGGTCACCTTCCAAGAATCTGCTGTGAGAGTTACTGTACAACCCTCATCACCTAGCTTACCTGCAGAAATCAAATTTCTCTTCAAACTAGGAACATGCATCACTTCTCTCAACACCCATGTGTTGCCATTCTGCATCTTCAACTGCACTTTACCTTTGCCAGTAATCTTACAAGGCTCATCATCCCCTAAGTATACTATTCCAAAATCTCCATGGATATAGTCACTGAAATACTCTCTGTTAGGGGTAGCATGGAAAGATGCACCAGAATCTAATACCCAAGATTCTATGTTATTATGTAAAGAGAAAATTAAAGCATCCTGTGCAATACCTGCAACCTTGGCTTCTTCCTTTCCTTCGTGTTGGTTGTCCTCCTTAGGCTTTGACCAACAATCTCTGCTTATGTGCCCCATCTTTCCACAGTTCCAGCATTGTGGCTTCCTGCCATTCCTGGATTTGGATCTTCCTCTCACCTTAGACTTAGATCTTGATCTCCTCTTGCTCTTTTCTTTTTGCCTTCCCCTGCTCTCAAAATTTAAAGCGTTCCCAGATGTCTCTTCTGTGCTTTTCCTGCGTATTTCCTCATTCAAGATAACACTAACCACATCCTCTACTTTCAAAATATTTGATGCAGATGCAGTATTAGAAACTGCCATTACTAAGCCATGCCAGCTTTCAGGCAAAGAACATAATATCAAAAGAGCTTTTATTTCATCTTCAAATACAATATTGACAGAACTTAACTGATTAACAATTCCATTGAAATCATTCAGATGAGTAGAAACAGATCCACCTTCATTCATATGCAAATTAAATAATTGCTTCATAAGATATACCTTATTTGAAGCTGAGGGTTTTTCATACATATTTGCTAACGTGGTCATCAACTCTACCGTACTTTTTGCCTGTGACAAATTAGATATCACAGTGGAGGCCAGACTCAGTCTTATAGACCCAAGAGCCTTTCTGTCAAGAACTTCCCATTCTTCATCCTCCATGTCCTTGGGCTTCTTTGCTATCCCACCTAACGGTAAGTAGAGATCCTTCTGATACAGATAGTCCTCTATCTGCATTCTCCAATGTTGGTAGTTCTTGCCATTAAACTTTTCCATTCTCAGCTTACTTTCTTCTGCCATTGCTTCTCCCACTCAAATAGAAATTCCTACAGAAACCCTGTGAGCAACCTGTAATCTGTAACCTGTAACCAAGGCTCTGATACCACTTGTTGGGGGATCAAACCAACAATAGATTACACTTGTGAAAGCAATAAATGCAGAAATAAATCAGATAGATAAGTAACTGAAATGATAAATAGCACAGAACAAGATATACAAGAAAACACCCTGAAAACTTGTATTGAAACTCTTTACAATAGGAATACAATTTGAAGAAACTTCGGTCTTCCACACCTCTCTCAGATGCACACAAGATCTCTCACTAGATCTCTATTCCTCAAGAGCTCTCTCTCAAGTACACTCAAATCCAACAACCTGGATTGATGCAACTCTGTACTGTCCTTCAAACATTCACAATGTTCTACTCTTACAGTTCTACACTCTCATTCTACAACACTCTTCAATTCTAAGCTAAGAAGATCTTCCTACATATAGAAATAGGAAACTTGAGCATGCTCTTACAACAAACAGTTAAGCCTCTTGAACAAGGGCTCTAAAAATAATATTGCTAATAATAGAGACGCAAGCTTGAGTCCACGACTCAAACTTATCATGCAAACACTCGCTGCTGTCCACGGAAATAGATTTCTGGACACGCAGGTAACCGACGTTGGTTCCTGCCTGTTCGCCTGTGACCGTCACCGGCCGACCTTACTGCCGACGTCGGCGCCTCTGCAACTGCTACTAACCGACGTCGGTCGCTCCTGACCGACGCTGGCGTCTGTGTAGACCCGAACCTGTTTAAGTATGCTCCTTGGTGAAGCTTTTAGCTCCACACCCTAACAGTATCCTTCTTCAAGATCAATCTTGAAGACAGCCCACCACACAACCTGTGGTGCACCTCCTGTTATCCAAGTAACCTACCACATCCGAACCTACAAACCCATGTAGTGAAGTCCTGACCCTGCATAGCATGAATCCCTGCTGCTGGTCCCTCTCAGATACCTGAGAACCCACTTCCCCGAATTGGCTCCTAACTCTCTGACAGCTCCCACTACTGGGGAAAACTTAGGTCTATACCAGGCCTCATGTGATTTTGGACACTGAACTATCCAGCCCTTGGTGTGATCCAGTTCTATATCCTGCGTATTGAACCTCACTAACACCTGATTCACATCAGCTCCCACTAGAGACAAAATCAACCTGTGATCTTTCATGTCTCTCATGCCAAAGAATTTCGCTGCTCTAAATTCCTCATGACATGCCACTGAACTAACCTTACCCTTAGCTCAACAAAACCCTGTATGTATAAACCTGCTAGCTAGTATACCATCCACATATAGTAATAGGATAATGTTGCAATCATTATCCAACCTGGTAAGACTAACATAATGGTTACACTGACATTGACTAAAGCCCTGCTTTGTCATCCACTTGTCAAAATCTGTACCACTGTCCTGCAGCTTCCTCAAGACCATATGACCTGGCCTTCCATCTCACGTGTCCATTCTCTCTATTATTTAACTAAGGTATCCATTCGTCTCAGTGCTTTCATACTGGCTGACAACCCTACCAAATCTCCTATTTGGTCCTGCATCCTGTTCATGCCATGCTCCCATTATTTCCTGGATCCTTCCTGCTCTGCAGTCAACAACTAGTATAAAGAAGAGGAACAACAAATTTGAGGCCTACTTACACTTTCAGTCCTCGCCATGGGTGTTTGAGACTCCTTGACAGCTTGATGTCTGCCCAAAATCTGTTATAGTGACCGACCTCGATCACCACACAGTTTGCATCCGATCGACGTCAGTTCCATGCGCCTGTCCTGACTACCGACCTCACTGACGTCGGTGTCTACCTATTGTCGACGTCAATCCTCTGATCGATGTCAGTCTTACTGTCACCAATGTCATTCCTCCTAACTGACGTCGGTCTTACCCTACCCGACACCACCGGCTCTGGTCTGCACATGACCGACATTGGCAACTGTCTGTTTGACGCTAGTTCTTTCTGACTGACGTCGGTACCTGTGTTCACCTGTGAGTGATGACTTTTTACCCACGAGATTTCTTTGAATCAAATCCCTATCTAAACTGCTCTGCTCAGAGTTACTCAACCTTCTCCACTGATCTCTGTCTGCCATCTCCTCCATAAACACCAAGGCTTTTCAGTTCTTAAGTCTGTCAAAAATATCTGACTTCCTCTTAAGAACATGCATCTCCTTCTTGCTCATGTGACCAAGCCTACAAAGCCACGTCTCTGCAATAGAAGAAGAATCAGTAATATAAGTAGATAGATAAAGGATACCTACTTTCTTACCACCAGCTAATTCAAGTGCATCCGCTGTGAGAGTTTCTGTGCATCTCTCTTCACCCAACTTTCCTGAAGAAATTAGCCACAACTTCAAGACTGGGACCTGCATGACCTCCTTTAACACCCATGTGTTGGCCACGTATAATTTTAGCTTCACTTCCCCTTTGCCAATACTTTGACAAGGCTCACCAGCACCTCTCTTTGGGGCTGCATGGAAAGAGGCAACAAAATCTATAAACCAAGATTCTACTTTATCCAAGAAACATACCAGAGCATCCTATGCAACAACACCTGCAACATCTACTTCTTCAGTTCCTTCATGCTGATCTGCTACCAACCGACAATTTCTCTTTACCTACTCTTTCTTTCCATAACACCGTAAATGACCATTCATGCTATTCAGTTTCTCCATTCGTAGCTTACTTTCTTCTGCCGTTGCTATACTCCCACTTAATCAGAAACCCTTGAGAGTGACCTGTAACCAAACACAAAACCTGCTCCTTACAACCTTAGCTCAGATACCAACCGTTAGGAACCGGTGGAAGCACAATTGATTACCATATACAAGCAACTTAAGATGCGGAATTAACCAGAAGTAACAAGTAACTAGAAACTAGAAACAACACAAAATATGAGAGACAATACCCAATTGTATTAATACTCATCTAGAAAAGAATACAATAAAGAAGATGCCACTTCTTCTTCACACCTCTCAGAGGCTTCCTACACCTCAAGTGTATTCTTTCCTCAAAGCTCTCTCTCTTATGGTCCCAACACACAACTCAAACATAGAGTTGGTGTTCACCTCCAACCAGTCAGTATCCACTACTGCCAGTACACCAGTGCTCCATGCACTCCACAAGTGCTCCACGTACTCCAAGTACTCAACATACTCCAAGTAGATCTCCCATGAATTTGCAATAACCTGCAACCCAAATGATCTTACTTATGGAAGGAACTTCCTTGCCTTCCTCTCTTGCTCTCTGATGTGTTGCTGTCACCTTTGATCTCGCTATCACCTGCAGATCTCCTTTGACCTCGCACACACACACACACACCATGTAGATCTCTCTACACCCTAAAGAACCCTTGTCCTTGCCTCACCAAGTCCTTATGATTCTTCAAACCAGTACCCTGGTGGATCTTCTCCCTGATCTAGCACACTTGCAGACCAACCTAATCATACACACTCGGCACCCCTGTGGAACTAGGAGGAACACCCTTGCTCACTTCATACACAAAAGAAGCTAACCTTGCTCAACTCAACTAGCACACCTTTACAATATAGCCTATGAGTCTCTTAAATAGATCTCATGCAAACAATAATTAGACACCTAATTACAATAATTAGATCCGTAGCTCAAGACTAAAATTAGCCTTCTTCATGCAAACACCCAGTTCGTTAACGAACTATCCGTAAAACTTGCAGTTCAAACTACACAGGTGACTGATGTCAGTCCTTGTCTGCTTAGATGTGACCGACATTGGCCGACTTCTGACCGTCATCGGTTGTTTCCTGTCTGTACCCTGTCGACGTCAGTTGGCCTGATCGACGTCGGCGACTATGACAATAGCATCCTCCTGCATGTCTGCATCCATGTGAAGCTTTTAGCTCCATAACCTAACACAAGTAATTAAATTCCAAAATAAAACAATCTACAAAGAATGAACAATAATAACCAAATAACACAATATATTAGGTGGAAACCTTGCAATGTGCAAGGAAAATCCATAGGGTAATGACAAATTTTAGACTTCTATCACTTCAACAAAATCCCCTCTAAAATTAGCTTCCTCTTACGACTCTTTTTTAATGCTTACAACCAAAGCATTTAGGTGAGCCAAGTTTACAAAGCCTCCAAGATTCAACCTCCAAGCATGCAAGCCCAAGCTTGTAAGGATCTACATGGGTGATCCATGAGGATGAAAAATACAAAAGAGAACCCATGTTAATATAGCATTACAAGAGAGAAGAGAGAGGGAGAGAGAAACATTATGGGTGGCCTAAAAAATGCACCACACTCCTAGTGGGATCAACAATGATCAAAAGTGAACTATTTATCTCCATGTGCAAAGGTCAACAAAGTAGAGCACTACTTTACATAAGATCTAAACCACCTCCATGTGACAACAAATACGGTGCCCCACTCCACAAGTGAGGCCAAACAACTATAGTGGTCTCTTATCTTCTACTTCCCATGTGCACACAAAATATAAGGCAAGTTCCAATCACATTTTGATTTTAACCAGACACATGAATATTGAAGCATCCATAGAAATGCACACCAACCTAACTTTTTCAATCATACAAAAAACAAATCTCATGTGACTTAGTGGAGTGTTATGCCCCACTCCTTTCACATCAACATGATCAATGAAAGATCCTCTATGGGCCATGCCACATCACCAAGAGTATGCATAGTCATTACCAACTCACCATAGTGAATATTGTATACCACCTCATCACATGAATAGTTACTATGAATAATGATTTCACACTCGACATTCTCCCACTTGAAGTCAATATTCAAAGCTTATAACACCTGAGAATTCTATAATCTAGTTGGCTTCATTTCCCACTATTTCCTTATCACAACTTTAACAATACCATAGAAGTTTTGTTTCAGCACTCAAACTTATCTTCCCTTACCGGATTTGTCAACATGCCTACAGTATTATGTTCGGTGTCTATCTTCTATAATAGAATTCAACCATCCTTATCACCACCAAAATTTGAAAATGCAAAACCTTTTATGTGTAAATCTATTCCTCCATAGAAAATTACAACATCTGAAGTGCCTCTCAAATCACTTCACTACAAACTAATCCTCCTTTCTAGGATTCTCCATGAATTGGCTCATAACTCCCACTACTTGGGAAATAGTTGGTCTAGTGCACACCATGGCATACATGAGGCTTCCTGATTCCGATGAATATAATACATGGGAAATCATTGTCTTCTCCTCCTCTATTCTAGGATACTACTTATAAGACAAATCAAAATGTGTAGGAAGTGGGGTACTGACTGGTTTTGCATTTTGCATACTAAACTGCTACAAAATCTTCTCAACATATGTCTCTTGAGATGACAAGATCTTCCCTACTTTCCTATCTCTGTGTTTGTTCATCCTTAAATATTTGGTAACTCCTATCACCTTCATCTCAAATGTCGTAGCCAACTAAACCATCAAAACATTGATCTTATTCATGTTGGGGCATGCCACCAACAAGTCATCAACCCATAGTTTCAAGATAATAAAGTTCCCATCATCAAACCCATAATGATCTGCTTCACTCTTGCTAAAATATTGGCTCTCCATGAAGGTATTGAAATTCATGTATTACATTTATGCATTTGATTCAACCCGTATAATGATTTATTTAATCTACAAACCAACTTCTCTTTTCCTAATTCTCATAGCCCTTAGGCTAATCCATCTCTTCTCAAGATCACCATGTAGGAATGATGTTTTCACATCCAGTTACTCTAGTTCCAAATTTTGAACAACAACAAGTGCAAGTAACACTCTGATAGTAGTTAACAATAGGAGAGAAGATCTCATAGAAGTCAATACCTAACTTTTTCACATAGCCTTTAGCTATAGCCATGCTCAACATGGGATAAGTTCACCTATCAACAACTCATAGGAAGTCATCACACTACTCAATGAATCACTACACCTACCAAGTTTTTGAGCTTGCTTTCACAAAGCCTCCTACTCTACTGCATGTTTCCAAGTCAGCTCATATGCCTCCAGAGTACTTCCTTTGATTTGATCACCTGGTTACTCACTTTCACTACACCTAACTCATTACATGCACTTCATTCAATAATCTCTAAGTTGTGTGGTTTAACACCGACCTTCTCCCTTAAAAAGGAACATCATGTCTCACTTGTTCTTATTTATCTTCCTAAACTACTTCAATAGGTACAATTTCAAGTGTCTTTTTTACATCCTTCTTTTGAATGGATTTTTTAACATCTCGACTTATAATAACATGTGGTTAGTAGGATCCCATAACTTTTAACCCTTCACTATTCACCATAGTCGAGAAACATAATAAGGTAATTTTCTTGTCCTCATTCTCCATCTACACACTAATAGAGATCAACAAAAAATAAACTTTCCTTCATCCTCAAGCTGTATAGTTATTTCTTGAGGGACAATGTGTTTGGTTTTGACTATTTAGTCAAGCTTGTTAAGTTTCTCCCATAACTCTTCTATGGTATTCTCTCAACAACATTGAAGAGAACATAATATGTACGACAAAGTTGGATTGTAGAAACTGCCTTCTTATCCATCTTACTATGCACTTCATCTGTCATGTTGTTGGGTTTGCTTGCAAGACCCTTCAAGGCTAGAGCTTTATCATTGTGCACCAATAGATCCTCCACCTTCATCTTCCAAGGAGAGAAATTCCTACCATAAAATTTATCTATCTGAAGCTTGGGTACTCCTCCTGTCATTATAGTAGCTCCCACTTGCACAAATCTCCCTTTTAACATGAAACACTCAAACAAGAGTTTTTTAAAGAGCCTAATTATGATACCAGATGTTAGGAAAAATATCCTAAACTATCCAAGTAATTAAATTATGGAATAAAATAAGCTAAAAATAATGAACAAGAATAATCAAATAATATAAGAGATTACATGGAAACCTTGTAATGTGCAAGGAAAAACCATGATGCAATGGCAACTTCCAGACTTCTATTACTTTAGTAAAATATCCTCTACAATCAACTTCCTCTTGTAACTTCTTTCCAATGCTTATAACCAAAGCATTCAAGTGAGCCGAGTTTACAAAACCTCCAAGCTTCAATCTCCAAGCATGCAAGCCCAATATTGTAAGGATCCACAAGGGTGATCCATGAGGATGACAAATACAAAGGAGAACCCATACTTATATAGCATTATAAGAGAGAAGAGAGAGGGAGAGAGAAACATCATGGTGGACAAAAAACTGCACCATAATCCTAGTGGGATCAATAGTGATCAACAATGAAATATTTGTCTCCATGTGCAAAGGTTCAAAAAGTAGAGCACAACTTTAGACAATATCCAAACTACCTCCATGTGACAAAAAATATGGTGCCCCACTCCACAAGTGAGGCCAAACAATAATAGTGGTATCTTGTCTTCTAATTCCCATGTGCACACAAAAGCTAAGGAATGTTCCAATCACTTTTTGACTTTAACCAGACACATGGAGCCTCCATAGAAATGTGCCCCATACCTAGCCTTGTCAATCACACCAAAGAAAACTCATGTGAGTTAGTGGAGTATTATGTCCCACTCCTTTCACATCAACATGATCACATGAAATATCCTCTATGGGACATTACACATCACTTGCATGCCACATCACCTACATGCCTCGTCACCAAGATGCAACCTCATCATGTATAGTCACTACTAACTCACCATGGTGAATAGGTACCTACCACCTCATCACATGAATAGTGACTATGAATTATGACTCCACACCCAACACATTTCATACTTAGAGCATAACCTTGGAGTTTGATGTCAATGAGCCAAAGGCCCCCAACTTATTTAAGCCTACATAAGATATCCTAGGTACCTTATGGAAACCCTATGGCCATCTAAGTTAGACCAAAGAAATTTCCTCAGCAACTTCTCTAACTTAGCATAAGTAACTTTATAAGGAACCCAGTAAAAAGAGTATTAATTATGGATAGCAACCAAAACCTTCAAGCAAACTTCGATCTTCCCTACTAAAGAAAGAGGCTTGGTGATCCAACATGCAATCTTTTTGTCAACCCTCTAAACAACATATAACCAAAGCTCAGAAGGGAGGCCCAAAAGGCAAAGGGAATGCCAATAATTCAAACTACACACCTGAAGGATCCGTAACCATTGATATCCTTCCAACTAAGGATGTTTATTGGAAATGGATTACCATCGACATTGAGTCTTTCTCCACTAGATAGAGGAGCGTGATACAAGAAAAAAATATCAAGGCACTCCATAACATTCTTAACTAAGTTTTCTTCCTCCAAAAGGGCAATAAAAGAATCATTTATAAAATGCCCACTCATGAGTTATTGATCACAGTGGGGGAGAGAGATGCCTTTCACCAAGCCTCTTGACATTTAATTGGCCAAATGGTAGTTGAATACTTACATATCCAACACATAGAGCAAGGGAGCCAAGGGGAAATCTTTCCTAATAGACTCGAACAACCCAAACTATTGAGATTACACTCAATGGTGATGTAATATTTGAAATCCTTAAACAACTTGTTAACAATATAGACAACTTGAGGGTCAAAACCTAGAGCTTAAATCATAAAAATGATGAATAATCACTCAATCTAATTGTAAGCTTTCTCAAAATTAATTTTCACGAACCTATTTTTTTTTACTAGAGATTCTGGTCCATTTCATACCCTCCCAAACTATAATAACATTGTCCAAAATATACCTATGTTGTATGAACCTTGTTTGCTCACTTCTAATAATGAGGGGAAAAAGATGCATCAACTTGAGGGCAAGGGCTTTAGTAATTATTTTTAGAAGGGTTATTGGTCTCCAATTTGTAAAATCTCATGATCTCTGGGCTTCAAGATGAATTTGATATTGCCTTGATTAATGAGGGTTACTAGATAATTGGACAAAACAACTTCAAAATAAACTTAATGAAGATCAGGACCAATAGTGTCCCATAAAACTTGATAAAATTTATAGGGAAACCATCAATGCTAGGGGATTTATCAGAATCCATATATATGTCTACTTCCTTGAGATCATTCAGAGAAATAGGTCTATCACATGAAATTTGTTGTGGTTTAGATAGCTTGCATGGGATAACTTGAAGGCATCACAAGAGCATTGCTTCACGGGAAGGTTGAGTGATAAATACCCCTTGATAGTGATGCACAAAAGCTTACAAGATGTCTAAGAATTTGGTAAGCCTAGCATTATCATCTTAAATGGCTTTATTCTATCTACAACTCATCTAGAACATAGAAGGCCAAATAATTATTTGGTAACTCTATCCCCCAATCTCAACCAATGTATTTTAGCTTTGAGTTGCACTCCTTGGTCCTTGTACACTTCCTCAATTTTGAGTTTGTTTCTCAATTAAGTAGCTTGAGATTATAAGTGAACATTGAGCAGTGAGATATCAAGTTCTTATAAAATCCTTGTGAATTCATGGTATAATGCTTTGTGGGAATGTTGTCTAAATTAAGTTATTTAATTACTGTAGATGATATTTATGGATTATATATCATCTGTCTTGTACACTTGGAAAACTCAAACCTCAATTATTCTTCTCAATTTTAGACCTTTTTCGCTTCTGCAAGTCTCACATATACTCTATCTTTTACCCCTTGGCCTATATCTCTTAGTACAATCATTCTTATGTTGATGACCCGGGCCTTCTATCTTGCCTAAAATGTTTAAAATGTACTTATCTTCCCACCTCTACAAGTTTTGAGCTTGTACCCACTTTTCTACTCGCTAGACACTAGTATTGATGTTAGGGTCTTGAACCAACACAAGTGTCAAGTGCCCTAAAGTAATCTAATTTACAAATGAGAATTATCCTAATGGTTGGCTTAAGTGATTTAACATAAGTTATTACTCCAAAATAATTGATATAAATACAAGATCAACCCTCAGTCATTCCTCACCTAGCAGCAATACCAAGTATTTTGACCAAAGAGCATTCAATTGAACAAAGATTTATTATTTTCTCCTATTCTCATATTAGTCATAGGAACATCACATACATATGTTTGAAATATTAAATGAGTAACCCAAGATCCCAATTTTCCAAGTTACAAGCTAGGTCATTTGTACTTGCTTTCCACATATCGCATGATTCACACACAAGACAACACATAAAGGATAACTACATCAATTTGAGGCCCTCTTCAGAGTATTGGATATGTAGGCAACACCCTTTGATAGTGGGTTCTTTGGGGTCATATTGACACTGTGTGCTCACTAACTCATTTTCTCCCAAGGTCACTATGAAGATGGAGAACTAGGGTTTTGCCATTTCATGAGGAATGATAGTCCATGACCAGATCTAAATACACCAGAGTGAAGGTGAAGTCAAACCCAAAATCATCTAGGTGATCACATCTCTTTCTAACAAGTATTATGTATAGGACACTTGTGTTGAACCCAGACATAGCATTGATGCAACCATCCCAAGATGACATTAGTGTCTAGAGTGCCAAAAGTTTTAGATCTAGAATCTAACGAGTATTCCAGAACTATCTTCCAACCTATTTCCTATCTGTTCTAGATCCAACACTATGTTATCATTAAAACCAACTAAGTATATTACTTATTTATTATTTCCATGCATACATTAGCTATAATTTCTATATTTAGTCTATACACAACATAATAAATTTAGTGTATGCCTATATCTGATTTTAACACCTAATTGGCCTACTATAGATCTAATTATCATACTTATGCATTATCATTTATATATTCTTAACCCTTACACCACAAAAAGGATAGGATAAAACACTCTTATCTAATTTAAGGTTAAATATTTAGTGAACTTGATTTATTTGAATGTAACTTTTTCTGATTCTTAGGGTTTTAAATTATTGTACTTTTTATTTCCTACTTCTATTTTACATGAAACCTAAGCATAACACTATATTGGGTGGTGTGCCTATTGAACACATTGAGCTTCCCCTAAGATGTCTCAAACCAATGAGGGATCACAACATTATAAGTTTAGTGTATACTTATATTTGATTTTAACATCTAATTGACCTTTTGCAGATCTAATTATCATTCTTGTGCATTACCATTTCTATGTTCTTAACCCTTACACCAAAAAAAGGATTGTATAAAACACTCTTATCTAATTTAGGGTTAAACATTTGGTGAACTTGCTTCATTTGAATGTAATTTTTTTTATTCCTAGGGTTTTAAATTATTGTACTTTTCATTTCCTCCTTCTACTAGTTTGCATGAAACTTAGGTGTAGCCCTAGATTGGGTGGTGTGCCTATTGAACACATTGAGCTTCCCCTAAGATGTCTCAAACCAATGAGGGATCACAACATAATAAATTTAGTGTATGTTTATATCTAATTTTAACACCTAATTACCCTACTATAGATCTAATTATCATCCTTGTGCATTGTCATTTATCTATTCTTAACCCTTATATCACAAAAAGGATAGGATAAAACACTCTTATCTAATTTAGGGTTAAACATATGGTGAACTTGATTCATTTAAATGTAATTTTTTTAATTCCTAGGGTTTTAAATTATTGTACTTTTCATTTCCTACTTCTAATATTTTGCATGAAACCTAGGCATAGCCTAGATTAGGTGGTGTGCCTATTAAACACATTGAGCTTCCCTTAAGATGTCTCAAACCAATGAGGGATCTCATACTTTGGATCACGATGATACCCATGTTAACAATGAAAAATATATTGATAGGGTTATTTTTATAACTCAAATTTACATCCTTGAGAGGGTGATTCAAGCCCTCTCAATTTAATATATGCAATGGGATTAGTCTTAGGTTATGGGTGACCTTTAGGTAGACTAAACCTCTAGACTATAGGGATAACTCCCCTTGATGTATCAATTAAGATCTCAATTATACACTACTTACTTGCAAAGGAAAAGGGAGAGAAAATACATGAAATAAACCTATCTAAGGAGGTGATACACCAAATCAAACACCCTCCACTTGTTATCATTCACTAAGAACAAAGATTAGGTCTAAATCTGATTACACTTCTCAAACAAGGACCTTCAAGCATGAATTTATCAACATAGAGGTCAAAAAAATGCATTGAATGAGATGGTTGGTTACGAGGTCTAAGAAAGGCACTGATGAATAAAAGTCCACTTTAAAACTATGTAAAAATATATCAAACTCACCATGTGACCTACAAAAACATAATCCATTTGCAAATAGGTAGGAGAGGATAAATGAGAGAGAGAGTACAATCACTATTACTAGCATTTATCAGTATTCACATAAGTACACTAGTTACAAGCATGTGAGGAGGTAAGAATTAGATTCATTCATTATTCAAAGTCATAGTACAAGTGTTTAGTTGAGTAGGGATTCACCATACTCAACCAAAGGATCCTTAGAAAGCCAAACAATGCTATATTTATAGATAATGAGAGAAGAAGAGAGAGAAGTGGTGTAGGAGAAGGTCATTGACAAGTGTCAAACACTCATGGCAAGAGTTACAATCAAGAAGAGGGTTATAGAATAGTCTCATGAGATCTTCAATGACATTTTTTGCTTCCTTGATGATGTTTCTTCTCCCAAATGACATAGGGGTTTCTCTATTTGCTTGACACCTTTGTCTTCTTCTTCTTCTTCAAACTGCCCTTCTCTTGGCTTGAAAAGTGACAAGTGGTATACTTGATCATCGAATTAACTTTGAGTTACCCTCTACCCTTGTTATTGACACCTTGCATCAATTTGAGAACCTTCTTATACTAACATTATAGTAGTAATCATCTTTTCTTAGTTGTCTTAAAACCTATTAGTCTCATTATGCCTCTCTTTGCTCAAATGCCTTAAATATTGATTTTATCTCCATGGATATGATGTATCTCCTTGAAATACCTCTCTTGGTATTAAAAACTTATGTCAACCCCCTAGATACGTCAAACACTCTCCAACACTTCAGTACACACCTAAGCCCATACTTGTCCTCAATTCCTTATAGCCCTGAAAACATGCAAAGTTACTTGTGTAGAACATTATACAGATGATCTTGGTACACTAATCATAGTTTTTAATACCTAGTATGCTCTTACAAATTTATACAAAATTTCATGACCAGATAATAAATACAAGTGTACTTACTCCACTTATTTCTCTCTCTAATTAGCCCTCAATTAGGTCTCTAGGCCTAGAAACTAAAATTTTCTCCAATAAATAATCACATATATGAAAATTCAAATAAAAATTTGATTCAATTTAGGGACATCTTGAGCATTCTCCATGCTAAATTTGAGGACCTAAAACCTTATACGGATGGGTGAACCAAGGAATGACCAATACCCTAGCTTAGATGTTTGTTTAGGCTTGAGAGGTAATTGGAGTGGTTTCTCTTGAAGTTTGTCGATTAAAAAGCTTGATTATGGTATTTTGAGTCTTTAAACATCATTGGAAAACTAAACATGCTGGAATAAATCTCTCCTTTTATACTCCATAGGCTTGTAGCTAAGCTTCTTAAGAGACATAGTGACATAGTGATATTTTTAGCTCAAACTGGTGGCTTGAATGCCTCATATACCCTATTAAGAGAAATAAGTATGTAAAATAATATGGAACATATGATTAATATTAAAAAGACTTTAAAATTTATTTGAGGACCTATCCTTACCTTGCATACAAATAAATAAGCCTATAACCATGATTATAGGCCAATTTTGTATAATTTTACTCTTACAGTGCCAACCAATGGCTTAGTCAAGTTTTTAGGAGGATCACAGAGGCCATATAAGTATTTTTGAGGTCATTTCAATCCATATTAGGCACTTATAATACCAATCTCATCTATTGGGTCATATTTAGTCTCTTGACAACTTGTGAGTGTCTTACACACTTAAGGATTATTCATAGAGATGAGGCCATTAACCTGAGTACTAATGCCTAAAAATTTGAGGGTATAAGCCTTAAGAACTATCCATAGGATATGTTGGTACCATGTAGATTATCAAGGGAGATCTGAGCAATGTTTGGGATTCTCTCGGGTTCACTTAGGCAATCTATGAGTACCCTACAATATTAACAATGGTTCATAAAGACCAAGGGTCTAAACAAATGATTAATGACACTAGAGTGTAGTATGAATACCTATTTATCATACCTAAAAATTATTTTTCTCAATTCATAATTTCATGATCATACTAAGCAAGAAAAACTCTGTCTTGAGTTGCAAATTTGCACTAAAGGAGCTCGAGGAGACCTTTTAGACCAAAATGTCACTTTTCTTGCCTTTCTTGGCATGGGGATATATTTATAGGGTATATGTCACTACTATTAAACCTTTTAACATATATATAGATTATATTATAATGTGCTTTTCCCCTCAAAATACTTGGATCCTGGTCTGAACCATGCTGAGGGTTTGTAGGCCAATTGACCAATTTAACCCTAGAAGCCTATTTGAGTCATTTCCTCCTCATTCCTATGAGTTTTAAGCTTTTAAGATGATTTTTATAGGATCTATAAACCTTATTATGAGCCTTCATACCCCAAACTCTTTCAATAACCTATAGGTCTCTATCCATTTCTCACACAAGCCTGTGTGTGATCTGTATTTAGACCTAGGTCATTTCTCTCTATCCACCTATAGGTTTATATGATTAAAAACTATCTATTATCAATGAATCACCATATCTTCAAAATTTACCATTCTTAAAACCATTTTAATGAAACTCAAGGGCTTTTTGACATGTAAATTTATCCCACTTTTCACCCATAGAGCTCAAACTAGGCCTCCAATGACATAGTTTATCCTCCATTTGACCTGCACACATATCCATAGCATCTTAATATATTTAACACCCATATTTTAGCCTTCACACCTTATCTTGTAGTAAAAAAATCATGTATTTCATATGAAAAGGAGACCTACAGATCTGTAGACTTGTAGGTCTACATTTTCATTGCATGAAGCCTTTTATGATATGCATATTTATTATCCTAACCCTGAGAAAAATTATCCACTATCTTATAACCTTTTTCATGAGGTTATGACCCTCATATATCTTTGATTATGCAACATTTATTACCTCTCTAATTCACCTTTTTGTTTTACGACCTATACACAATCTTTAGGTTGAAATCACTATATGTTGCTTGGACGAGCTAATATTGGAATGACCAGTTATGTTAGAGGGTCCTTAAAGATCCAATGTATCATTTTATTTCATATGGAACCAATTTAATTCACTATTTTTTTTTATTTATGACCAAGATCTTGTTGCTCTCCCACTTACAGGCTACACAAACTTTTAATGGATCATGAGAATATGACTTCCTTGAACTTTTTGGGTCATGGTGATTCTTTGAAGAGGTTGAAAAATATTTAAATAACTCATCACACTAAAAAATCTATCTATAATTATTATCATTCAACATAGAACCCTTAAAATATCAAGGCTTTGTTTGCATATTGATGGTTGATGAGCACTAGTGAGAATTTGTAGGTTGCCACCATGTTAAGAAGCTTGTGGGTGTGGAGTGAGCATGGAGAACCATATAATAAACCTATAGATCATTGGATTGGGGTTTAAATACTATTTTATATATTCATACACATTATTTCAACTATTGAAAACCCTAGAGCATCAAGAGGCCATGATATTTAGCTTGTAAACTATGCGAAAGTAGAGGTTTAATGTCTTATTGAGATCACACATGACAAGTGAGGCCTGGGTAATCATGTAAAATGGATGTAAAACCCATCTATACCCTCTCTAATTGAATTCATAAGTATAACCAGCTTCAAACTACCATCTCAAGGAGAAAAACTAAGCATATGGGGTTTATGTAGGGTTTAAGACCACCCTATCTTCTTAAGGATTGATCATAAAGGAATTGCCACCAATTTGATAAATATGGCCATTTATTTAAAGGCCATTAGGACCATCTCCTCTTCTAAAGATCTTAGACCACTACTCTCTTTCATCTATATGAAATGAACATCTAAAACTAGCCTTCACAAGCTTGCTAAGGGAGCGATAGGGGAGATGAAAGGAGTTTTCTTTGTTTTGAACCTATGAATTCTTCCAAAGCATGGATTTTGGCCTATGGAGGGTATATGGATCCATTATAGTTCTTATAAGAGAAAATTCATTTTGAAAACTTACAACCATCCTTCAAAAGAGCCCTTTTCAACACTAAAACTGCCATATCTACTTGGTAAAGCTTAATGGAACTATGAAACATGTATTCATGGAGTCCTTCAGACCTATATAGACCAATTACAACATTACCATATGTGATATTTCAAACTACCTACCATTTATTGCAAGATTCTCCTCTTGAACGTTAAAAAGAGCATAAGAAAATACTTGAAGATGGTTATAACATTTTTTTAAGAACTTGTATGGACTATGAAAGGAAATTAAGTGAATTGACACATGTTATATTCCATAATAAATAAATTTAAACCTATGACACTCTTTGAACCCAATTGACTAAGACAAGCATGACCATATAAACATAATGTCAGAAAGAGCCATTAGCTTAAACTTGTCAATCTTACCTTAGTATATGCTAAATATGAACTACAAAGATATTTTCAATGTGATCAGTCAAGGTAAGAGATTTAATGGAATTTTTTTTTGTAAACCTATCTAATGGTATCCAAAAATAGGCCAACAGATATCATAGAAGAAGATTCTGATAATGAAAACCATGAAACAAATGAAAATGAATACATAGATCATGATCAAGTGCAATCAATTGCATTGTTTTGTGAGCGTATTTGACAAAACCATGAATATCTTGATGAGATCCTAAAAGCTATAACAAAGCAAAAATTCCTTAAACTATAATGGAAATAGCCCTCCCCATGAACACATTACAACCTAATACAGTTAGTGGGGACACGTGTTATGTGTTTACACCTTTATTTCCTAAAACTACTATTGCTACATCTATCATGGAATTACCCATTGTTTCAACACAAATACCGGTTTCAATGCCTATTAATACTCAAATCATGTTTACATCCCCTTTGGATACTAATCAAATTACTAAACTAAATTCCACTAGGTCTACAGTTCAATCACTCCTTCAAGTTATAAAGACTTTGGAGGACAAGGTTATATAATATTGAATAAAATGCTTTAAAACACCCTCATGTTATAGATTCACAATATGTGTTGTATAACCCTCTTTCACTTGAGATCTCTTTGCACCCTTTGTCAACTAGATTTATTTCACCTAACTTCACATTTTATGATGGCAAGGGTGATCCTGAACAACATCTTTAAACCTTTTATGTGGCATGCCTTGATTATGCCTCCAATGATAAAATTCTGACCAAATTATTTCCAAGAAGCCTCAAGGACTATGATTTGAGGTGGTTCTAACTTACCTGTACAATCTTTAAAATCATTCAAACCCCTTGTAAACCAATTTTTAGCACACTTTTCCATTAATATTTCTAAAAAGGTTTCCTACGCTCAAATTGCCAAAATCAAACAAGGAACCAATGAACCTATCAATGAATATGTCTTGAGATATAAGATAATGCTATCCAAAATGACCAATCTTATGGCAAATAAGGAGTTACACAACATATTCAAGCAAAGTTTACTTACTCCATTACACGAGTCCATTATTTTTAATAAGTTCAAATCTTTTGATGACTTATGCCATGTACAAGACCATGAAATGAAGCTTATGTCATTAAATATGCTCAAGTATGTAGCATACACACCAGCTACATCTACATCTAGTACCAAATTTACAATCAAACCAAATTATAAGGTAAAACCTCTTGAGCCTAAGAAAGAAATAACCACAATGATTAACATAGTTTCACAATAACCTAATTGACTTATCTTATCCAATGTACCAAGGAGACATTTTAAACATTTACCTAAATCCCTAGCTTCATTACTCCCGTGGTTACTAGAGTGCCAACTTATATGTCTCCCTCATCCTATCGAGGTTGATATGAGTCAACCTTTACCCAAAGGATATGATGCAAATTCTTATTGTGATTATCATCAAGGACCAGGGCATTCTACAACCATATGCTTTACCTTGAAGCACAAGATCCAAGATCTTATCGATGACCAAAATATTACATTTGAGGATCCTTCAAAGGAATCAGGTTCACAACCTGGTGATCACCATAAATAAAAAATATTTAACAATCCTTTACAAAACCATTATAAAAAGGAACCATAAGTGAAATGGCATATAATGCACATCCTCCTCCACCACATTATGGATACCCACTAGATGGGATTATTGGCACTTACACATGACATATACCTCCTATGGTTTATATACCCTTTGATACTTTTGATGATAGTGAGATTAAGGATGATGACTCTGATCTTCATTCTTTATTCATTCAAGCATAACTTGATAAACACCCTATATGTAGTGTTATGATTGATAATGGTGGAAAAGAGAATGTTTGTACCATGCAATTACTTATATGTTTGGGTTATACTCATTATGATTTACATCCTTCTACTAGATTATTCAAAGTATTCAATGGCACGTACCAAAAGGTTCTTGGCAAGATTGACCTACCTTTATATGTCAGTATCACACATGTGGTTACTAACTTTTAATTCATACATTCCATGAGAATATTTGATATGTTATTAGGAATACCTTAGATCCATACACTTTGAGTAATACCTTCTATAGTGCATGGGTGTGTTAAATACATTCAAGATAATCAGATAGTTATAGTTTATATAATTCCATATGAACATCCTCTTGAGCAAGAGAAACTTATACCCAACCATTTAATTACTAAGTCTACTAAGGCTCATTCATCATAAAAGGGTAAGAAATAGGCAATCCCCTTTACTAGGTGGCTAATACTCGAGAGACCATTACATTAGAGATATATAATGGATTCTATGGAATCCACATCTACTACAAACCATGTTTAGATAACCAACACACCTATACATGTTACTATTACTGTTATTCCAAAAAAACCACAAAGTACTCAATGATGGGTTCCAAGAACCCCTACTCCTATTACTCCTACTACTACTACATGACCATTGAGTCCTATTTTACATATGCAGAGCATCACTGATATTACTGTGATGAGTATTAAACCTATACGTGTTCCTCCACAATATCACAATATTATTACATTAGATTCACAGTGGGGATATCTTTATGAACATACATTGGATAACATCATAGGATGATATTTCCTCTTCAAATATTCCAAAAATACTAAAAAAATTAAATAAAAAACACAAAAACACTTTTGGCACCTACATGTTCTATTATCACTTTGGCATCTATGTGTTAGTTCCATGTTAATAGATGGCATACTCAGTTACTTATACATAGACACATGTGTGTCATGATTCTGCTTGAGTGTGATAAAGGCATAAACAAGTATATGATCTACTCCTATTTTTGGATGTTGGGCTTTCCCTCTACTCATGTCATATAGACACTGGGGGCATCTACTTTTTTGATCTTGATCCACATAGGTTATATGATTCTATGATCACTCTACATTATCATGTTTGAAATTACATATGTGATTACACATGCCTTTATCCACTATTATTAATTACATAGGGTACTTGATAAGGTATAAACTTGACATTTTTTCTAACACAATAATCCATGGGATACTATACCATGTTTATATCAATTTCTTATATTTTACTTTATGCACTTCCTTGGGTGTCTTGCCTTATTATTGTATTCCTTGTTCAAGTATTTGAATATGATCCTTTGACTATGGCCCCCATGCTTATGTACGCTTGATTTAACATTTTAATATGTCATTTTTTGTTAAATATACATTTGAATATGTCTTCCTTGATTTTACGAACATTTGACTAAGTCATGTCCCTTCGATTGTGTGGCATTTGAACATGTCCCTTGTTTGCGGTCTCCTTGGACCATTGCCTTTTGAATTGATTTTGAGTGCTCTTGTGTGTGTAATTATTTGATTGTTGATATTATATTTTTATTATCTATACATTACCATGATCCTTATCATGCATCTTAGGCCTTCATGTGATCACATTGGTTTTATGTGCTTCAATGCTATATCTACCTAGATATGTTCCTTCTATATACTATATGGTTACATTCACAAATTATACAATTGTCTTATCCTTTTGAGGTGAGTTAACTACCAGTGCTTATTTTTTTCTCACCTAAAAGGGGGGGACACATATCAATGGAGGCATGTCATAGAGGCATGTTCTTCACACTTTGTGCAATTTTTAGATTTAGTGGGGGCATGCTTTGGAAGAATGTTATCCACACTCATTCAATATATGGTACTTATATCAATTTTTAGATTCAATGGGGGCATGTCATATAGGGATGACCTTTACACATTCATAATTTTTAGATTCAGTGGGGGAATGCTTTGGAAGCATGTTCTCCACACCTTTTTAGTATTTAACATCTCTAGATTACAATGGGGGCATGCTTTGGAAACATTTTATCTACATTGGTACTTATATTAGTTTTTATATTTCTCAATATATAGTGGGGGCATGCTTTAAAATCATGTTATCCACACTTACATAGTTATCCAAATTGGCCAAAACACACAATTATATGATTTAGATTCATAGTTGTGGCAGAATTTTATACATTGGTACCATTGTTATATATAGTTTTAGTATGAGACATATATAAGGTGAATATTCCATGTAATTTGTGCCTAATATTTCAAACTATAAATTATTTTCAAATTCCAAAACTCTTTTATGGACTATTACCACATCACAAACTTTTTCATACTATTACCCCATGATATTTTATGGACTTTATTGAGCCAATCTAATGCAGTAGTTGATTTAATTTTTTTGGTATGGTTGAAGTGATTGAATCACTCAATCTTACCAAGTTTCTAGTTTGGACTTGATTGTATTATCTAGCTTCACCAGGTTATAAGTATCATTGGGTTGCACAGTTGAGCTAATATCAACTACAAGGTGGCAACTCACTTTATATCCAAGGTTGGGGGCATAGGATTTCTAATCTCTCTCTCTCTCTCTATATATATATATATATATATATGTATGTATGTATGTATGTATGTATGTATGTATGTATGTATATCTCCTAGGATATATGTGCTTTAAAGATTTATCTATATTTGTCCTAATCTCTATTCCAAAGCCTTACAATGATACATATTTTTCAAATTAACTTGACCATATGCAAGACAGTTACATCAACACATAGGTGTAATACTAAAATTTGATCTTTTAATTTAAATATATTTCAAGTAATCTCAAACTAGATTATATGTACTAATTATGTAGTATAACATGCTCTTGGTTGCAGGTCAGTCACTAGTAAAGCACTTAAGTTGGGTACACACAAAGATAAGGTACACATTCCTTTCATTTAAACTAGTAATTTCATTACTAGATTAAAGGGGGTAAATGTAGATGATATTTATGTATTTTATAGAACCTAATTCTTTTACACTTAGCAAACTTAGGCCTTGGTTATTACCCTCATTTTTAGACCTTACCCACTTTCATAAGTCTCACATCTACTCTATCTTGTGCCCCTTTACATATATCTCTTAGTCTGACCAACTTGTGTTGATGACCCAGGCCTTCTATCTTACCTACAATGCTTAAAATGTACTTATCTTATACCTCTATAAATTTTGAGCCTATATCTACTTTCCTGCTCATTGGACACTAACATCTAGGATATACACTAGCATTGACGTTAGTGTCATGACTCGATGTAAGTATCAAGTGCCCTAAAGTCATCTAATTTACAAATGAAATGTATCTTAATGGTTGGCATAAGTACTTTAGTTTAATTTATTACTCCAAATTGATTGATATAAATACTAGATCAACCCCTCATTCATTCCTCACCTAGCAATAAGGGAACAATACCAAGTATTCTAACCAAAGATAATTTAAAGAATATTCAATTGAATAAATATTTCCTATTTTATCCTATTCTCACATCAATCATATGAACATCACATACATAATTATTAAGTACTAAAGGAGCAACCTAAGAGATCAATTTTCTAAGTTACAAGCTAGGTCATTGTTGTACTTACTTTCTACATATTGCATGATTCACACATAAGGAAACATGTAGGGGAGAATTACATTAGTTTGAGGCCCTCTTTAGAGTATTGGGTATGTAGACAATGCCCTATAATAATAGGCTCTTTGGGGTAAATTCAAAACCATGTGCTCACTAACCCATTTTTTCCAAGGTCACTATGAAGATGGAGAATTAGGGTTTTACCATTTCATGAGGAATGATAGTCCATGAATCATATCTAAATACACCAGAGTGAAGGCAAATTCAAACCCAAAAGCATCCAAGTGGTCACATGTATTTATAAAAATTATTCCATATAAGACACTTGTGTTGAACCTAGACAATATCATTGATACAACTATCCTAGGCTAACATTAGTGTTTACAGTGCCAAAATCATCAAATATAGAATCTGATGAATGTCTTCTAGCATGTTTCCTGCTGGTTCTAGATCCAACACTAAGTTAGAGTCATAAATAGATAATTATATTTCTTCTTTGTCATTTCAATTCATAACCTAATTGTACTTTCTATATTTAGTCTATACTCAGCATAGTAAAGTTAGTGTATGATTATATTTGAGTTTAACAAATAGCCAATTGGCCTACTACAGATCTATTTATCATCCTTATGCATTGTCATTTCTATATTCTTAACCCTTACACCACAAAAATTATAGGATATAACCCTCTTATCCATTTTAGGGTTAAACACTTACCATACAAACATAAAAGGTGGTAGTTCAAGTAATTACCTCAACACAACAATCAATCAAACTTGTGTTCCTAGAGAGCTTGGGTACTAGGTCCTAGATCCAATTGATATGGATAAAAGTTATCTCATTCTTAAGATGAGTAATATTGAGGTATAATTGAGTCTTAAATTCTCTACTTTTAGGGCATATCCATTCAATAAAAAATTGAATAGGTTGTGATTTGAAAGAATGGCCTCATTAATAATAGAAAATGGTCAAGCATTGAAAGTAAAGGAGAATAAGTCTTGCTCCACAAGTAATGTTTGATTTAACATTTTAGCCATTATGTCTTGACCTTACCTAAATTTGGACCAAGTGAACTAAGAAAAAGTTGAATCTCTTCTCCAATGGTGATTAAGAGTGAAGAGATTGGGTTTATTATGCATGTAAAACTATGTTTCTTACTCCCCTACACACCAACACATAGGGTGATGACCTTCCTTGTCTTAGTTAGATTATACCATGTTAAAATCACCATAAATCACCTAATCAGTGTCAAAGAGCAAGTTTGAAAACTAACTCCATAATAAGGCTCTTTCGACACCGTAATTAGAAGTATATAGGTTGGCCAACCTAATAAGCCAACCATAAAAATAAAAAAATGTCCGCACCCCCAATGGATGGGGTTAAATCCCCAAGAAACAATATTCTATGAAAGCTATGGCTTGAGTAGCATGATGAATCCTCCACAACTAGGATAATGATTGGACACCTGCTAGAGAGCACCTTGTCAAATCATATGAACAATAGATTGAAGAAGAAAACCACAAATTTTAACTTCTTGAAAATGCAACACTTTCATACTATGAAAGTTCTGACAATTATCCTTGACCATTATTTACCTTTAGAATTAATTAGTGTGTTAATTAATTCTAAAGCATTGTAAATTTAAAATATAATATAAGAGAGATAAATAAAATACCCTATTTTAAAACACAATAATATACAAAATTTACAAAACTTGTCTAAATTACTAAATATAACAACTAGGGTTAGGGTTAGAGACATGTCTTTTTAAACTACTGCATTATTTTTTATATTATGTTTTCACTAACTGTGACTATATAAAATTGTTGATAGAGACTTGAAAACATAGTGTTAATTTATAAAATTTACCTCATTATATTCTGGGATAAATGTGTAATAGATGGATTGGGTTGTAGTGCGTTGTTGTCTTCTACTATGACTTTGTATGTGTTGACTATGCATTGAATCTGAAAGATTGAGATTGTGTGGCTCTATTTGTAGATCAACTACTTTTGTGCAGTTGGGTTCACTGAAAGGATAACCCTTTTTTTAAATATGGATTAATAAATGAAAGAGTAGCCTAATAAAAAAAGGATCAAGTTACTCTAAAAATTAGGCCAATTAATGAATTTAGATTCCACTAATATTGTGATAAGAAATATTGAATATATATAAAGTACAACATTCAATATTATGATAATAACAGTATGAAGGAGAAATTATATGTAGCTTATACACTAATGGGTAGGAAAATCTAAGGAATGTAGGTGTAAAAATATACTATATGATGATTTTGATCCAGACATCAAATTATGAAAAAATAGATTTTTGTTAGCATGAACACTTATGTCACCCTGTGGACATTTGCATCAATGTTATTATTTGTGCTTTGACACATGCTTTTTTATAAAGTATTAACTATTGAATTAAACTTACACCTAGGTATTTTTGGTTTTTATTTCACCTTTTGGATTATGCATGCAGATTAGATGCATAGGATCTTAATATCAAAAAATAAATCATTCCCTCTATACTTCTCTTAGGTATTTTCACCTTGTAAAAATGGGTTAGTGGGTTTGTGAAGTCAATTTGACCTCAAGGACCTCTCTATCAATGAACACTACCTACATGGCCAATACTCCAAAGAGGGATTTAGTCATATGAAGTTATACCATATGTAGTTCTTGAAGAGGCTCTCAAAAATTTTAAGTGTTTAGAAAGCATGGACACTTATGTTGGAGAATGAATAGTAGCATTTATGTTATTGTCTAAGTCTAAACATAATTATCTAGGAACATATAAGGTTGTTGAATCTCTATAACTAATAGTTAATGATATATATCAAAGTTTTAAGTGTATTAAGGGCTATATGTGATATAGATAATCATAAAAATAGTGTTAGACTAAAAGATAGGAATTTAGGCCCAATTAGATGGTGAATGAGAGATTATTGACTGCAATGAAGGTCAGGAATTGAAGGGTAGAGCCTTGAGTGGTATTTATAAAGTGTAAAAGATTAGTTTAACATAAAAAATCCATTTTTGAGCATCTACAAGGACATCCTACATGGTAACTTATTCTAAAGCTAATCTTACTTATGAGGAATCAAGGGGAGTGTCAAATTCAACAGTCTCTAATGGGGTCATCAAAGGAGAAGGAGGGGGAGCTAAATAAACTTTCCAGTTGTTGTTTCCACTTGAGGAGCAGAAGCATTTAGAACTTAAATAGCAATATGCTATGCCCCTAACCTATCACATTTATTAGGATAGGAATAACTAACTTGTGGCTTACTTATCCCTCTTTGATGCTATTTCACATTTATATATGTATTTATTTGGTTAGTAAGTCGGCCTATGGAGTAACCATGGTCTAGATAGACTATATATAAGAGGTAGTGAGTAACTATTTATCATCATATTGTGAATTCTGCTCTTATTGAAGCTTGTGGAGGTTGCCCCCTCAAAGTGGCTTGTCTATTATCATATATTTAGATATATTAAAGTCGTAATTGGATCTATTTTTTCTATTCTACTTTATTGTTGAAGTAATTTCATTACAAGTGGTATCAGAGCTGTGATTTGGGCAATCTTATGGGCAAAATCCTAATTTTTTAAATTTGGATATATCTAAAAAAATGTTATGAATTTACCTACAATATTTTTACTGGAGGTGAGAAACCATTAAATTAAGATTCCATTAAAAATTTAGATCATTTGGATCTATTTTACAAAAGTTATCTCCATTTTAAGGTTTTTCATAAACTTGCTCTATAGTGCACAAATCAAAGAATTTTTTTGAGTTGTTTACATTTTTGGAAATATTATAAAAATTTGACTAGGTTATGTTCTTTGTATGTTTTGATTTGAGGCTGACATAAGTCCAAAATTGCTTGGTCAAAGTTGGGTCAAAAGTGCCAATTAGGGTCAACATCGTAAAGCCCTTTTATGGTAGGTCCAAAAACTTGGGGCTGAGGAAAGGGTGATGAAACTCTAGGTAAAACTCTTAACAAGGAAGAGATGGATTCAAAAGGGGGATGTACTAGATCCTTTGTACCCGGGTTCTCTGACATAGATAACAAAGTGAGCCAGCTTGACTATTGTGTGCAAGGCATTCAAAGTGAGGTGCAAGGCATACAATATAATATGAAATCCATACAAGATAATTTTTTAGATATCATAATGAATTTGAAAAATAATTATTCAAATCATCCACCTATCTCTATTTCACAACCCCACCAAGGTGGTTCTGCCAACCAGTCTACTTTAAATCCAACTACATGGCCATAGAGGAACCTGTTACCAAAGGTGGATATGCGCAAATTTGATGGAAAAAATCCACTCAATTGGATCAACCAAATGGAGATTTGTTTGATCTACATTAGATCCCAGGTGGACAGAAGGTTACCATGGCATCCTTGTATCTTGAACTAGATCAATTCATTTGGTATCAATGGTTGTGTGCTCAAAAGAAAAAGATGACTCTCAGTGTCACCTGGTTAGTTTTTATAGAGGAGCTAAAATTACACTATGGAAATAGTGTGACATAAAATTACTTTATCCAACTAGAAAATTTTTGATAGACTAGCTTTGTCAAGGATTATATTCATCATTTTCAGAACCTATCCTTACGTGTGGAGACAATTTTTGAGAACTTGAATGAACCATTTTTAGGTAGACTCAAGGACCACATTCAACATGAGATACACATATTTAATCCACTTAAGATTTCTAATTATATTATCATGGCATGTAGAGCTGAGGAAAAATTCAAAGCCAATGAGAAGCATCCATTCACTCACTTTAAAGATCGTAGCATATCGACACTAACATTTCATCCACCTACTAGATTGACCCCTCAACAAATTGAAGAGAAGCATGTAAAAGGATTATGTTTCAGTTGTGACAACAAGTGGAGTAAAGGACATAGATGTGTTGAGAAGAAGTTATTCTACATTGAGGGATCCAATGAAGATGAAGAAGAAGATGATGCCTCTAATGATGCTGAAGAAGAGATAGAGGAGGTACCTAAAGATTCCTAACCTACAATATCTTGTCATGCACTTGAAGGTATTAACACTCCACAAACTCTTAAGGTGGTGGGTTTCCTCAAGAAATATAAGGTGATAATGTTAATTGATTCAGGGAGCACACATAACTTCATCAACCATAAGTTGGCCACTCGATCGAACTGTTTCATCTACCCAACACCAGAATTGTAGGTCATGATTACTGATGGTGGCATAATTAATTATTCAATAAAATTCCATAGTATTAAGCTTGATATGGGTGAGTACAATCTCTATTCTCCTATGTTTTCTATTCCCATGGGTAGCACAGACATTATTCTGAGAGTCCAATGGCTCACAACCTTGGGTACCATTGAGATGAACTTCCAGGAACTATTCATGCACTTTCATTATGAAGGTAGGAAAATTGAACTACGTAGATTATAGGCAAAATATCCACAATTGATTAGTTCACATCAGATGACCAAGATGCTCAAAAAGGGGGCAGAGGGAAACATTGCATGATTATGTTCCATAAAAGCTCAACCCACATAGGAATCTACACATCTTGATCTATAGATGATTCTTGATGTGGATGAGCACATTCAACATCAACAAGATGTTTTGGCTAGTTTGAGAGAGAATTTGGCCTTGGCACAAAATAGGATGAAGCAACAAGTAGATCAACACCATAGTGAGCAAAATTTTGAGATGGGTGACTAGGTATTTGTACGTTTGCATCCTTACAAGAAGATGTCCTTGAAGTAACAAAAAAAGGATAACAAACTTGCTCCTAAGTATTATTGCCCTTATCAGGTTCTACAAAAAATTGGAAGTGTGGCTTACAAGCTTGAGTTACCTCATTCATCTCGCATACACCCAATAATTCATGTTTCCTATTTAAAGGTCATTGGAAAGAATGTTTCAACCCAAAAAAAGCTCCCAAAACTAGATGAAGGACATGTCATTTTAGAACTAGAGAAGATCCTCCAAACACATACTAAGAAGTTGAGAACTAGAGAGATTAGGGAATATCTGATCAAGTGGAAGAACTTGAGTAGTGAAGATGCAACTTGTGAAGGTGAAGATTTTTTGCAACAACATCTAGAGTTGCTTAATGTTGAGGATAACATTGGATTGAAGGGGAAGGGCATGCTTAGAACTAGAGAAGATCCTCCAAACACATACTAAGAAGTTGAGAACCAAAGAGATTAGGGAATATCTGATCAAGTGGAAGAACCTGAGTAGTGAAGATGCAACTTGGGAAGGTGAAGATTTTCTGCAACAACAACTAGAGTTGTTCAACGTTGAGGACAACATTGGCTTGAGGGGGAAGGGCATGCTATGCCCCTAACCTATCAATGTATTAGGATAGGAATATTTGAATCATGGCTTACTTATCCCTCTTTGATGCTATTTCACATTTCTCTATGTATTCATTTAGTTAGTAGGTCGGCCTATGGAGTAACCATGGCCTAGATAGACTATATATAGGAGGTAGTGAGTAACTATTTATCATTATATTGTGAATTTTTCTCTTATTGAAACTTGTGGAGGTTTCCCCCTCGAAGTGGCTTGTCTATTATCATATATTCAGATATATTACAGTCATATTTGGATTTATGCTATTCTACTTTATTGTTGAAGTAATTTCATAACACAATAACATATGGAAAAGAGTGAGAGGGAGCCATGGGGAGAGTTACCTCTTGAATTTAGACAACCCTCAGAGTCATTGATGGTGGACGTAAGCCTTGTATCACCTTCCTTATTAGTGTAACTTTTGTCCCCGTGGTTTCTTATTATTACTCCCAAGAAGTCCCTGACCTCTCTTCTTTTTTCCTTAGTCATTGAAATTGCACTTGGGTGTGTACATGGTCAGTTGCATGAATATTTCTCTTTACTTCCTTATTATTCATCACATTAATGAAAAATAGTCATGTGGATGAGTAGTGTGTCTATATAATGAGGGCACCTTTCCATTTAAATAGTTTATATATGCCTTAACTTTTCCACTCAAGTCCCAATGATAAAGGTCATTCTCATTGAAATTGAAAGATCCCCTATGGGTTATAATTAAACTTGGCTCATTCCATTTCATGATAGTGAAATGACCAAATTTGGAAGGCAATAGGAGGAAAGATGCTTTTTTCTTGTCCCTGCATACCTCTCTAATCCTATGGAAGATGTAGAAGGTAATATCCTACTATGTCAACTTGTTTGGGATGAATATAGGCAATTTAAGTGATGATACAAGTAGTCCCTCTATATGGAGGATTGTGAAGTTAGGATAAAATCAATAGGTACCAATGCTCATGTTTGATTTCTACATTCATTCATAGAACCTGAGCATGGATTATTCATAAATGGATTGATACGCTGGAGGATATAAACACTCCCAAATTGCTTCCATGCGTTACCTAAACCTATGAAGATATATTTTTTGGAAACACTAATGGACTAAAATTGCCAAGGTAAGAATCCATTGTGGAATGTTTTTAAATAAGTTTATGATAATAGTGGCATCCACCAAATAATATATCATATAAAAAATTTAAGCACTTAATTTTGATATCTTTTGCTTGAATTTGAACTACAATATTTCACCCAAAGATGGAATTTGTTTGTCATTGATAATCATGGACATGAGGGGCACTTATAGTTTTTTGACATTAGATATATCTACAACACCATAGTGTTAATTCATAAGTTCCATCCTAATTTAGATTCCTGGCCTAAAACATTGAATGTGAATATTATCCACATATTATCAATTGACCCAATGGTTAGGTTGTTTCACCCTGTCCTTGAGTATCTCCCTTAGGTTGTTCTTGACAAGCTAGTGAGATATAATTTCTTGGTATTTCTAACAAGGGTAACTAGTAGTATTTCTCAATTATCATTCCATCTATGCAGGTTATTTTATTCTTCTTTTTTAGGGATAATATAAAATTGTCCTAATACCTAACTTTAAAAAAGATTCCATAAAGTAAATCAATGCATGGGAATACCTTTGGTTTTATTATAATCAAGTAAAGTATTGTTGCATGGTGAACATGTCATCCATATAGATGGCATCCTATTATTTGTGGTTGTCTTCCTTATTGAAGGGCATGAATCTAGTTATTTCATCATACACCATGGTGTAAGGCTTGAACCTCATTACTAGATCCCCTTAGAATAAGTGTGTAAAAGAGAATGCATGGCTAGTCCCATATGTGAACAAATAGCCTACCATAGCCTTTTTGAGTTGTTAATTCTACTAGTTGCTTCGATTATATATGTATTCTTTCAGTTGTAGGTTTGTAAAATGAAATTTTATCACAGAGGGAAAGAATAATGTGAAGGAGTCTATAAGTGTGAAGTCAATAAGTGTGAAGTCACTAATGATCAACATGCTTCATGTACAAAAAATAAAATAAAGTTAGCACTTAAACAAAAAACCCAAAAATAACTCAAAACAAAGTAAAAAAGTTTTATGGGAAGGGATACAAAAAATGATCTAAGGCAAAGTCATTTGATATTCCACTAAGATTATCCTTAAAATCCATGTCTTCAAATAAGGTAGTTCATAGTCCCAATTCATTAGATTAAAGCCATCGTATCATATCAAGAACCTGCTAAGCCTACAACCTTCATTCATTACCCATTAGTCTTAAATCCAAACTTTGAAATTTGAAAGAGAATGTGAATTAAATGACTAGTTTAAAAAAAATCATAAGATAAGCAGTAAACTATAATGCAATCTAAGGTCATAAGAGGGTCCCAATTTAAAAAATAAGAATGGGGCATGTTGTCCAAAAAAAAACATTTAATGACAAAAATAAAGCTAGAAGTTAGTGATGATTCAAGTGTCATGGCTAGGATTGAGATGTTTGTAACCTAATGGATTATATTAATTATAATACAAACAAAGGTGTTACTTTAATTGATTTGATATCTTCAAAGGAAGGGGAATACAATTAATTATATTAATGCATGCTAATTTTAGTTTTTTTTCTAGATATTATTTAGATACCTTCAATTTAAAGTTGTTGATTCTAACATTTGTTTTTAAATTTGAATTTTATCATAGTTTCTGCATTCTCATATTTGATGTTTTTGGATGACATAATATGTTGTTTTTCTCCATTCTACTTTTTCAATTTAAATTGCTAAATAGTTAATTATCATGTGTCTAGAAATGATTTAAAAATGGATGATGTGTGCATTGGTGGAGTAAATTTGGCATAAATTTAGAATTTTTTTAATTGGATGTAAATAAAAACTGGAAGTCAAGATGTTATGTAGTGAACTTAACTTAGTAGCTATATATATATATATATATATGAATATTTAGTTGATTTATAATAAAGTATTGCATGTAGAATATTTAATTAATTTTTAAAGTCTTGTGTGTTAGTTTGACTGCATAATAAATTGCATAAACTGATTAACTAAGGATTAAGTATCATGTTTAGTGGGCCTCCACCCATGAGAATATATTTTGTTATTGGTCTGTTATGCATAATTTATATTTAAGTATTTCATTTAGTTCACTTTAAAAAATCAAATTTATATTTAAAACTGTGAATATGTTAGAAATTAGTGCTTTATTAAAATATTTGTGTGAATAAAATATGTTAGTAAATTATTATGGAATGTAAATAAGTTGTTGAGAAATAACTTATATTAGTTATACGTGAGTTTTGAGTTGTTTGAACAAATCACTTATTTTAGTGAGAGTAGTTTTTGGAGATATGATAAGCCTCTTATTATATAGGAGATACAAATCTTATATATATTTAAAACATATTATTTCATAATATTGAAACCAATTGACCGAAACACTTTGTGCCCTGCACATTCAAGCCTTCAACACTACTATAAAATGGAAGTGAAACTTCATTTCCTATCAAACTAGGTACATGTAGTACCTCTCTAAATTTTAGATCTTATTTATATTAAGATTTTTGGAGTGAAGACTATGTTGAGTGCTCTTATCATTTGAGAAGTATTCTTTTTTTATCAGTGGTTATATAGTGTAAAACACTAAAAATCCCATTGACATTTTTTAGTAATATGTTTTTAAATAAAAAATATGTATGTATATGTATGCATGCATGCATGCGTGCATGTGTGAGTGAGATATCTTTATTGTGTGTTGTGAATATCTATACTTGGCCATACAAATAGGGTGTACATTATATTTGCATTTACATAAAAGTGTTTGAAGAGTTTGGGTTGCATTTTTTTACATCAAGGTTACTTTAAATAGGTGCATTTCACATTAGAGGCCATTACATTGAGTAATATTATTGCACTTCAAAAAATGAATTTTCCTATGCAATTTGGCCTCATGAGTTGAACATCTTATCTCTTGATCCCCCTAATCTACATTAATTTTGATGAGCCCTAAACCACTCATATGAACCATGTACTCTGACCCAACTCGACTGTGAGATATATCATGAGCTTTTGGTGACTTAGCATGTTGATAGTAGTGTTAGAAAGTTACATCAGATTGGTAAAGAGGGTCTAACATACCCTTTTGAGTTGACTAATCTCTATATCTTTGAACTTGTGCTCCCTCTACTTAGATACTTACAAATCCTCTCAGCTTGGATGATTTCCCTCCCATTTTGGCAACCTAATACAACATCGAGTTATCATTTCTCACCTTGGACCTTGATCATTAAATTTGGCATCACTAATAATACCCTTGACTCAAAGTCTATTTGTTGTGACAAATATCTTGGTGACTAGTGAAATCCCCTCAATTTATGGCTCAATTATTTTCTAGATCTCCACAAACCCCTTCAAAATTTGGTAATGATAAAAAACAATGATAGAATACTCTTTCCCTCATGGTAGATTCAATAAAGTAGCAATCCCTAAACAATTCACCACATGGTAACACTAAAATAATGTTTTATGCTTTTATTTATAACACGTCTAAATCATAAAGGATAAAATTTAAATTTCTTGTGTAACTTATTTAAATGGATTGTTAACCTAATTGGCTAATAAGTTTTGTTAAGGCATTAAATTAAAGGGGGGTCAATGATTCAATCCCCAATAAGCATCCTAAAATTATTCTTTTGATTAAAATTCCATTTAAATATTTTTTAAAAAAATGAAAAATATTTAAGGGGGGAGATTATAAAAGGATATATTTTTTTGAAAGCGGGGGAAGTATTTTTCAAAAAATCATTGTAAAGGGTGAAAATTTTATTTTCAAAAAGTTATGAATGGGAAAAAATTATAATTGGATGAATTCTAATTTTAAACTAACATTTAATATATTTTACATTGAGGGGGAGAGATCTAAACTAGGTAAACCACAAATGTCAAACTTGGAGAGCTAACGAGTCTTAGAGGACAGAGACAACAGAAGATGGAGATAACTTCAGAGTGTAATGTTCTCTCCCCATGTTCATACTAATGGGGGATGTTAAAATTAGTGATTAATTACAAAATTTATGTGAATAAATATGTTATTAAATATTATGGAGTGTAAATAAGTTGTGAGAAACAACTTATATTAGTTATACGTGATTTGTGAGTTGTTTGAACGACTCACCTATTTTAGTGAGAGCAGTTTTTGGAGTTATAATAGACCTCATATTATATGGGAGATACAAAACCTATATATGTGTAAAAAACATTATTTCATAATATTGAATATGATTTACTAAAACACTTTGTGATCTACACATTCAGCCTTCGAATCTACTCCAAAATGGAGGTGAAACTTCAAACTAACGATTAAAAAAAATCTGAAAGTCAATTAAATAAAATAAATTTGAAATTATCTTTTTAAATTTAATTATTAATTGATAAAATTTAGTTATAAAAAACTATTCATGAAGAATTTTTAAGGACTTGAACAAACATTATTTGAGGAGGAAGTCATATAGGGTCAAGAACTCTTATTAGTTTCATACCATGTTTATCTTTTGTGAAAAGTCTCTGAGATCATATGTATGATTTAGGAAGACTAAATAACACTTTATATGATGATGAATTACTCCACTTGTTACATTAAGGAATATCCAATTTTATCAATTATTTATAAATCAATTATATGAAAAATGTCATAGTTTTTAATACTTTTGATGACTGCAAAGTTATTTCAGTCATATGTGTTTGAATTATTTATGTAATTTTATTGAAACCAATGAATACTTCATACATATACATTGTATGAAAGATTATTTATAATTAGTCATATAAACTTGAATTATATTTGATCTCAATACATGTTAGTAAACGATTATTAATCAAATACTTCGACTTCTAAATGGAATCTCTATTTTGTATTGTGTGCATGACTTGAGTCTAAAATTTCTTCTAATTTAATATTTATATTTTAATATATTATATTTACTTTATTTTTCTACTTATGTTTTTTTTAAACATTTCAAAGTTCATTTTTATTTAGTTTTTTATTTTGTAGTTTAATATCAAATATTTTCTTTTCATTTGCTTTTTGTTACATTATTTGTCTTCTTTCAAAGCATGTTGTTAGTCACACTTTCATAATATTTTAATAGTTCCATTTTACAATTAATATCATCCTATAGTATCATTAGATTTATTTTTGGTAAAACACTTGTTAATTTTTTTACATAATATTTTTTAGTCATGTCATATAGTACTACTCTATTTTTATTCATAATAGTTTGCTGTTAGTTCATTTTATTTTATTTCTTGTCGGTTGTTATTCTTAGTTTGGGTTTAAGAACACTTTATTAGTACATAAAATATTTATTTGAAGTATTACTATGATTAAAAATAATGTAAATAATAATATAAAAGTAAAATATATGATCACAATTGGAAGTGTCATTGTTTGGCTCTTCAAGAGGATACTTCTTCGTAGGTACCATTATGTCATTGAGCCAATAAAATTTTAGCATGAAAATAGAAACCATATCTGATCAAAAGTAAAATTTTAATTTCCAACATGAATTATTTGCTTGAATTATTATTTTTAATACTTTGACAAATGTTTATTTGAAAATTTGATCGAATCTACTAAAATGATTTAATATTTTCACATATTTTTTTGAGTTATAACCCTTAACATATAAAATACCATTTTTCATGCCTATGTAATATATTTATAGTTAATAGGTCCCTACAATTAAATTGTCCTACAATTAAATTGTCCCAATTTTGATTTAATCATTAGGATATGTAAAATGCTCGATTAGTTGATTACTAAATTTTAGCACTAACAAATTTCGTAACTCAACTAGGGAGTTCCATAAATCAGTTTCTCTTTCAAGTAATTGCTCATTGTTTTTATATATATATTTTCTCTTTTCATTATTACCATAACTATAATTCCACCTATCATTCAACCTAGTATTGATATTATAGATGAACAAGGTGATCTTACTTTAAACTTAATATGTTATATTTAGTATCAACACCCTAAAAATCTTCAACACATTTTAAGGGTCATAAATTATGAATATCCCTAAGATTTTGAAATAGAAATATAATATTTACATGAACATCAAATGTAGGCTAAAATAATTCAACAAAACATGCATATATAATGAGAAAGAGAATAACTCCATGCCATTAATCCTAGACCAAACTCTATATTCTTATTTGAAAATCCACCCAAAGATAATTATTAATCTCTTTATAAGATGGAAGATCAACCTGGTAGGAATCAAATTTGGGAAATTATGCTCTATTTACATGAAGCTAGATATCAATATGAAGTCACTGATAATGACGTATCTTTACATGTAATTTGGGAAGAATCAATTTTAGAACTCTTCACAAAATCATTCTTCAAAAAATGGATTGTGTTGAAGATGATCTAAATAACCATTGAATAATATGCAATTTGGATCACAATGGAAATAAGCCTACTTAACTTCTCTAAAAGCAATCACTATTCCCAAAATTTCAAGAGACTTAGGTGAGTCATGAAAATATCATCTATATTATTTTAAACTAGTCTATGGTAATTTATGGATTATCAATAAAAATACATCCCTCAAACCTCTCTCAAACTTTGGAAGGATAAGGAAGATTGGCTAGAGTTGTGTTTTGGTTAGCCTAAAGATGTTTTTGAACTCATGTATTTAACCTTTTTAATTTGTGTGACTTAAACTAATTTTTCTTAAACAATTGAAATGGAAATACTGATATGTATTGATCTGACATGAATATACAATAATCTAGAAAATTTATTGAAATCAGAAACTTGATAAAAATAGTAATTTAAGACATGGTTAGAGAATGTTCCTTAAAATAGTAATAGATCTACATATGTAAACTTTTTTAAAGTGAAAACTATGGCAAATTAACCTAAAAACATGGTTATATTAAAAATAGTGTTTTGTCATTTGTTGGGACAAATTCACCAAAAGCGGATGTGGTTACATTGTAGCATTGTTAGTTATTATGGTCACCCCCTAAATGATTGTATTTTGGATCTATCTATTTAGGCCTATATATCTACTTTTAAGGAGTTGACTATGGATATTTTTATGTCTCTATGCTACATGCAATTCTTGAAAATATCAAACCCTAGTCTTACACATGCACTAGATAGTAATTATATAATAATGGGGGGATAAAAATGGGTTAATATGGATAACCAGGTTGGCCTCATTAACCCATTTTAACTAAGTGTTTCCTACATAGCTCAAACAAAGCTTAGGCTGATGTAGTTTTCCCTCCTAAAATGATTATGTGATCTATGATGATGTAACTAAAATGATTTAGCTTGATGATTTATAGAAATACTTGAGGATAAATGTCCTTGACCTCTAATAAATAATATTATGCCTTGGATATAAAATTTTAGAATGTTTTAGAGCTTAAATATGAGATCATAATGCTCTTTTACTTAGTGTGTAATGTTTTTTCTTGAAATATCCTATGGGGGAAGAATGAGTAACCTTGATGTGATTTTATAGGATAATATTTAGAATAATTTCACTAATTGACTTGACAAGACATGTGAGAAAGCCATTTTTTAACATCCTAGTTTGAAAAAGTGACTATTGGAGCATGAGAGACAAGGTCACACTATGGCCCTATTTAGATAGTATAGACTTGCCTCAAAATACTAGAGACTATTGGGATAGGTTTGATAGAAACATGTGAGATGAATAGGGATAATTTTAGCTAAAATAGGGATGTTTGTATGATATTTATAGTGTTTAAAATATAATGAAGGCTCTCCTATAGATTATGAATTATTAAAATGATGAATAGAATAAGGGTAAGGATGCCAAGAATAAATATTTTCAAGTACTAATGATTAATGTTATGCATCTATATTTTCCCTCACTTTATTCTATTGATGCAACTGCAATTACTAGATTAAAGTAGAAGTAAACTTGTGTGTATACATACTTTGTCTTTGGATGCTAAGGTTGATTGTGAAAGAATCCTTAATATAATAAACTATAACAACACAACTAAAAATAATATTTTTTCATATTTAAAATTGAAAAAATGAGATTTTATGTTTATAATTTTAAAAGAGCACAAGGAGAGAAAAATATCATGTAACTTTTGATATGGTGAAGTGCATGCCCCCTTCTTGGGTATTTTGGAGAAGTGTTAAACCATGGTGAATTTAGAGTGATCAAATTTCAATTTTAAACCTTTGAATACTCTTGAGTTTCAAATATTATATGCTCCAACTCTCATTTGAGTGTGTAGAGTACTATGTAACTTGAAGGGGTGGAACCATGAACTATGGCCCACTACATATTGAAAAAAAGTGTAACCATATATGTTGAGTTTCACTAGAATATAATGTGGTCCATTTCCACTAAGAATAATCATGCCATTGTAGAGAAATCAAGATTTTATCTATAAATTTTACAACTTTTAAACTCAAAATTTGATAATTTTAAAAGGCCATAGTGAAAATGTGAATATGAATGAATATCATGCACACTAAATTTTTATTGTATTTAAATTCTATTTGAATTTGTAACTTTTGAAACTTTGAAAATTTACCACTTTTTGAAACCTTTTGAAGCTTTTTTCAATTTTTAGCTTGTAACTTTTTGAATTATTTTCAATTTTCAATTTTGAAACTATGGAATGAGTGAACATGCATGCCACATGACCCCATAATATGATAATATTGAATTGTATTTCCATTTGAAAATTATAAATTTTTCATAAATATGAAATTTTGCTCATTAGGATTGAGTTTTCCAAGCAAGCCCACTATGATGCGCCCTTTTTGAGATGAGAGACATAGCTTGCAAGTCACTTATCTCAAAATAAATCATATGATAAATATATAAACTTTTGAATATTTAAGAATGATTCCATTTATAGTATTTAATATAGCATTGAATTTCATTTTGAAGCATGTGTTAGAAATATATATCACTAAAGCATAGAATAAATGTATGCATGATATACATCATGACACTATAGTATAAATATAGTATATAAGTTATGCATGATAAGAATCATAACACTACAATAAATAGATATAATAAATGATATGAATCATGGCACCATAGTAACAAGTAATGATAATAAATTAGATGTTATAAAATGTCATGTTATTAGTAAAATATGTCACACATAAGGCCTAAGAGGCCACATACAAGGGAAATTTAAAATTTTTAATAACACACAAGGCCAAGGGCCATACACAAATGTATTGATGAGGCCATACAAATAAGAGGTTTAATATACAAGGCCAAGGTCCACAAACATAATAAATAAGTTTAACCTATCGTGTAGTAAAACAAAACATGTAGCAAATGAAACTAATATATATATATATATATATATATATATATATATATATATATATATATATATATATATATCTTTGTTAGAAAGTATCATATTTCATGCAATACATTTTAAAGTATGAGTGAGTAGCAATAAATTTGTATGATATGTAGCTTAACATGATAGAGAGTTTGTAGATAGAGATACCTTGTAAAAGTGTTCATACAGAATGCATAGATTCTCCCAACTTAGCAAGGTTGTTGAGTAATAAGGGAAGCTTGACATCAAAGAATCATGTGAAAGTATGTCCTATATCACACTTAGGTACTCTATGAGAAGTATTATGTATTGAAAAATGAAATATTCTATCTATTTAACATAGAATAAACAACATATGAAAACAAGTAAGATGATAACATTTGAAAAATGTTTTAGGTCCCGATTTTCAAATTTTAAGAATATTTTGTTTTTATGGAATTTTAGAATATATGTTTCTTCTTTTTTGGACAATATTTGAATACTAAAATATATTTTGAAAAGATGTGATTGAAAACAAAGTTATGAAAAAATAAGAAGTGAGAGGGATTAAAACAATCCCCAACAAGATTTAAAAGTATAACATGATAAGATGGAAGGCAATAAATATGCCCCCAATGTGAATATAATTTTGAATCATATAAATGTAGTGAAAATATGTATGAAATGTAGGAATATACATGCTCCTCAAGTAAAGAAGAGGCTAAATGTTCTCATGTAAAAAATAACAATATGATATCATGTAAGTGCCATAAGGTGTAAGTTATGCAATGGTAAATAAGTAGAGAGACATAGAGATAATTCTTTTAGATTGTTTGAATCGGTTTGGAAAATAAGAGGGTACACACCCAAAGTAAAAAAGATAAAGCTAAGGGATATAATAATGCTTGGATAAGGGAGACAAGAATTAGTAATGAAAATAAAATCAAAGAAGTTATGTACAAGTAAAATGTAACTAGTTAATCAAGAGAAGAAACCTAACTAATGTATAGGGAAGATATAGGATGTTTTGTCAAACCAAAGATCTCATCACGATGATGCACATAGGTATATCTGATTACATTGTATGAAGGAATTACTTCTTATGTTGAAGAAGTGTCAATGATAGATGCATATGAATTTGAACATGAGCCATATGTTGTAATATATCCATATGAATCATTGATCATATGCTCATGTTACCTATATCCTCTTTTGTAGGAGAAGAATATGTAATAATTTCTACTTGTACCTATTTTTTCTTAGGATAGGGAGGCCTCTTTATAGGTGCCACTTTTTGCTTGGGAGAATGTGCCATGCTTTATGAAAATAATGATATATAGTCATGTGAAACTATATCATGCTCATAAGTAGATGGAGAAACCAATTTTATAATATGCTCATGATTATTATAAATTTTAATATGCTTTGGAATATATAAATCATGCTATTAAATAGTTTTGTAATCTATTTCATTACCATGTTTCTTAATAATTGTACCAGGTAGTTGTTCCATATAAGTAGAAAACACCATTTACTTTAAATGATATTCATATTAAATTCCTTAATTTTGACCCTTGATCATCACAAATATATTTGAGGCATTTATGTGATATAGAAGGTGTTTCTCTAATATTTTGTATCAAATGGTGTCCTAGTAGCATATCAAATACTCTTGTGCTTGGTAGAACTAGAAAAGGAGTAGGCCCTATGAGAGAGCCTACTTGTAAAGGAAGCATTATATTCCCAAGAGTATCTTGTGTATGGCCATAAAATTATTTTTAAAACTCTAGTAGTATCTTATAAATATTATTTTTTATAACTAATAGAATGAAGGAGTGATATGGTGAACACATTTTCACTTGATCCATTCTCTATTGTGACACTATGGATAGATTTCTCATCAACATATGCTCTAATAAAAAGTGCATATCTAAATCATCATCAACAAATTTGATATTGTCAAATGTGATTGTAGGATGTCATGATGAATTTTTTGTAACTATATCAATAATTGTATCAAGTGGATGTCTATATGTAGAAGTATGAGGATGAGCATTGTATGCATAATGAACTTCAAAATTATCCTTGTTAGTTTTCTTCATGATTTGAAAAAGGATCCTTGTACATTTTTATCTTTTCATTGTCATATTTTGTGGATTAGCCTTTTATATAAGTGTACCAATATCTATGATATTATCACCAATGATATCTTGAATCTTGTGCTTAAGATTTAAACATATATTTATAGAATGGCCAATACATCTATGATAGTCACAATATGCATTGACATAAAAATTTATAGATTTTGGTCTTGACATATTTATTTCCATGGGTGGAAGAAAAGTGATTATATTTCATTCTAGGAGATTTTATAATAAAACATGAGGAGGTGATGGCAACCTTGACAATTTCCTCTTTGATGGAGCTTGTAGTTGAAGCTTTTGAGGTGGTTGTGATATTGCATTAACTGTAACTTTTGATTCATTCTTGATTTTAGTTTTTTTACTCTTATATTTTGGCCTAATTTTAAAATTGACATTTGAAGTATAAGGAACACTTGAAAAATACTTAATCTTTTTCAAAGTAAATAACTTGACTTCACTCTCTTTGACTAAATGGTATAGTTCATCAAAAGATTTGAACTTATCAAACATTATGGACTCTTGAATAGGATAAATTAAGCTCTATGTAAAAATATCTTGGACCTCATTATCAACCATTTTATTTTTCATTATGGAAAGCATAGTCTTGTATCTTAGCACATATTCATTGATAATTTCATTAGACCGTTGTTGAGCTTTGCAATTTGAGCATATGATAACATTTCCACAATATTGATATAAATGTAGGTCAAAAACAAATCTTCCAAAGGATTAAAATCCTTTATTGGGTTAAGAAGAAGATCATAATACAATCAAAGAACATATTCCTTTATAATTACTGAAAAAATCTTTGTCAACAATTTATCATTATCTACATAATCTAGATAAGCTACACAAAAGGCATACAAATGTTGTTCAAGATCATTTTTTCCTTCATAAAGAGGAATTTCAAGAGCCAAAAGGCCAACTAGTAGTGGATAAGATGTATTTCAGGTGCTAAAGGGTTATGTAATAGAGAACATGAGTCCATGGAAGGATTAGCATGAGAAAAAGATTTCACAATGTGAACCAATTTGGATTTTAATATAATAATGGTATACACTAGAGTGTTATTGGGATATGTGATGGGAGGAGTGTAAGTAGAATGGGTAGGCATAGGCATGTATAATTATGGGAATACAATTGGTGCTCATAAATTAAGAGATGGTGCTATAGAAGTAGTTAAAGGTATATAAATCAGAATAGAATCAATGATAAAAGTGACACAAAAGGTAACTCTTATGATATATATGTCGCTAAGTTAATTTGATGCTCTAATTTTGATACTAGTAGAAGGATAATGACCTTATTTACCTTAGTGAGTTTATCTTGGAGACCTTGATGAAATTATGATAATTCCTTTACTTGATCTTGATTTACTCTATTAAGTTCATTGGGGTCAATATGAATTTCTTATTTATTATCATATTCCTATTCATCACTTTCATTATTAATTTAATTAAGAACCTCATATTTAGGGGCCCAAGGAATTTGAACAGTAGCATTTTGAGATAAAACATCTTGACTTTGCATTGTATAGAAAACCAAAGGGAGTTACATATGTGAAATAGAAATACCACTTAATCAAGCACTAATCCTTAGAGGCATCTAATATAATGAATGAAATAATGATAATGATTGTACAATGTAAATCAATCTATACTAATATCTATGAATATAATACAAATAATAAGGGTAATCTAGGCAACTATTTGAATGATTTAGAGGCTCTCAATTATTCTTGTTGATTCATTAATAAATGTCAACCCAATGTTTCATAGAACTAACTACAGAGGTATAACCATGCATTATCCTAATAAACCTATTTTCAAGGGTACAATGAGAGTAACTTTCCTAGAATATATGCTCCTCTCAGGTGCACCACAAATTAGATAAATAAAAGAAGCTTCTGCTTGGAATAAACAAGGGACACTATGCATTTTTGATATATCATGATGCATGTGGAAACTAAACTCTCTATTTAATGATGTACTATGCCTATAAGTATTGGGGTAAACCCCCCATGCCATGATTTTTACAAATAGAACACTTATATCCCTTCACAATATTCACTAAGTAGTTTGAAAATTGTTAGAACATGGTTTCTAAAACAAGAAAAAACAAATGAAAAATAAATTGAGAATAAAGGCAAAATATTTTCTCATTCATAAATCAAGAAAATTTCAACTTGAGGTTGAAAGAAAGAGATTTTGTGTTGAAATAATCCAAGGTGACAAGACAATCTCTTTAGTGTCAAATTTAATCCAAGGTCAAATAGATTGAATAATTTTATGTAAGATTTTATCCAAGGTGAAACATTGTTTTATTTTAGTGCCATAAATTTAAATAAATTTGAAATAAATCCTATCCCAAAATTCAAGGAAAATTATCAAGCAATGATAGACAAGTAGTGGGTTCACTAGAATGTTTAAACCTTTTAATTTAAGTATGCCTTAAACTAATTTGAATTAAACTATTTAAACGGAAATACTAATATGAATGTATCTTATATGGAAATATATTAGTTTACAAAAAATTTTGAAATCAAAAAATTACTAAAAATAGTATATTTAAGATAGGGTTAGAGAGTGTCCCTTAAAATAGTGATAGATTTGACTATATAAACTTTCTGTAAGTTCAAAATATGTTAAATTGACTTGAAGATAAGGTTATATTAAAAATATTGATTTGTAATTTACTGGGACAAGTTTGCGAGAAGTGGATAGGGGTGCACCACGACCTTGTTCAAATACCATGGCCACATCTTAGATGACTATATTATGGATTTGTTGATTTGGGCATATGGAATTGCTTTTGAGGAGTGATTGTGGATTTATGTGTGTCTTTATAACACATGGAAGACCTAATAATGTCAAACCCTAGTCCTTCACATGTACTAGATAATAATTAAATAACCAAGGTGGGGTAAAATGAGTTAGTATGGATAACTGAGTTGGCCTCAAAAACCCCTTGTAATTGAGTATTGCCTACATATCCCAAAAGGGCCTTAGGCCGATGTATTTTTCCCTCTTAAAGTGATTGTTGGATCTATGATGATGTGACTAGAATGTGTTATCTAGATTATTTATATAAATAATTAACAATAGATTATATTAACCTATAATAAATAATATTTAGACTTGGATATAAACTGTTAGAATTTTGTAGAGCTGAAATATGAGGTAATAGTACTCTTTTGCTTAGTGCATAATGATTTTTATAGAGAGATGTATTAGGGATAGAATGAATAGCCTTGATGTGCTTTTATATGATAATATTTATAATGATTTAGCTAACTAACTGGACAAAACATGTGAGAGATTCATTGTGTAAAGTCTTAATTTGAAAAAGTGACCATTGGAGAATAGAGACAAGGCTACACTAGGGGACAAGGCCATAGTGCAACCCTATCTAGATAATGTGTACTTATCCTACAAGACTAGAAACTATTGGGACATGTCTAAAAGGAACTTATGGGATGAATAGAGATGAATTCAGCTAAAAATGGATGTATATATGGTATTTATAGTGTTTACAATATAGTTAAAGCTCTCTAATAGATTTTGAGTTAGTGAAATGGTGGATAAACCAAGTAAGGGTAAGGATGCTAAGAATAAATATTGTCAAGTATTAATGATTAATTTGATGTGTCAAGTGTTGTGTTTTGGTTAGGCTAAAGATGATTTTGAGCTCATGAATGAACTAACCATTATTTCAATAGACCCAGGTGAAACTATTTATTGATTCACAACTAGATTTACAAGGCTTAGATAAACATTCCCACCTCATATGAGACCACTTAAAAGGTTATCGAGACTATGCTATTTCAATGCTTTGACTCTTATATATATAATGGATTTAGAAGATAAATACATAACTAAATATGATGTTACCAATCTTTTTTGTATAGAATATGAAAATAAACAAAAGTTTTGGATTTAAATATAGAGCATTTACTAAACTAACTTTTGATAATGCATATATTTTAAAAGCCATTCATAACTTAGGGAATGATCTAGTCACTATTAAAAATAATTTGAATGATCAACCCTCTATCTTGGGTAAAATAATGAATGCTTTAAAACATAAAATTAAATCACAAAATCATTATTTCAATATTTGTGAACTTGATCATAATCCTAAAAATTGTATCGTTGTTTATAAATTTAGAAGATTATTTAAAGTTAAATATTGTATATTTTATGATCTAGAACAACATAAAAATGTGAAGTTCCAAGGAACCTTTAGGTGAAATTATGTCTATTAATGCTTATGTAATTCAAATCAGAATGAAAAATTATAATTTTTTTCCTAAGGAGAATTCAAACATACAAAATATAATAGAAATTTCGCTCTTTCCAAACCATTAAAAAAAGACAAAGGTAAATTTATGATTCAAGGAAATGTTGCAAAAGATAATCTAGCTAAAAATTTGTAATCAAGAAATACTCTACCTAGTGGGTATACAAATGCATAATATCAGCTAACATTTAGGTTAAGAAGTTACACACAAGAAAATAGAACTCCTATACCATACAATTTAGTTAATCACTTATCAAATACAAAATAAAATTATTATTTATTTCAAGTTTCTTGTTTTCCTATTCAATTAGGAAATAATTATACAAATGTAAATAATTTTGATCCTATGACTCTTATTGAATTAAAATAAGTTGTATTTTAAGAAAAAACATATTCTTTCTCAATATATTGATCTTCTTGCTAACTATATTCTTCCATTCTATGTGTCTGTAAATCCTACTGATATAGACATTCACAATTGCATTCTTGAAAAAAAAGTCTCAAAAAACATTATGAGAAAGTTCATAGTTGATCAACTGGGTATTCCTTATTAAAAAGGTAATATAAAAATTGAGGCTTTGACTCTCATCAAATGAAAATTTGTGATATGTTTTGTGATATATTAATTTAAATTGCTCAAGATGAAAGGATCAAATGTATGATTAATGTTAAATTTACTAATATTTTTACTAGCTATGTTATATTATTAGGAAGAGATTGTCAAAAATCAACATGTACTTTTTTTGGTATGGACAAAACTTGGGTTCCCATATGTATCAAAATTTATTTCATGCATATATAATATTAACAAGGTACACCTATTAAACACATCTCCACCACTATTGCTTTTGTTGAAACTAAGATTAGAACATATGGAATAATGGCCCTAGATGAACCAAAATTGTAACATGCTAGAATAATCCTTAGATAAATTGGTTTATGTACTTGGATGGTGTTTGTTCTCAATATGGTAGTGGAACATGTGTTATTATTTTTTCTCTTGTTGGCAATTTTTTTAATATGTGTTTCAATTGTATTTTGAAATCATGAATAATCTTGCTAAGTTTTTGGCATTATATTTAGGAATTTAAAAATCAATTGAATGAACACTAACATCTATAAGTTTATAATGATTTTGAACTGGTTGTTAGATAATTAGAGAGAAAAAATACAAAACAAGCCATTCGTGAATGCATAAGTACACTCAAAATGTTTAGTCCCTAAAAGATATTTTTGAAGTATTTAACCTAACTCATATAATTAGAGAATATAATGTTCAATCCAATAATCTTGTTCTATATTTATCTAACTTAGTTATTAGTGTGAAAGACAATTCAATTAGTTTTATGAAAGAAAACTATTTTGACAATGATGAGTTATTTCTAAATTATGGTTATTAATTAAATGTGATCGAAAATAAATTACCTACTAGCCTAGTAATCATAGAGATGGTGTTTAATCCTTATGATATACCTATAATTTATATAACTAAGAAGCCTTCAAGATGAATAATTGGAGAAACTATTCTTATAAATATAGGAACTCAAAAAAATACCAAGTATTTTTACCTAGGTATACAGTGTAAAACCAAAGAAAATATTTTTATTAATAAATTGTATCAAAATTTTGATCAATCATATAAATATCTTAAGGGTTATGATACTAGAATAATATAGCATGATATTCCCATCAAACTTATTATGGAGCCTATCTGGTTGGAATCTCATAGAATTAGCCCCTTGTTGGAAAACACCATCAACAAGGAGATAGATAAAATGTTGGATGTCAATCTCATTCATACAATCACATATTTTTATTGGATGGATAGCTTCATTCTAGTAAATTATAAAAATGGTAACATTCATCTTTGTGTAGATTTTAAATACCTAAATTGATCTAGTGTAAAAGATAACTTTTCATTGCCTAACATAAATCATATTTTATAACAAGTCATCAAGTCTGAAATGATGTATTTATTAGATGGATTTTTAGGCTATAACCATATTTTTTAAAATATTGAAGGTAGACATATTTACTGCACAAATATGTATATTTGATTTTAACAGGATGCCTTTTGGTTTAATTAACACTAGTGCCACTTCTCAAAGGTAAATTCATGTGGATTTTTATTATTTGATTGGTGTTGTCATTCAAATATATTTATATTTTGATCATGATCATTTACATGAATTTTTATCATATGTATAAATTTGGAATATCACTTAATCCCAGAAACTTTGGAGTTATATAAGGTAAGCTTCTTGTCCATGTCATTTCAAAAGATGGAATCTCTATTGATCTCGATTAAACCAAAGCTATTAAATAATTTCCTCCACCTAAATATAAATTCAATTTATGATTTTTCTTTAGTAAAATTATTTTTTTCCAAAATTTTTGTTAATTTTGTTGATAAATCTAATCCTTTACAAATTTTACTTAAGAAAAATTAGAACTTTATGTGGGATATAGGATTAGATGCAACATTCAATAATATTAAAAATTTAATTGCAAGTGCTCCTATTATTGCCCAAACTATATATGAATAAAAAATTGTTCCTATAATTAAATGCCACTGATAAATATATAGGTATCTTGATCACTTAGTATGATCTCAATAAAGAAGAAAGACCCATATGCTGCATGAGCTAGGTGCTCAAATATGCTCAAAACCAATTATCCTTTAATCATAAAAAAATTTCTTTAATTTATTTTTGCTTTAAATAAGTTTAAATGTATCCTAATGGGAAATAAATTCATGGTATGATCTAATTTACTTGTTACATCATATTTAATCAAAAAACCCATGATTGATGAAAGATTAGTAAAATGGATATTTAAAATTCAAGTGTTTGACCTCAAATTTGAAATTGGAAAAATAATTACATATAATGATTTAGATAAACATCTTGCCCAAAATTAAAATTCAGACATTAATGTTTAATTTTTGATATAAATGATAATTTGTAGGCCAAACCGAAATTCTAAACTACAAACTACAAAAGCTATTGAAATTGTAGAAAAAACAAAATTATCTTAGAAATACAAGATCGGGACTATTTATTTTCACAAGATGATTAATATCATGGTCTAGTTTATTATTTTCAAAATCAAACTTGTTCTAATTATTTAGAAAAAAAATCAAAGGAGAGTACTTCGATTGTTGGCTTCAAAGCTTGTTTTACTTGAAAACTTCTTAATTTTTAGAAACAAAGATGGGATTTTGTTTAGGTGTCTAACAAAGTTGTCATGAAAGTACTTATGGTAGATAATAAGTTGAAAAAACTAAAACACACAAATTTATATGTTGGTCATTATTTTCCAACCTTATTTAAACACTTTTCATTTGGTTTTATCTTTTATTCCATATTAGATTTTTACAGGAAGAGATTGACTACCTGATATGCCTCTAAATCTAGTAATTACCTAAAAATTTTCATTAAGTGGGGTATTAAATTCATTTTAGACATTCACCCTCTATCTTATATTGGTCATAGATATATTTTTAGCTACAAATTATTTCTTAAAATGGCTATAAATTGCACCTCATAAAAGTTCAATCACTATTGATGCGATTTCATTTTTTTTAAAATATATTTTCTCACACTTTAGCATTACTTATGAGATAGTTTTAGATAATGGACCTCATTTTATTTTTAATAAGTATATTGATTTTTTAGGATTTCATTCAATTATTTATATTCATTCATCTAAATATTATTCTCAAGGAAATATTCAAGCTCAATACAATAATAAGAATCTAATTTTAATTATAAAAATTATTGTTTCAATAATAAACAAAATTGGCATATTAATTTTTTGCAACAACTTTGGGTTGATTGTGCTACGATCAAGGCTAGAACATGATATTCACATTTCATGCTTTCTTATAAATTCAAAGCCACTATGCCGATGGAATTTAAAATATATTTAGTTATAATTGCTCTACAATATACTGATGATTTTTTAGCATTTACGAAGCTAAAGCTAAGGATATTCAAAACTTGAAAAAGAAAAAAAAAAATCTAGATTTTTTTGACAAAGATGTCTCTAAGAAAGTTTTCAAAGTTGGAGATTTAGTTTTATTTTTGGATAAATCACATAAGGACCCTAAGAAACATCATAATTTTGATTCTATTTTTTCAAAATTAGAGATTAAAAGAGTATTAATCTAATTAAGATAAAAAATTGAATAAATCATAAATGCATAAGTTATACAAATATACACATAATTGATTTGAACTTACTATTTTTATAAATATGCTAAAAGGAGAAAGTGATAAGAAATGGATGGATTAGTTGTAAGTTGGATCTACATGGCTATGTAAGGTTGTTGTGAATTAGGAATAGGGCTCTACATTATTCTGGGACAAGGCTATGTTATTTATAATATTCTAACCTACACTTTTGTTTGTAGGGTCTGCCTACATCCTTTAGGGTTTTTTCCCTCTATCTAAATTAATCTTGGAATGTATTCACTTGTAAATCATGTGTGTATACTCATATATCTTTACTTTACCATGGGAACTATTGTATACCTTATTCTTCACTCAAAACCCTAGCTCAATGATAAGGAGAAACAAATGTAGTAAAATCAGGGAAATGAGAATGGAGATGGGGTTATGCTTGACCTCATCACCCCATGTGCTAAGTGTTGCATGCATATGAATACTCTGAAGAGGGATCAAACTCCATGTAATTATCCCATGCTATAATGGTGTGTGTACAATACTAGTGACATGTTATATGTTGGTGAAATCTTGGAGTGATTAAGTGCTTAAAATAATGAATAATGACCTTGTTGTGGTATTCAAACATAGATAAAACTATTTGGGTTGTATTTATTCATAATTGAAAAGAATATGTGTTTTCCTCTCAATGTGTAGGTAGAATATATCTATAAATTAAAATTATAGAAGCCTTTGTCCATCTACTCAATAAATGGGTAGAAAATGTGCCTATATAGTGGTATTTTGGGGATTTACCCAGATTGGGTTTGTAAAACATGTGGGATGACCCATTGTAATGAATTTAAATTAGGGAAATTAGTGGTATGATGAAACCAACAAATTCATGCATGGTTAGCTAACAAGATTGTCATAAAGGAGTGGTTTCATTTGAGGAATAGATATAGCTAAATTGTTAGAATAAATCTATCAAATAGTGAGTTTAGGCTACTCGTAATGAGGAATAAGGACATTAAATATCATATTTATCTAAAGATAAATGATTATCTACATAAAAGTAGAGGAATAATGGTTTGACATCATGGAATTGAGAATATGTTAAGTTTACATAAGGAGTGGTCACAAATGCATTGTTTTAACATTAAATGTTAATTTTAGTGACTATATTTCTCCCCCCTTTTATTCTAGTAATGTATAAAAGTGAAATTACTAGATTAAATGGAAGATTTTTATACCTAAGCATACCTATGAAGAATAGTTTTGAATGTAGATCACATATTGAATTATGCTTCATGAAATATTGTAATGAAACATGTATAAATAGATCCTTATGACGAAGATCTAAAATTAAAGACAAAAATATTATATATCAAATAACAAGGAATGAATACACCTTTTCATGTACATGAACCATTGCATTTTCTATTGTAAAATTGGTGACTAAATAGGGTATAACACTTGGATATTTTTTTCCATTAAAAGACTTGGATTGGACTATGCATATCCCAATCCTCATTGGTAGGATAATGTGATTAAAAAATAAATAATCACTTGAATTCACCATCACATAAATCAAGGTAGTGTAGTAGCTTGGAATCCTTATATGAATTAATAGATATCTCTAGTGCAAAACTAGTGCAAAACATGTTTAAAATTTTGAGTCAACTGATATAGATAAAATAAGATTCAACCTATTCCAAAACTGGTGCAAAATAGTATGACTAAGTTTGGTGTATACATCATAGATAATTACATGAATTTTTATACCTTCTATAGAAACAAGTGTAAAAATTGAGCAATAAAGTAATCATGTGTCATGCACATGCCCCCAATCTAATTTTTGAGTATATTAATATATATAACTAAGTAATATCAATTGAATCTCTGAGTAAAAACCAAGAACATATGCCACACATGATTCTCCCAATATTAAAAAAATTAGTAATAATCATGTGTAAAAATCTAAAACTATTTCTGGGCAATAACTATAAACTATTTTGTAGACTGAGTATGATTCAGAGAATTCTGTAACATACTATTTATGATTCTTAGGATGTAAGAGAATTGTTTTGGTTAACCATAGAAAATGTTGTTTTCCAATTGGTGTGGTGTTATTTTAATGAGATTTTTGGGCAAAAATTGAGTATGCATTATGATCTACAGATCAAGTAATATTATCTTTGTCTGTGTAGTGGACTTTTGAATATTAATATCTAAGAAAAGCTATTGTGTATGCCCCCTCTTTTTGGTGAGTTATGAAGCATTTGAAATACCTTACCTCAAAATAAAAAAATATATTTAATAATAATGATAACATTGGAAATCAATGGCATCATATTGATAATTTGAGAAAAAATAATAATGTATGATACATGTAAAACCAAGTATACATAGTGTCATGTATAGATAGATGTTATAAATGAGGTATGCAATGAAAAATAATCATATGATGAGTATATTAAACTAAGGTATAAATACTTAAGGAAAATGCATGATATCAATTGTGTCATAATAAAACTAGAGAGAAACATGATATCCATCATGGTATCAAAAAATTGAGTAGGACATAGCACACAAGATTCATGATCATGATGTACACATAAAGAGTACACATAATAGCACACAAGTCATATAATAAGAAGTCCAATGGGCCACATACAAAGGGACATGTTCAAATGCCACTCATATGAATAAAAACATGCAATAAATCTTAGATCCCCAAATAAAGAGATGTTCAAATGTCCACAATCCAAAGAAATGAATATACACAAAGTATGAAGCAAATAAGCAAACATAGATAAGTACTACATATATTGAAGCACAAATGAACTAATGTAAATGAACTAATGTAAATGAACTACATATATCATATACAAGTCTTAATTTTTAGAATATTTTTAAATATTCTATTTTATTTATTTATCTTTGAATATGCATAATTGAAAAAGGAACATACTAACCAATAACTCCTACAAAAGACTCACATTCAATAGGTCATGTATCTAACATAAGAAGGATTGACTCTCTTGAATGGAATGTATCATGCCATTGTAAAGAAACTGGTCTAAACTCATAATCTAAAAATTAATTTGGATTTGTAACATAAATGTCACTATCATGATGATAATATGTAGTATGTTTTATTTATTGTTTAGTATGGTGAGCTTTAAGAATCTCTAGAACCCATTCTATAGTATAGAAACTTTGTGTTTGTGTTCATTATGGAACACTCTCAATACCTTATAATATCAATCTAGGATGTGATGGAGTAAAAAGTGGTCCTCTAGAATCTATTACAAATTATTGATTAAGTGACATTTTAAGGATAAGTCTCCTTGGAAAGTTGACCACATGCTTCTAAATTCTCTAAATAGTTTGAACCTTATTTGGTTTCTCAATTGATGTCTATTATGTGAGAACATTAAATTTTTGGTTAGAGGGGGTATTGATATTGAATACCATGTACTGTGATGACCTCATTATTGAAAATGCATTTCAAACATCTGTGTATTATAGAAGGTGTTGCATGAAGTTGTTGAATCTAAGTATTTCCCAATAACATATCAAAGACTTATGCACTCGATACAACTATAAATTTGTGGCCATATTTATTGTACCAAACTACCATGGTAATGTGATCTCATGAATAGAACTATGAATATTTCCATTAAATCCCTTATTTACTTTTTTTTTGTATAAAGTATATCCTTATCTGTGTATCCAAAATGAGAGAGAAGTGTGATAATGCACATATTCATGCTTGAACCATTATCAACCATAATGGGGCGTATAAGTTAATGATCATGTAAGATCAAATGAACAATGAGTGGAAATAAAAATCATCATCTACTATCTTGTGTTTTGAAAATTTAATAAGTGGCCTAAATGGTGTTTAAACATGATATGTATCAATAATTCCATTTAAACAATGATGTGCTTCTATATGAGGATGGTAATAAGCTTGTGGAAGATGTGCATTATGTATGTAATACAATTATGATTTATTTGTTGTTTTTTCACCTGTATGCTTAGGGAAATGATCAATGAATATCACATTGTTCTACTCTCAATGGCTTGTGCACTTGAAAATTTAGTAGATGTACCCATATCAATGATATTATCATCTATCAAATCATGTATCTGATGTCCAAACTAATGCATTTTTTAGTCGTATGCCTTGGTGCTCTATGAAAATCATAAAAAGTATTTTGATCAAATCCTTTTAGAATATATTTACTCACATCAACTTATTTAATGAAGAGAGTGATATGAGGTGATATTCTAATAAATTTTTAAACACCTTATAGAGATTTTATAGAAAGTCGATAAATTATCTCCTTAGAGGAGTGTATAACACAATATGTTGAGTAGGTTATATAACTACATTTACCATTCTCTTTGGATCACTCTTATTTTCACTTGGCCTCACCTTGTATCATGGATTACTTAGATTATTTATGTTATAAGTAGGAACTTGGGTTGGTTACATATTATAACTTATGCATTATTGTTGGATATTCATCTTTATTTAGGTTAATCCTAAGTCTAATTTAGTTATGGATTTATTATTATAATATATTCACTTATTCTATATTTTATGAGGCATCACACCTATTTTTTTATTTTATAGGGAATCTTGGAGTTACATTTCACATGTAACTCTCTCCACACTTATCACACACTTCCCCCTCACTTTATGAGGATTAGTGACACTAGGCACACATTAAGAAGGTTGTGTAAGGTCATGATGGTATTCTTTGTAACTCCCTCTTCCTTCCTCTATTTCTATTTAAAGATCTCTCTCTCTTCTCTCATTCTACACAAGTTCATCTTGATACAAGTTCTTCTCTTATTATTTTGAGGCCCACTCTTATTTCTCATTCTCTTTTCTTATATAAATATTGTAATTGGAGAATAATGTTGATGTAAGCCTTATTAATACATGTGGGGTCTTCTTCCTCCTATTCAGTTTTCCTAATTAACAACTTGTGTTTCACATTTTATTGGAGGCTTGATTTTGAGGTGATATCTTTTTTTTTCATTCATTTGCTTTAATTTTCAATGTTATTTCAGATCTTATCATTTATTTCTAAAAAATTCTAAAAAATTAACCTCTCTTTCCTTAACTGTCATAAATCAATAAATGATAAAAACTTATTAAACATAATAGATTCATGTAGAGGTGGAAGAAAACTTTGTTTGAATATGTATTTTAATTCCTTATCTTCCATAGGATTCATCATCTTGGATAACATGGTCTTATACAGTAATACAAAATACTATGATAGGCTCTTTGGGTTCTTATTTGAGCTGAGAAATATTTTCACTTATGTTACATGAAAAATGTAGAAGGAATTAATATTCCAAAGGATTGAATATATTAATAGTCTGATATGGTAAATTGTAAAAGCATCGTAGAGCATACTCTTATAAACTATTGGGAAATAACTTGATCAATAACCTACCATTGGATGCATCATCCCAACATGTTGCATTAAATACCCTCAAATGGTTCTCAAGTTCACCTTTTCCATCATAAAATGTATGCTGAAGTGCCACAAAACTAAGTGGTAAAGGATAGGATGATATATGTTGATCCAATCAAGTATGCAGTAACTTTTGTGAGTCAAGTGTTTTATTAGGTTTTGAAACACCTTATTTTAAATGTAGCACCTTAGTCTACAAATTTGGAATGTTATACTTAAGGGATTTGACATCAGGAATATAATGTGTTAACCAAAGGCACTGTAAAGAATAGCTGAGTAAGGATTGACATAGTGATTTTTTAAAACCCTTGGGTTACTTCACAATAGAGATATGTAAGGAACCCATATCAGTATATGTATTAGATGATTGATCTATACTTTCAATTTTTACTTCTAAATTATTATAAAATATCTCATAATAAACCTAAGTTTTTCATAAATTATTTATCAAAAACTCTTAATGACTTACACTTCATTATGCTTTAGTAATTCATCGATAATAGGTGGAACTACATATTGATGCTCATGTTGAGAATAAGTGTTATCATAATTATATTGTCTACGACCTAATTTTTTTTCATCCACTTCTATATATTCAACTTGTTCATTATTATCCTTATGTGCCTTATCAAAATAAATCTAAGTATCTTCAACTTGATCACCACTTAGGCTATCTCTTCTCATAAGAGAGGGAAAAACAAATTTCTTAGATTGCATAAAATATGATATAGAAACTTGAAGGATTATTTTTAACAAAATTTTTACTAAATATGAAAACCCTAATACAAAAATGAAAATAAAAATGAGTAAATAACCCCTAGTAACATGAAATATTAGGGCTTTGAAATATTCACAATAAACAGGTTCACCAATAGTTTTTATTAAAATTAGGTTCTAATTAAGAAAAACAATTGGATAAATTGGAAACACATAAATTATAAAATAAATACACATAACTAATTTGAAAAAATATTTTTATAAATATTATAAAATGGGAAAGTACTGAGAAATTGATGACTTAGATGGAACTTGGGTCTATAGGATTGCAACAATGACTGTGTAATTGATTATGGGACTATGTAATGTTTTTATGAATTAAGAATAGGGCTTCAAGTTATTCTAGGACAAGGTTATGATGTTTGGATAGGGTCAGCCTACATTATTGTATGTAGGGTGCAATGACATCTTTTAAGTTTTTTGACCTCCTTGTAAATTTAGAATGGTGTGTCTTCACCTATAGATCCTTTATGTACAAGTAAATATATTTATTTCACCATGGGACCCATCGTATACCTTATTATTTTTTTGAAACCCTAGATCAATGTCAAGGAGGAAAAAATGCAATAAAATGGGGATAAATAGCAAGGAGATGGGTTTGTGATTTACCTCAACACCCTGTGTGTTAAGTGTTACCTACATACCAATACTCTGAAGATGTATCATGCTCCATGTATTTTTCCCATGATACTATGGTGTGTGTATAATAATGGTGAATTTTATATGGTGGTGAAATCTTGATGTGATTAAGTGCTTGAAACAATGACTTGTGACCTCGGTATGGTATTTAAACTAGCTCAAGGCTACTTGGATTGTATGTACTCAAAATTGGGAAGAATGGGTGTTTTCCTCTTAATGTGCAATCATAATATATCTATTATTTTCAATTGTGGGAGCCTGTTATTGTATACTTAACAAATAGGTATAAAACATGCTTATGTAGTGGTATTTTGAGGATTTCCTTGAATTAGGCTTGAAAAACATGTGAGATGATCCATTGCAATGAATTTGAATTATGGAAGTTATCCATTAATTAGTGGGAGGAAGAAACTGATAGATTTAGACATGACCAACCAATGATATTGTCCTGAAGGAATATTTTTGTCTAAGGAATAGAGATAACTAAACTAGAAGTATGAATTAGTCAAATAGTGAGTCTAGGCTACTTGGAATGAGGAATAGGAACATTCAACATTAGATTTATCTAAATATAAAGGGTCATCTATATATAAGTATAGGAATAACAATTTGAAACTATGGAATTAAGCATGAGTTAATTATGCATAAGGAGTGGTCACAAGTGCATTATTTTAGCATTAAATGTTAATTTTAATGACTACATATTCTTTATGGCTAGACCATTATAAAATTGTTATTGTGTTGTAAATAAATTCATTTCATTTTAGGACGTGGATGGAATTTGGTTGCATCATATGGATAATAATCATCATTTGAAACACTTCTATGAATAGTCTTGTTTTCACTTTCACTTTCAATTTTATTTATTTCTTTCCTTTAGTTTTTCTTTCTTTGTTTCTATTTTTTTCCATAATTTTTTTCTCTCATATGGAAAAATTTAGAAATCATGTAAAAATAACACTATAACTATCTTAAGTTTGATTAAATGTTAATTTTTTTTTTTTTTTTTTCTCAATTGATTAATAATGATAACAAATATTGGATTTTTGAGGTGATAATTTACTTTCATATTTTGTGTAATAGGATATTGTAAGATCACCTATTTAGCCCAAAATTCTCCATTGTTTATTTTCATTTCTTCATGTCATGTTAGCCCAACACAACATTTATATTATGCAAAAATAATTAATGGGTTTGTGTTTAGTGACTTAGGAAAGAATTTGCCTTGGATTTCACTCATAAGAAAAGTTTCTCAAATTTTTAATTTTATAGCCTAGTTTGATGCCTGAAACTGGCTAGCAAGGTCATTAGTGTTATCAAAAAAAATTTACCTCTTTTTAAAAAAAATCTTAGAAAAATTATCCTAAAAACTTGCTTACCTTGTGACATAATATTGTTATTTGGTAGGGACCCACTTGCATACTTGACTTACATTTGTTATGATCTAAGTGCATTTTTATTATTTTTTTTACTTGCACATTTGATTGATTTATCTTGAAATGAACAATTTTCATTTTTACATAGGGATAAAATATAACAATGATATTTGTCTCACTTAATTTGAAATACTTTATGTTGTCAAATTCAATGATTATGGATCTTGCTTGGAACTATTTTCCCATTGTAAGTGAATAGGAGAAACCACGAGATAACCTTTTAATCTTTTACAAATTTGAATAAATATCTTTTCTAACTTTGATAACTCAATTTAATAAAATTCTTATCTTTGACAAATATTAACAATATTCTCAATTATGTTATCACAATCAAGTTTCCTTGAGGCTTGGAAATTATTTTTAGTGTGTAATTACTTCAATTGTGACATAAAAGGATAATTTCCTAAGTCTAAAACAACTTTAATTGTCAAAGTTTTATAATATGTTGTAATTTCACTGATATGATTCTCCTCCATGTCATAAAATGAAGTGTTTGAGTTTGTGGGTGGTACAAATTTTGAATGTGAAATAAAATAAACACAAAACATTGATGTTGGTTTTAAAAAATGTCATAAACATATCATATCCATTGATACAAATACTCACCATGTCAAATCTTATAAATAAATTTCAATCTTGTAAGATTTTAAACCATATTCATGGGTTTACCTTGCATTGTTTAGTCACCATTACAAATTAGCTTATGGTAGACACTAATACATAACATCGTAAATAAGGTGATCTAGTTCAAATACCTTTCAAGTGTATGAAATATAAAATAATATGATGATAAAAATTATAAAATTTGGCATTTGTGCTATATTATTTATGTTTTGAGCCATAATTGAGCATGATATTCAATATATGTGGATTATAACATTTGAAATGTTAGAAGATGGATGTTTTGATTTTAGCACTCAATATTGATGAGATAAGCATGAAATATGTGCTTAGTATTAATGTTAGTCACTTCCATCCATGCCTTTAGTGTGCATTCAATACCGACATGCATAAGGATGTGTAGGTACTCAAATTTTCTTGGATTTTGGGATTTTTTTAGCTCATTTTTCACTTTGTGTTTGAAAGTGAGCTTGAAATTGAAGTGGAGCTGGGCCAAAAAAATTATAGTGGTTAACAACTTTTTTATTGAACTAAGTTTAATTCCAAGTGTGAGACTTATTATTCTTTTTAGTTTGATGAGACATATAAAAGTGTTAATGAACTCAAGGTGGCTAGACATTTTGTATTGAGTAATTATTTGTGAGATCGAGCTCATTCACATAATGTTATAAACCATATGAATGCAAAGAAATTTTGTGGTATTAATTGGTTTTGATTGAAGAATGTAATAAATAGGTGTGAGTTTAGTTCACTTTTTCCATTTTGAACTATCTTTCAAACCCTAGTTTGTGTACTTCTGGGTATGACCAATATTATTTTATTTCTAGTTTGAAAAGTATTGATCTAGTTATTATTTATGAACTTATGACAGTTTGGTATGAACATTAGTTTGGAAAGATAAATTAGTTTTTGGGTTTTACATGGTTGATAAAGCTACATGAATGAATGGGTTTTGAAGTTTATATGTTGAGTCATGAATAATAAAATATTAATAGGACTTACAATCAGACACAGGAAGGGTTATTTTAAAAATATGCATGGAATAATATTAGACATTTTCTAGGCTTAATCTTTTCTTTCATTTTGAAGTGACTTAATTTATACCCTTTGAGCCCTAAATTTATTGATTTTAGATATAACTGAAAAGTATTCATTTTTTAATTTTAAATATTTTGAACAAATTTTAGTATATTATGGGTTTCAATGCCAAAGGAAATACTATTAATTTGTTGTTATACAAAAAATGAATGAAGTGTTTGGTTGTGTGAAAATGAATAGGTCATCTCCAAAATAGTTTTTTGGTTATATTTCTTATAGGGTGTATTTCATTCTAGTTATAAATGACTATTGAATGCCTTGTAGATTGACTTTTTTTAATTATGTGGTCATTTATAAAATTGAATACACGCATTATATTTTATTCTTGTTGAATGGATTTCTATTTTTGAAACAAATAATATTCCATTCAAGTCATCTTAAGGCATTTGAAAGACCTGGAAAATAAAATTCCAAATAATATAAGATGTGTATTCTAAACTCTAACGAATATAACATGTTTTTAAAAGAATGAAAAATAAATGATCTGAGCTTTGCTTATTTTGAAAATACATACATAAATTTTATACAAAGTGTAATTATAACATGTTTTTTTAAAAAGTGAAAAATAAATGATCTGAGCTTACTTATTTTGAAAACACATGCATAAATTTTATACAAAGTGTAATGATTTTGATATGAGCTGATATATTGGGTTCTTGATTAATCATTTTTAGTTAAGTTTTGAAAAGTTATTATTTTTATTCATATAGATACTCTATGTATTCTTTTAGATTTAATAGATGTTGACTAAGTTTGTATAATTTTATTTTAAAATCTTAATATCAATATTTAGATATAATGTTTCCATTTTCATTATCTCCATAAGGTGTTTGAGTCATTTTAAGTCTAGATATGAACTTGGAGTATGCATAGTAGTATGTAATCAATTTTTTTATTTTATGAGAAAGACATTCTTTCAAATGAAAAATGTGGTAATATGTGTTTCTTCATGAATAAAAATTTAGATTGATGTTAAAAATTTATGGATATGCTGTTGAATTTGGAACAATTGTTTTCAATGTTTATGCATATTTTCAATTCACAAAGGCAGTTTTAGATAGAATGAGAATTTCATGCATAATCAGTTTTAACATTAAAAGTTGGTTTCTCTTTTGCCTAGTGCATTACATAATAAGCATGTTTCTCCATGAGCATGAAGTCTAACTTTATTTTTATGAAAAATTTGGCTTTATTCTAGACTTTATCATGTGAATTATGTTTATGATATTTTAATTTAATTTGAAGGAAAATATCTCATATATGCATTGTTTTGGATTAAAATTTAATTTGTTAAATGGTTTATTTTCTCATAGCATTGCATTTAAACTCCTACAATAATGAAATGAGAATTTTTTGGTTAATTAAATTTAGTTCAAATAAATTATTTTTAATGGAGCAATGATTTACAAGTCTCAAGATTATTTGGTTCAAAATGTATTCATGGTGAAAGCAAGTAAAATGATTCTTGTGATCAAAGTGAATATGTTGGTTGATAATAAGTAAATAGTTAAAAAAAAATCTTATGGAAATACATATAATGAAATATTTCCTTTCATGTGAAAATAGTGAAATGGTTTTAGTATGTAAATTTGTTTGATTAATTATTTTAGTTTTGTGGCCACAATTTTCATCTTTCAATGGTACAGTTTGCAATGTGTTGTTTCCAACTATAGTTAGATGACTTCAATATTTTTTTTGAAACCCTAAATTTAGATTTTGTTAATATAAAGTGTTTCTATTTTTATTAAGTCTTGATGATATGAATGAGAGGGTTTTTTTTTCTAAGTTTCACATGGAATAAATAATTTTATTTTGGAAAGGAATGGTACTCTTCTATTAAAAAAATATCTTATAGGACCTTTGTGATGATTTATGTAGCTTCATGAACATTTTACTATTCAAGTTAAAAAAATATATATTTGGCCATACATGTTGGAAGAGGTATATGAATAAAATAGATAAACTTGAAATGATTTTCTAGTTTGTGAAAGAACATCTTTCTTTTCATTTCAAAAATTTTAGGTTCTTTAATTGGTTGATATATGAATTTGTTTAATAAGAATACGAGTTGAGATGAAGGGATTAAAATGATTTTGAATTATACATTTATAGATTATTCAATTTGATAGGAAAAGGCAAATAGTTGAACATAGTTCACATATGTATGTTTCATCTACAATTTCAAATACAAAATCAACATTGTTTGTTTATTTATACACATGCCATCCAATTGTTGTTGTTTGCATGATATTTCATGCATTATGAAATATTAATGATTATGTCCTGATTTGAATTTTAAATGATTTGATAATGATAGTATAATATAGTGGAATTTATAATGAATATATGATGTATATGATAAAATTTCTAGATTTGTTTATTTGTACAATCATTAAATGAAGTAATTAGAAATTATAGTGAGTTGACATGTTTTTTCATATTGGTTGCCTTATAAGTTTATGTTTATTTTAAACTTAAGGCAAGATGTCAGGTTGGAGCTGAGGATCATATAGTTCTTAGAGAAATAATTCCCAAGAAATAACTTGCAAGAAGAAAATGCACCACATGTACATGTTACATACCGAGGTAGACCCTTAAGGGCCATTAGCACATTTATGTGAGGCTTTGTTTGTAGTACTAGTGTCTCTCTCATTGGTTTTAATGACCTGTTGGCTTAATTTTTTTTGAATGTTACACCCTATTATACTCCTACTTTGCAAGTTTATCAAAGAAGCAATTGGTGACCTTATCCTTTAAGGTGTGGTTTAGTAACAGTTTATTCTCACCAAGTACTCCTTGTTGTAATTTAATTTTTTATTTCTACCAACCCACCACGCCAAAATCATGAAATACCATAGTTAGAGTCCCCTAATTCCAAAATCCCTTCAATCTCGCTTGTGGTAACCCATTTAATGAAGAAATTTGAGTTAGAAGTTGATGGTGATTTAGGTGGCATAGCTAGGATTGAGATGACTGTAACTTAATGGAGAATACCAAATATAGTATGGACAAAGGTGTTCCTTTAATTGGTTTGATATATTTAGATGAAGGGGAATAAAATTGTTAGGATCTTGCTCCACCAATTAGAGCACATATGATTACTTCTTGTATTAGCAACTAAACACAGAATTTAACCAGAATGATAAGTAACTAGAAATATGAAACAACACAGGATGTGAGAGACAATACACAATTGTATTAATAATCACTCAGAAGAAAATACAATAAAGAAGATGCCACTTCTTCTTCCACCTCAAAGGCTCGCCACACCTCAAGACCTTCTTCCCTCTCTCTCTCGGTCCCAACAATCAACTCCAATACAAAATTGATGTTCATCTCCACCAGTCAGTAACACGCTACCGGTACACCAAGTACACAACCGTACTCCAAGTAGATCTCCTGCTCTCTGCTGCTACCTGCAAATCACTAGACCTTACTCACCATTGTAGATCTCCAAAAGAAGCCATGCACACCTGCTGACCAAGATCATACAAACACGAAGAACCCTTTTGATTCTCCAAACCAGCACCCACACTTGGTACTGTGGCACAAGGAGGAACACACCATTGCTCTCCTCTCTCTGAAGGAGCTTATTTTGCTCTCTTACTCTCTAGCACTAATTTACAATACAGCCCATGAGTCTATATATAGATCTCATGCTTACAATAATTAGACTATCTTAATTACAATAATTAGACATGCAACTCAAGACTATAATTAGCCTTTAACATGCAAACTAACAGTCCAAAAATAGACTCTCCAAAATCAACATGCAAACTACATGTTCACGCACAGGCTGCCAACGTTGGCTCCTCCCTGACTGATGTCAGCCGACTGGTAACCGACGTCGGTTGCTTCTTCACTGCTATTTGACTGACGTCAGTTGATCAGACTGACGTCGGTTGCCATGCAACTCTCCGCAACCTCCACAACCTCTGTAACTCCTCTTATTTGCATCCTTGTGAAGCTTTTAGCTCCACAACCTAACAATCTCCCACTTAGAGATAAACAGTTGCACTTGTACCTGTACTTGTACACTATCTAATTTATTCCCTGGCTTTTATCCCTCTTCAAGATCAATCTTGAAGACCAACCACCACACAAACTATGATGCTAGACCTGTCATCCAAGTAACCTACCACATTCAAACCTACAACCCATGTAGTGAAGACCTTGACCCTGCATAACATGTTAACCTTCTGCTAGTCTCTCTCAAATACCTGAGAACCCACTAAACTGCCCTCTAGTACTTCTTCCTTGAATTGGCTCCATACTTTCTGACAACTCCCACTGCTTGGGAAAACTCAGGTCTACACTAGACCTCATGTGATTTTGAACCCTATTCTAAGCTAAGCTTGAACTATCCAGCCCTTGGTGTGCTTACCAATTCTGCATCCTGCATCTTGAACCCCACCAACACCATCTTCACATCAGCTCCCACTTGAGATCAACCTGTGATCTTCCATTTCTCTTATGCCAAAGAATTTTGCTGCTCCCAAATTCTCCATGACATACCTCTGAACTAACCTTACCTTTAGCTCAGCAAAACCCTGTATGTACAAACCTGCTAGCAAATCACCCACATACAGTAACTAGATAATGTTGCGACCATCATCCACCTGGTAAGACAAACACAATAGTTACACTGACATTGACTAAAGCCATGCTTTGTCATCCTCCTATCAAAACCTGTACCACTGTCCTGCAGCTTCCTCAAGACCATATACCTTGGCCTTCTGTCTCACGTATCCATCCACTCTCTTCTTCAACTTGGGAATCCATCCGTCTCTTAGTGCTTTCTTCCAGCTGACAACTCCACCAACAAATCCCTGTTTGGTTCTTCTCCAAGGACTCACACTCCTCATCCATGCCAAGCTCCCACTATTTCTAGATTCTACCTGCATTGCCTCTTCACATCTTCCTGGTTCTTGACCATCATAAGCAATATAAAGAAGGTGAACAATGAATATGAGGTCCACTTACCCTTTTAGTCCTCCATATGAGTGTTTGAGACCTTTTGACAGCTTGTTATCCACCCACCATCTGTTCCAGTGACCAATCTCGGCCATCTCCCAGTCTGCATCCGACCGATGTCGATTCCTTGCACTGACCCTGACTGTTGACGTCGTTTCCCAGGCCAACACCGGTATCCCTTCTGCTAACATCAGTTCCTGTCTGACTGATATCGGTCTTCCTATTGCTGACATTGGTTATTGTATGACTGATACCGATACCTGTGTTCACCTATGAGTGATGACTTTTTACCTGCGAGCTCCTTTTGGATCAAAACCCTATTCAAATTAACACAGCCTTACTCAGAATAATTTAGTCCACTCCGCTGATCTCTGTCCATCATCTCCTCCATGAACACCAAGGCTTTCCAGTTCTTAAGTTTGTCAAAGACATCTGACCTCCGCTTAAAAACTTGCATTCCCCTCCTACATATGTGACCAAGCCTACAAAGCCACATTTCTACAACAAAAGGTGAATCAATAATATAAGTAGATAGATAAAGGATACCTACTTTCTTACCACCATCTAATTCAAGTGCATCTGCTGTAAGAGTTACTGTGCATCTCCCATCACCCAACTTTCTTGAAGAAATTAGACTCATCCCCAAGACTGGTACCTATATGACCTCCTTCAACACACATGTGTTACCTGTCTGCAATTTCAGCTTCACTTCCCCTTCGTCAATAATCTGACAAGGCTCACCAATCCCTAAATAAATCTCTCCAAAGTCTCCAAAGACATACCCATGAAAAGATGCTCTATTTTGGGCTGCATGGAAACAGGCAAAAGAATCTGTAAACCAATATTCTACTTTATCCAGAGCAACCTGTGCAACATCACCTGCAACATCTGCTTCTACATGCTGATCTTCTACCGACCAACAATCATCCTTTCCCTGCTCTTTCTTTCCATCAATCAGACCATTCGTGCTATTCAGTTTCTCCATTTGAAGCTTACATTCTTCTACCATTGCTATACTCCCACTCAATTTGAAACCCCTGTGAGTGACCTGTAATCAACAAACACTAACCAAATCTAAAACCACCTGTTAGTAACCCAACCAAAAGCTCTGATACCAACTGTCAGGATCTTGCTCCACCAATTAGAGCACATATGATTACTTCTTGTATTAACAACTAAACACGAAATTTAACCAGAATGATAAGTAACTAAAAATATGAAACAACACAGGATGTGAGAGACAATACACAATTATATTAATAATCACTCAGAAGAAAATACAATAAAGAAGATGCCACTTCTTCTTCCACCTCAAAGGCTCGCCACACCTCAAGACCTTCTTCCGTCTCTCTCTCAGTCCCAACAATCAACTCCAATACAAAATTGATGTTCACCTCCACCAGTTAGTAACACGCTACCAGTACACCAAGTACACAATCGTACTCCAAGTAGATCTCCTGCTCTCTACTGCTACTTGCAAATCACTAGACCTTACTCACCATTGTAGATATCCAAGAGAATCCATGCACACCTACTGACCAAGATCATACAAACATGAAGAACCCTTCTAATTCTCCAAACCAACATCCACACTTGGTACTGTGGCACTAGGAGGAACACACCATTGCTCTCCTCTCTCTGAAGGAGCTTATTTTCCTCTCTTACTCTCTAGCACTAATTTACAATACAACCCATGAGTCTATATATAGATCTCATGCTTACAATAATTAGGCTATCTTAATTACAATAATTAGACATGCAACTCAAGACTATAATTAGCCTTTAACATGCAAACTAACAGTCCAAAAATAGACTCTCCAAAATCAACATGTAAACTGCATGTTCATGCACAGGCTGTTGACGTCGACTCCTCCCTGACCGATGTTGGCCAACTGGTAATCGACGTCGATTGCTTCTTCACTGCTATCTGATTGATGTCAGTTGATCAGACTGATGTTGGTTGCCCTGTAACTCATTCTACAACTCTTCGTAACCTCTGTAACTCCTCTTGTTTGCATCCTGGTGAAGCTTTTAGCTCCACAACCTAACAATCTCCCGCTTGGAGATAAACAATTGCACTTGTACCTGTATCGATACAGTGTCTAATTTATTCCCTGGCTTGTATCCCTCTTCAAGATCAATCCTGAAGACCAACCACCACACAACCTGTGATGCTACACCTGTCATCTAAGTAACCTGCCACATTCAAACCTACAACCCATGTAGTGAAGACCTTGACCCTGCATAACATGTTAACCTGCTGCTAGTCTCTCTCAAATACCTGAGAACCCACTAAACTGCCCTCTAGTACTTCTTCCCTGAATTGGATCCATACTTTTTGAAAACTTCCACTGCTTGGGAAAACTCAGGTCTACACTAGACCTCATGTGATTTTGAACCCTGTTCTAAGCTAAGCTTGAACTGTCCAGCCCTTGGTGTGTTTACCGATTCTGCATCCTGCATCTTAAACCCCGCCAACACCATCTTCACATCAGCTCTCACTTGAGATCAACCTGTGATCTTTCATGTCTCTTATGCCAAAGAATTTTGCTACTCCCAAATTCTCCATGACATACCTCTGAACTAACCTTAACTTTAGCTTAGCAAAACCCTGTATGTACAAACCTACTAGCAAATCACCCACATACAATAAATAGATAATGTTGCGACCATCATCCACCTGGTAAGACAAACACAATAGTTACATTGACATTGACTAAAGCCCTGCTTTGTCATCCTCCTGTCAAAACTTGTACCACTGTCCTGCAGCTTCCTCAAGACCATATACCTTGGCCTTCTGTCTCACGTATCCATCCACTCTCTTCTTCAACTTGGGAATCCATCCGTCTCTCAGTGCTTTCTTCCATTTGACAACTCCACCAACAAATCCCTGTTTGGTTCTTCTCCAAGGACTCACACTCCTCATCCATGCCAAGCTCCCATTGTTTCTGGATTCTACCTGCATTGCCTCTTCACATCTTCCTAGTTCTTGACCATCATAAGCAATATAAAGAAGGTGAACAACGAATATGAGGCCCACTTACCCTTTCAATCCTCCATATGAGCATTTGAGACCTTTTGACAGCTTGCTGTCCGCCCACCATCCGTTCCAGTGACCGATCTCGGCCATCTCCCAGTCTGCATCTGACTGATGTCGGTTCCCTGCATTGACCCTAACTGTCGACATCGTTTCCCTAGCTTACGATGGTATCCCTTTTGTCGATGTAAGTTCTTGTTTGACCAACGTCAGTCTTCCTATTACTGATGTCGGTTATTGTATGACTGATGCCAGAACCTGTGTTCACCTGTGAGTGATGACTTTTTACCTGCGAGCTCGTTTTGGATCAAAACCTTATTCAAATTAACACAGCCCTACTCATAATAATTCAGTCCACTCCACTGATCTCTGTCTGTCATCTCCTCCATGAACACCAAGGCTTTCCAGTTCTTAATTTTGTCAAAGACATCTCACCTCCGCTTAAAAACTTGCATTCCCCTCTTACATATGTGACCAAGCCTACAAAGCCACATCTCTGCAACAGAAGGTGAATCAGTAATATAAGTAGATAGATAAAGGATACCTACTTTCTTACCACCATCTAATTCAAGTGCATCCACTGTGAGAGTTACTGTGCATCTCCCATCACCCAACTTTCTTGAAGAAATTAGACTCATCTCCAAGACTGGTACCTGCATGACCTCCTTCAACACTTGTGTGTTACCCATCTGCAATTTCAGCTTAACTTCCCCTTCGTCAATAATTTGACAAGGCTCACCAACCCCTAATAAATCTCTCCAAAGTCTCTAAAGACGTACCCATGAAAAGATGCTCTATTTTGGGCTACATGGAAAGAGGCAAAAGAATATGTAAACCAAGATTCTACTTTATCCAGAGCAACCTATGCAACATCACCTGTAACATCTACTTTTACACGTTGATCTTCTACCAGCCAACAATCATCCTTTCCCTACTCTTTCTTTCCATGAATCAGACCATTCCTGTTATTCAGTTTCTCCATTCGTGGCTTGCTTTCTTCTGCCATTGCTATACTCCCACTCAATCTGAAACCCCTGTGAGTGACCTGTAATCAACAAACACTAACCAGATCTAAAACCACCTGTTAGTAACCCAACCAAAAGCTCTGATACCAACTGTTAGGATCTTGCTCCACTAATTAGAGCACATATGATTACTTCTTATATTAGCAACTAAACATAGAATTTAACCAGAATGATAAGTAACTAGAAATATAAAACAACACAGGATTTGAGAGACAATACACAATTGTATTAATAATCACTCAAAAGAAAATACAATAAAGAAGATGCCACTTCTTCCACCTCAAAGGCTCACCACACCTCAAGACCTTCTTCCGTCTCTCTCTCCGTCCCAGCAATCAACTCCAATACAGAATTGATGTTCACCTCCACCAGTTAGTAACACGCTGCCGGTACACCAAGTACACAACCGTACTCCAAGTAGATCTCCTCCTCTTTGTTGTTACCTGCAAATCACTAGACCTTACTCACCATTGTAGATCTCCAAAATAAGCCATGCACACTTGCTAACCAAGATCATACAAACATGACCTTTTGATTCTCCAAACCAGCACCCACACTTGGTACTGTAGCACTAGGAGGAACACACCATTACTCTCCTCTCTCTGAAGGAGATTATTTTGCTCTCTTACTCTCTAGCACTAATTTACAATATAGCCCATGAGTCTATATATAGATCTCATGCTTACAATAATTAGACTATCTTAATTACAATAATTAGACATGCAACTCAAGACTATAATTAGCCTTTAACATGCAAACTAACAGTCTAAAAATAGACTCTCCAAAATCAACATGTAAACTGCATGTTCACGCACAGGCTGCCGACGTCAGCTCCTCCCTGACCAATGTCGACCGACTGGTAACCGATGTTGGTTCTTCACTGCTATCTGACCGACGTCGATTGATCAGACCGATGTCAGTTGCCTTGCAACTCATTATGCAACTCTCTATAACCTCCGCAACCTCTGTAAATCCTCTTATTTGCATCTTGGTGAAGCTTTTAGCTCCTTAACCTAACAATATCTCACTTGGAGATAAACATCTGCACTTGTACTTGTACTTGTACACCATCTAATTTATTTCCTAGCTTGTATCCCTCTTCAAGATCAATCCTAAAGACCAACCACCACACAACCTGTGATGCTACACCTGTCATCCAAGTAACCTGCCACATTCAAACCTACAACCCATGTAGTGAAGACCTTGACCCTGCATAACATGTTAACCTGCTGCTAGTCTCTCTCAAATACCTCAGAACCTATTGAACTGCCCTCCAGTACTTCTTCCCTGAATTGGCTCCATACTTTCTAACAACTCCCACTGCTTGAGAAAACTCAGGAATACACTAGACCTCATGTGATTTCGAACCCTGTTCTAAGCTAAGCTTGAACTGTCCAGCCCTTGGTGTGCTTACCGATTCTGCATCCTACATCTTGAACCCCACCAACACCATCTCCACATCACCTCCCACTTTGAGATCAACCTGTGATCTTCCATGTCTTTTATGCCAAAGAATTTTGCTGCTCCCAAATTCTCCATGACATACCTCTGAACTAACCTTACCTTTAGCTCAGCAAAACCCTATATGTACAAACTTGCTAGCAAATCACCCACATACAGTAACTGGATAATGTTGCGACCATCATGCACATGGTAAAACAAACACAATAGTTACACTGGCATTGACTAAAGCCCTGCTTTGTCATCCTCCTATCAAAACCTGTACCACTGTCCTGCAGCTTCCTCAAGAATATATACCTTGGCCTTCCGTCTCACGTATCCATCCACTCTCTTCTTCAACTTGGGAATCCATCCGTCTCTTAGTGATTTCTTGTAGCTGACAACTCCACCAACAAATCCCTATTTGGTGCTTCTCCAAGGACTCACACTCCTCATCCATGCCAAGCTCCCACTGTTTCTAGATTCTACCTGCATTGCCTCTTCACATCTTCCTGGTTCTTGACCATCATAAGCAATATATAGAAGGTGAACAACGAATATGAGGTCCACTTACCCTTTCAGTCCTCCATATGAGTGTTTGAGACCTTTTGACAGCTTGTTGTCCGCCCACCATCTATTCCAGTGACCGATCAGCCATCTCCCAGTCTGCATCCGACCGATGTCGGTTCCTTACACTGACCCTGACTGGCGATGCATTTCCCTGGCCGACACTGGTATCCCTTCTGCTGACATCGGTTCTTGTCTAACTGATGTCAGTCTTTCTATTGCCGACATCGGTTAATGTATGACCGATGCCAGTACCTATGTTCGCCTGTGAGTGATGACTTTTTACCTGTGAGCTCCTTTTAGATCAAAACCCTATTCAAATTAACACAGCCCTACTCAGAATAATTCAGTCCACTCCGTTGATCTCTGTCCGTCATCTCCTCCATGAACACCAAGGCCTTCCAATTCTTAAGTTTTTCAAAGACATCTGACCTTCGCTTAAAAACTTGCATTCCCCTCCTACATATGTGACCAAGCCTACAAAGCTACATCTCTGCAACAGAAGGTGAATCAGTAATATAAGTAGATAGATAAAGGATACCTACTTTCTTACCACCATCTAATTCAAGTGCATCCATTGTGAGAGTTACTATGCATCTCCCATCACCCAACTTTTCTGAAGAAATTAGACTCATCTCTAAGACTGGTACCTGTATGACCTCCTTCAACACCTGTGTGTTACCCGTCTACAATTTCAGCTTCACTTCCCCTTCGTCAATAATCTGACAAGGCTCACCAACCCCTAAATAAATCACTCCAAAGTCTCCAAAGACGTACCCATGAAAAGATGCTCTATTTTGGGCTGCATGGAAAGAGGCAAAAGAATTTGTAAACCAAGATTCTATTTTATCCAGAGCAACCTGTGCAACATCACCTGCAACATCTTCTTCTACATGCTGATCTTCTACCGACCAACAATCATCCTTTCCCTGCTCTTTCTTTCCATCAATCAGACCATTCATGCTATTCAGTTTCTCCATTCGTAGCTTACATTCTTCTGCCATTGCTATACTCCCACTCAATTTGAAACCCCTGTGAGTGACCTATAATCAACAAACGCTAACCAGATCTGAAACCACATGTTAGTAACCCAACCAAAAGCTCTGATACCAACTGTCAGGATCTTGCTCCACCAATTAGAGCACACATGATTACTTCTTGTATTAACAACTAAACATGAAATTTAACTAGAATGATAAGTAACTAGAAATATGAAACAACACAAGATGTGAGAGACAATACACAATTGTATTAATAATCACTCAAAATAAAATACAATAAAGAAGATGCCACTTCTTCTTCCACCTCAAAGGCTTGCCACACCTCAAGACCTTCTTCCGTCTCTCTCTCGGTCCCAACAATCAACTCCAATACAGAATTGATGTTCACCTCCACCAGTTAGTAACACGCTGCCGATACACCAAGTACACAATCGTACTCCAAGTAGATCTCTTGCTCTCTACTGCAACTTGCAAATCACTAGACCTTACTCACCATTGTAGATATCCAAGAGAATCCATGCACACCTACTGACCAAGATCATACAAACACGAAGAACCCTTCTAATTCTTCAAACCAGCATCCACACTTGGTACTGTGGCACTAGGAGGAAAACACCATTGCTCTCCTCTCTCTGAAGGAGCTTATTTTGCTCTCTTACTCTCTATCACTAATTTACAATACAACCCATGAGTCTATATATAGATCTCATGCTTACAATAATTAGACTATCTTAATTACAATAATTAGACATGCAACTCAAGACTATAATTACCCTTTAACATGCAAACTAACAGTCCAAAAATAGACTCTCCAGAATCAACATGCAAACTGCATGTTCACGCACAGGCTGCCGACATTGGCTCCTCCCTGACCGATGTCGACCGACTGGTAATCGACGTCGATTGCTTCTTCACTGCTATCTAATTGACGTCGGTTGATCAGACTGATGTTGGTTGCCCTGCAACTCATTATACAACTCTATGTAACCTCTGTAACCTCTGTAACTCCTCCTGTTTTCATCTTGGTGAAGCTTTTAGCTCCACAACCTAACAATCTCCCACTTGGAGATAAACAACTGCACTTGTACCTGTACCGATACAGTGTCTAATTTGTTCCCTGGCTTGTATCCCTCTTCAAGATCAATCCTGAAGACCAACCACTACACAACCTGTGATGCTACACCTATCATCCAAGTAACCTGCCACATTCAAACCTACAACCCATGTAGTGAAGACCTTGACCCTGCATAACATATTAACCTACTGCTAGTCTCTCTCAAATACCTGAGAACCCACTGAACTGCCCTCCAGTACTTCTTCCCCGAATTGGATCTATAATTTTTGAAAACTCCCACTACTTGGGAAAACTCAGGTCTACACTAGACCTCATGTGATTTTGAAACCTATTCTAAGCTAAGCTTGAACTTTCCAGCCCTTGGTGTGTTTACCGATTCTACATCCTGCATCTTAAACCCTGCCAACACCATCTTCACATCAGCTCCCACTTGAGATCAACCTGTGATCTTTCATGTCTCTTATGCCAAAGAATTTTGCTACTCCCAAATTCTCCATGACATACCTCTGAACTAACCTTACCTTTAGCTCAGCAAAACCCTGTATGTACAAACCTTCTATCAAATCACCCACATACAGTAAATAGATAATGTTGCGACCATCATCCATCTGGTAAGACAAACACAATAGTTACACTGACATTGACTAAAGCCCTACTTTGTCATCTCCCTGTCAAAACTTGTACCACTGTCCTGCAGCTTCCTCAAGACCATATACCTTGGCCTTCTGTCTCACGTATCCATCCACTCTCTTCTTCAACTTGGGAATCCATCCGTCTCTCAGTGCTTTCTTCCAGTTGACAACTCCACCAACAAATCCCTATTTGGTTCTTCTCCAAGGAATCACACTCCTCATCCATGCCAAGCTCCCATTGTTTTTGGATTTTACCTGCATTGCCTCTTCACATCTTCCTGGTTCTTGACCATCATAAGCAATATAAAGAAGGTGAACAATGAATATGAGGCCCACTTACCCTTTTAGTCCTCCAAATGAGCATTTGAGACCTTTTGACAGCTTGTTGTCCGCCCACCATCCGTTCCAGTGACCGATCTCGGCCATCTCCCAGTCTGCATCCGACTGATGTCGGTTCCCTGCACTGACCCTGACTGTCGACATCGTTTCCCTAGCTGACGATGGTATCCCTTCTATCAATGTAAGTTCTTTTCTGACCGACGTTGGTCTTCCTGTTGCTGATGTCGGTTATTGTATGACTGATGCTGGTACCTGTGTTCGCCTGTGAGTGATGACTTTTTACCCGCGAGCTCATTTTGGATCAAAACCTTATTCAAATTAACATACCCCTAATCATAATAATTCAGTCCACTCCGCTAATCTCTGTCCGTCATCTCCTCCATGAACACCAAGGCTTTCCAGTTCTTAAGTTTGTCAAAGACATCTGACCTCCGCTTAAAAACTTGCATTCCCCTCTTACATATGTGACCAAGCCTACAAAGCCACATCTCTGCAACAGAAGGTGAATCAGTAATATAAGTAGATAGATAAAGGATACCTACTTTCTTACCACCATCTAATTCAAGTGCATCCATTGTGAGAGTTATTGTGCATCTCCCATCACCCAACTTTCTTGAAGAAATTAGACTCATCTCCAAGACTAGTACCTGCATGACCTCCTTCAACACCTGTGTTTTACACATCTACAATTTCAGCTTAACTTCCCCTTCGTCAATAATCTAACAAGGCTCACCAACCCCTAATAAATCTCTCCAAAGTCTCTAAAGACGTACCCATGAAAAGATGCTCTATTTTGGGCTACATGGAAAGAGGCAAAAGAATCTGTAAACTAAGATTCTACTTTATCCAGAGCAACCTATGCAACATCACCTGTAACATCTGCTTTTACACGTTTATCTTCTACCGACCAACAATCATCCTTTCCCTACTCTTTCTTTCCATGAATCAGACCATTCCTATTATTCAGTTTCTCCATTCGTGGCTTACTTTTTTCTGCCATTGCTATACTCCCACTCAATCTGAAACCCCTGTGAGTGACCTGTAATCAACAAACACTAACCAGATCTAATACCACCTGTTAGTAACCCAACTAAAAGCTCTGATACCAACTGTTAGGATCTTGCTCCACTAATTAGAGCACATATGATTACTTCTTATATTAGCAACTAAAAATAGAATTTAACCAGAATGATAAGTAACTAGAAATATGAAACAACACAGGATTTGAGAGACAATATACAATTGTATTAATAATCACTCAAAAGAAAATACAATAAAGAAGATGCCACTTCTTCCACCTCAAAGGCTCACCACACCTCAAGACCTTCTTCCGTCTCTCTCTCCGTTCCAACAATCAACTACAATACAAAATTGATGTTCACCTCCACCAGTCAGTAACACGCTACTGGTACACCAAGTACACAACCATACTCCAAGTAGATCTCCTCCTCTCTGCTGTTACCTGCAAATCACTAGACCTTACTCACCATTGTAGACCTCCAAAATAAGCCATGCACACTTGCTAACCAAGATCATACAAACATGAAGAACCCTTTTGATTCTCCAAACCAACACCCACACTTGGTACTGTAGCACTAGGAGGAACACACCATTGCTCTCCTCTCTCTGAAAGAGATTATTTTGCTCTCTTACTCTCTAGCACTAATTTACAATATAGCCCATGAGTCTATATATAGATCTCATGCTTACAATAATTAGACTATCTTAATTACAATAATTAGACATGCAACTCAAGACTATAATTAGCCTTTAACATGCAAACTAACAGTCTAAAAATAGACTCTCCAAAATCAACATGTAAACTGCATGTTCACGCACAGGATGCCGACGTCGGCTCCTCCCTGACCGATGTCCACCGACTGGTAACCGATGTTGGTTCTTCACTGCTATCTGACCGACGTCGATTGATCAGACCGACGTCAGTTGCCCTGCAACTCTCTGTAACCTCCACAACCTCTGTAACTCCTCTTGTTTGCATCTTGGTGAAGCTTTTAGCTCCATAACCTAACAATATCCCACTTGGAGATAAATAGCTGCACTTGTACCTGTACCTATACACCATCTAATTTATTCCCTAGCTTATATCCCTCTTCAAGATCAATCCTAAAGACCAACCACCACACAACCTGTGATGCTACACCTGTCATCCAAGTAACCTACCACATTCAAACCTACAACCCATGTAGTGAAGACCTTGACCCTGCATAACATGTTAACCTACTGCTAGTCTCTCTCAAATACCTCAGAACCTATTGAACTGCCCTCCAGTACTTCTTCCCTGAATTGGCTCCATACTTTTTGACAACTCCCACTACTTGGGAAAACTCAGGTATACACTAGACCTCATGTGATTTTGAACCCTGTTCTAAGCTAAGCTTGAACTGTCCAGCCCTTGGTGTGCTTACCGATTCTGCATCCTACATCTTGAAACCCACCAACACCATCTCCACATCACCTCCCACTTGAGATCAACCTGTGATCTTCCATGTCTCTTATGCCAAAGAATTTTGCTGCTCCCAAATTCTCCATGACATACCTCTGAACTAACCTTACCTTTAGCTCAACAAAACCCTATATGTACAAACCTGCTAGCAAATTACCCACATACAGTAACTGGATAATGTTGCGACCATCATGCACATGGTAAAACAAACACAATAGTTACACTGACATTGACTAAAGCCCTGCTTTGTCATCCTCCTGTCAAAACCTGTACCACTGTCCCGCAGCTTCCTCAAGACTATATACCTTGGCCTTCCGTCTCACGTATCCATCCACTCTCTTCTTCAACTTGGGAATCCATCCATCTCTCAGTGCTTTCTTGTAGCTAACAACTCCACCAACAGATCCCTATTTGGTGCTTCTCCAAGGACTCACACTCCTCATCCATGCCAAGCTCCCACTGTTTCTAGATTCTACCTGCATTGCCTCTTCACATCTTCCTGGTTCTTGACCATCATAAGCAATATATAAAAGGTGAACAATGAATATGAGGTCCACTTACCCTTTCAGTCCTCTATATGAGTGTTTGAGACCTTTTGATAGCTTGCTGTCTGCCCACCATCTGTTCCAGTGACCGATCAGCCATCTCCCAGTCTGCATCCGACCGATGTCGGTTCCCTGTACTGACCCTGACTGCCGATGTCATTTCCCTGGCTGACACTGGTATCCCTTCTACTGACATTAGTTCTTGTCTGATTGATGTCAGTCTTTCTATTGCTGACATCGATTAATGTATGGCCAATGCCAGTACCTGTGTTTGCCTGGGAGTGATGACTTTTTACCCGTGAGCTGCTTTTAGATCAAAACCCTATTCAAATTAACACAGCCCTACTCAGAATAATTCAGTCCACTCCGTTGATCTCTATCTGTCATCTCCTCCATGAACACCAAGGCCTTCCAGTTCTTAAGATTTTCAAAGACATCTGACCTTCGCTTAAAAATTTGCATTCCCCTCCTACATATGTGACCAAGCCTACAAAGCTACATCTCTGCAACAGAAGGTGAATCAGTAATATAAGTACATAGATAGAGGATACCTACTTTCTTACCACCATCTAATTCAAGTGCATCTATTGTGAGAGTTACCGTGCATCTCCCATCACCCAACTTTTCTGAAGAAATTAGACTCATCTCTAAGACTGGTACCTGTATGACCTCCTTCAACACCTATGTGTTACCCGTCTACAATTTCAGCTTCACTTCCCCTTCGTCAATAATCTGACAAGGCTCACCAACCCCTAAATAAATCTCTCCAAAGTCTCCAAAGACATACCCATGAAAAGAATGCTCTATTTTGGGCTGCATGGAAAGAGGCAAAAAAATCTGTAAACCAAGATTCTACTTTATCCAGAGCAACTTGTGCAACATCACCTGCAACATCTGCTTCTACATGCTGATCTTCTATCAACCAAAAATCATCCTTTCCCTGCTCTTTCTTTCCATCAATTAGACCATTCATGCTATCCAATTTCTCCATTTGTAGCTTACAATCTTCTGCCATTGCTATACTCCCACTCAATTTGAAACCCCTGTGAGTGACCTGTAATCAACAAACACTAACCAGATCTGAAACCACCTGTTAGTAACCCAACCAAAAGCTCTGATACCAACTGTCAGGATCTTGCTCCACCAATTAGAGCACATATGATTACTTCTTGTATTAGCAACTAAACACGAAATTTAACTAGAATGATAAGTAACTAGAAATATGAAACAACACAGGATGTGAGAGACAATACACAATTGTATTAATAATCACTCAGAAGAAAACACAATAAAGAAAATGCCACTTCTTCTTCCACCTCAAAGGCTCGCCACACCTCAAGACCTTCTTCCATGTCTCTCTCGATCCCAACAATCAACTCCAATACAGAATTGATGTTCACCTCCACCAGTTAGTAACACGCTACCGATACACCAAGTACACAATCGTACTCCAAGTAGATCTCCTGCTCTCTACTGCTACTTGCAAATCATTAGACCTTACTCACCATTGTAGATATCCAAGAGAAGCCATGCACACCTACTGACTAAGATCATACAAACACGAAGAACCCTTCTAATTCTCCAAACCAGCATCCACACTTGGTACTGTGGCACTAGGAGGAACACACCATTGCTCTCCTCTCTCTAAAGGAGCTATTTTGCTCTCTTACTCTCTAGCACTAATTTACAATACAGCCCATGAGTCTATATATAGATCTCATGCTTACAATAATTAGACTATCTTAATTACAATAATTAGACATGCAGCTCAAGACTATAATTAGCCTTTAACATGCAAACTAACAGTCCAAAAATAGACTCTCCAGAATCAACATGCAAACTGCATGTTCATGTACAGGCTGTCGACGTCGGCTCCTCCCTGACCGATGTTGGCCGACTGGTAATCGACCTCGATTGCTTCTTCACTGCTATCTGATTGACGTTGATTGATCAGACCAATGTTGGTTGCCCTGTAACTCATTCTACAACTCTTTGTAACCTTCGTAACCTCTGTAACTCCTCCTGTTTGCATCCTGGTGAAGCTTTTAGCTCCACAACCTAACAATCTCCCACTTGGAGATAAACAACTGCACTTGTACCTGTATGGATACAGTGTCTAATTTATTCCCTGGGTTATATTCCTCTTCAAGATCAATCCTGAAGACCAACCACCACACAACCTGTGATGCTACACCTGTCATCTAAGTAACCTACCACATTCAAATCTACAACCCATGTAGTGAAGACCTCGACCCTGCATAACATGTTAACCTGCTGCTAGTCTCTCTCAAATACCTGAGAACCCACTGAACTGCCCTCCAGTACTTCTTCCCCAAATTGGATCCATACTTTTTGAAAACTCCCACTGCTTGGGAAAACTCAGGTCTACACTAGACCTCATGTGATTTTGAACCTTGTTCTAAGCTAAGCTTGAACTGTCCAGCCCTTGGTGTGTTTACCGATTCTGCATCCTACATCTTAAATCCTGCCAACACCATCTTCACATCAACTCCCACTTGAGATCAACCTGTGATCTTTCATGTCTCTTATGCCAAAGACTTTTTCTACTTCCAAATTCTCCATGACATACCTCTGAACTAACCTTACCTTTAGCTCAGGAAAACCCTGTATGTACAAACCTTCTAGAAAATCACCCACATTCAGTAAATAGATAATGTTGTGACCATCATCCACCTGGTAAGACAAACACAATAGTTACACTGACATTGACTAAAGCCTTTCTTTGTCATCCTCCTATCAAAACCTTTACCACTGTCCTGCAGCTTCCTCAAGACCATATACCTTGGCCTTCTGTCTCACGTATCCATCCACTCTCTTCTTCAACTTGGGAATCCATCCATCTCTCAGTGCTTTCTTCCAATTAAAAACTCCACCAACAAATCCCTGTTTGGTTCTTCTCCAAGGACTCACACTCCTCATCCATGCCAAGCTCCCATTGTTTCTGGATTCTACCTGCATTGCCTCTTCACATCTTCCTGGTTCTTAACCATCATAAGCAATATAAAGAAGGTGAACAATGAATATGAGGCCCACTTACCCTTTCAGTCCTCCATATGAGCGTTTGAGACCTTTTGATAGCTTGCTGTCTGCCCACCATCCGTTCCAGTGACCGATCTCGGCCATCTCCCAGTCTGGATCTGACTAATGTCGGTTCCCTGCACTGACCCTGACTGTCGACATCATTTCCCTAGCTGACGATGGTATCCCTTATGTCAATGTAAGTTCTTGTCTGACCGACGTCGGTCTTCCTGTTGCTGATGTCAGTTATTTTATGACTGATTCCGGTACCTGTGTTTGCCTGTGAGTGATGACTTTTTACCCGCGAGCTCGTTTTGGATCAAAACCTTATTCAAATTAACACAGCCCTACTCATAATAATTTAGTCCACTCCGCTGATTTCTATCTGTCATCTCCTCCATGAACACCAAGGCTTTCCAGTTCTTAAGTTTGTCAAAGACATCTGACCTCCGCTTAAAAACTTGCATTCCCCTCTTACATATGTGACCAAGCCTACAAAGCCACATCTCTGCAACAGAAGGTGAATCAATAATATAAGTAGATAGATAAAGGATACCTACTTTCTTACCACCATCTAATTCAAGTGCATCCACTGTGAGAGTTATTGTGCATCTCCCATCACCCAACTTTCTTGAAGAAATTAGACTCATCTCCAAGAATGGTACCTGCATGACCTCCTTCAACACTTGTGTGTTACCCATCTACAATTTCAGCTTAACTTCCCCTTCATCAATAATCTAACAAGGCTCACCAACCCCTAATAAATCTCTCCAAAGTCTCTAAAGACGTACCCATGAAAAGATGCTCTATTTTGGGCTACATGGAAAGAGGCAAAAGAATCTGTAAACCAAGATTCTACTTTATCCAGAGCAACCTATGCAACATCACCTGTAACATCTGCATTTACATGTTGATCTTCTACCGACCAACAATCATCCTTTCCCTTCTCTTTCTTTCCATGAATTAGACCATTCCTGTTATTTAGTTTCTCTATTCGTGGCTTACTTTCTTCTGCCATTGCTATACTCCCACTCAATCTGAAACCCCTGTGAGTGACCTGTAATCAACAAACACTAACCAGATCTAAAACCACCTGTTAGTAACCCAACCAAAAGCTCTGATACCAACTGTTAGGATCTTGCTCCACTAATTAGAGCACATATGATTACTTCTTATATTAGCAACTAAACACAGAATTTAACCAAAATGATAAGTAACTAGAAATATGAAACAACACAAGATTTGAGAGACAATACACAATTGTATTAATAATCACTCAAAAGAAAATACAATAAAGAAGATGCCACTTCTTCCACCTCAAAGGCTCACCACACCTCATGACCTTCTTCCGTCTCTCTCTCCGTCCCAACAATCAACTCCAATACAGAATTGATGTTCACCTCCACCAGTCAGTAACACACTGCCGATACACCAAGTACACAACCGTACTCCAAGTAGATCTCCTCCTCTCTGTTGTTACCTACAAATCACTAGACCTTACTCACCATTGTAGATCTCCAAAAGAAGCCATGCACACCTACTGACCAAGATCATACAAACATGAAGAACCCTTTTGATTCTCCAAACCAGCACCCACACTTGGTACTGTAGCACTAGGAGGAACACACCATTGCTCTCCTCTCTCAGAAGGAGCTTATTTGCTCTCTTACTCTATAGCACTAATTTACAATACAGCCTATGAGTCTATTATATAGATCTCATGCTTACAATAATTAGACTATCCTAATTACAATAATTAGACACACAACTCAAGACTATGACTGGACTTTAACATGTAAACTAATAGTCTAAAAATAGACTCTCCAAAATCAACATGTAAACTGCATGTTCATGCACAGGCTACCGACGTCGGCTCCTCCCTAACCGATGTCAACCGACTGGTAACCGACGTTGGTTCTTCACTGCTATCTGACCGATGTCAATTGATTAGACTGATGTTAGTTACCTTGCAACTCATTCTGCAACTCTCTGTAACCTCCGCAACCTCTGTAACTCCTCTTGTTTGCATCTTGGTGAAGCTTTTAGCTCCATAACGTAACAATATCCCACTTGGAGATAAATAGCTGCACTTGTACCTGTACCTGTACACCGTCTAATTTATTCCCTAGCTTGTATCCCTCTTCAAGATCAATCCTAAAGACCAACCACCACACAACCTGTGATGCTACACCTGTCATCCAAGTAACCTGCCACATTCAAACCTACAACCCATGTAGTGAAGACCTTGACCCTGCATAACATGTTAACCTGCTGCTAGTTTCTCTCAAATACCTCAGAACCTATTGAACTGCCCTTCAGTACTTTTTCCCTGAATTGGCTCCATACTTTCTGACAACTCCCACTGCTTGGGAAAACTCAGGTATACACTAGATCTCATGTGATTTCGAACCCTATTCTAAGCTAAGCTTGAACTGTCCAACCCTTGGTGTGCTTACCGATTCTGCATCCTGCATCTTGAACCCCACCAACACCATCTTCACATCAACTCCCACTTGAGATCAACCTGTGATCTTCCATGTCTCTTATGCCAAAGAATTTTGCTGCTTCCAAATTCTCCATGACATACCCCTAAACTAACCTTACCTTTAGCTCAAAAAAACCCTGTATGTACAAACCTGCTAGCAAATCACCCACATACAGTAACTGGATAATGTTGTGACCATCATCCACCTTGTAAGACAAACACAATAGTTACACTGACATTGACTAAAGCCCTGCTTTGTCATCCTCCTGTCAAAACCTGTACCACTGTCCTGCAGCTTCCTCAAGACCATATACCTTGGCCTTCTGTCTCACATATCCATCCACTCTCTTCTTCAACTTGGGAATCCATCCATCTCTTGGTGCTTTCTTCCAGCTAACAACTCCACCAACAAATCCCTATTTGGTTCTTTTCCAAGGACTCACACTCCTCATCCATGCCAAGCTACCATTATTTATGGATTCTACCTGCATTGCCTCTTCACATCTTCCTAGTTCTTGACCATCATAAGCAATATAAAGAAGGTGAACAATGAATATGAGGTCCACTTACCCTTTCAGTCCTCCATATGAGTGTTTGAGAACTTTTGACAACTTGTTGTCCGCCCACCATCCGTTCCAGTGATTGATCTCAACCATCTCCCAGTCTGCATCCGACCGATGTCAGTTCCCTGCACTGATCCTGACTGTCGATGTCATTTCCCTGGCCGACGCTGGTATCCCTTCTGCCAACATTGTTTCCTATCTGATTGACATCGGTCTTCATGTTGCTGACATTGGTTACTGTATGACTGATACCGATACCTGTGTTCACCTATGAGTGATGACTTTTTACCTGCGAGCTCCTTTTGGATCAAAACCCTATTCAAATTAACACAACCCTGCTCAGAATAATTCAGTCCACTCCGCTGATCTCTGTCCATCATCTCCTCCATGAACACCAAGGCTTTCCAATTCTTAAGTTTGTCAAAGACATCTGACCTCCACTTAAAAACTTGCATTCCCCTCCTACATATGTGACCAAGCCTACAAAGCCACATTTCTGCAACAAAAGGTGAATCAGTAATATAAGTAGATAGATAAAGGATACCTACTTTCTTACCACCATCTAATTCAAGTGCATCTACTGTGAGAGTTACTGTGCATCTCCCATCACCCAACTTTCTTGAAGAAATTAGACTCATCCCCAAGACTGGTACCTATATGACCTCCTTCAACACACGTGTGTTACCCATCTGCAATTTCAGCTTCACTTCCCCTTCGTCAATAATCTGACAAGGCTCACCAACCCCTAAATAAATCTCTCCAAAGTCTCTAAAGACGTACCCATGAAAAGATGCTCTATTTCAGGCTGCATGGAAAGAGGCAAAAGAATCTGTAAACCAAGATTCTACTTTATCCAGAGCAACTTGTGCAACATCACCTGCAACATCTGATTTTACATGTTGATCTTCTACCAACCAACAATCATCCTTTCTCTGCTCTTTCTTTCCATCAATCAGACCATTCATGCTATTCAGTTTCTCCATTTGTAGCTTACTTTCTTCTGCCATTGCTATACTTCCACTCAATCTGAAACCCCTGTGAGTGACCTATAATCAACAAACACTAACCAGATCTGAAACCACCTGTTAGTAACCCAACCAAAAGCTCTGATACCAACTGTCAGGATCTTGCTCCACCAATTAGAGCACATATGATTACTTCTTGTATTAGCAACTAAACATGGAATTTAACCAGAATGATAAGTAACTAGAAATATGAAACAACACAGGATGTGAGAGACAATACATAATTATATTAATAATCACTCATAAGAAAATACAATAAAGAAGATGCCACTTCTTCTTCCACCTCAAAGGCTCGCCACACCTCAAGACTTTCTTCCCTCTCTCTCTCTCTCGGTCCCAATAATCAACTCCAATACAGAATTAATGTTCACCTTCACCAGTCAATAACACACTGTCAGTACACAAAGTACACAATTGTACTCTAAGTAGATCTCCTGCTCTCTGCTACTACCTGTAAAACACTAGACCTTACTCACCATTGTAGATCTCCAAAAGAAGCCATGCACACCTGCTGACCAAGATCATACAAACACGAAGAACCCTTATGATTCTCAAAACCAGCACCCACACTTGGTACTGTGGCACTAGGTTGAACACACCATTGCTCTCCTCTCTCTGAAGGAGCTTATTTTGCTCTCTTACTCTCTAGCACTAATTTACAATACAACCCATGAGTCTATAAATAGATCTCATGCTTACAATAATTAGACTATCTTAATTACAATAATTAGACATGCAACTCAAGACTATAATTAGCCTTTAACATGCAAACTAACAGTCCAAAAATAGACTCTCTGAAATCAACATGCAAACTGCATGTTCACGCATAGGCTGCCGACGTCGGCTCCTCCCTGACCGATGTTGGTCGACTGGTAACCGATGTCGGTTGCTTCTTCACTGCTATCTGACCGATGTCAGTTGATTAGACTGACATCGGTTGCCCTACAACTCATTCTGCAACTCTCTGTAACCTCCGTAACTCCTCCTGTTTGCATCCTGGTGAAGCTTTTAGCTCCACAACCTAACAAAAATTAATTGTGTTTATGCATGTTATTTTTAGATACATTCAGTTAGAGGTTGTTGATTATGATGTTTTTTCAATTTGACTTTGATCATGATTTTGATATTCTCATATTTGATACTTTCGATGACATAATAGATTGTTGTTTTGCATTATAATTTTTTAGTTTATGTCTATAAATAGATTAATTATTATTTGTTTGTAAATGATAAAAAATGGATGATGTGTGCATTGGTGGAGTAAATTTGGCATAAATCTATTTTTTTTTAATTGGATATAATGAAAAAATGGAAGTGAAGATGTTATGAAATGAACTTCACTTAGCATCTAGTCATAAAAAATAAATATTTTGAAATATATGAATATTTATTTGATATCTAGTAAAGTATTGTATGCAATATATTTTATTATTATTTTAGTCATGTTTGTTAGCTTCACTACATGATTAAATTGCATGCAGTAATTAACTAAGCATTAACTAGTGTCTATAGTGGGGCCCCACCTATAAGGATATCTTGTGTTATGTGTCTATTACACATAATCTATATTCATGTTTATTATCTAATTCACTTTTTAAAAAATGACTTATTATTTAAAATCCTAATTAACAACTTAATATAAAGTCAAAAGTTAATTAATTAAAATATGGTTGAAATTAACTTTATTCGAGTTAATTATCAATTAATAAAGTTTATTTATAACCAACAATTCATGAAGTATTTTCAAGTACTTAAATGTACATTATTCAAAGAGCAAGTCATACAGGGACAAGAGCTCTTATTAGTTTTAAACTACATTTATTTTTTCTAAAAAATTCTATGAGATCAGGTATATGAATGAATCACACTTTCTATAATGGTGAAGTATTCCACTTGGTACAATCAGATATATCAAATTTTATCAATTACTTATAAATTGATTATCTAAAAATGTCCAAGTTTGTAATACTTGTGATGACTGTAGAGCTATTTTTATCATATGCATTTATATTATTTCTATACTTTTAGTAAAAACAATAAACACTTCATACATATTTATTATATGGTAAAGTATTTGCGATTAGTCACACGAACTTAAAATATATTTTTTCATCTCATTACATTTTTGTAATCAATTATGAATCAAATACTTTGACTTCTAAATAAAATATCTATTTCATATTTTGTGCATGACTAGAGTCTCAAATTTCATATATATATATATATATATATATATATATATATATATATATATATTTCCTGCTCTTTGTTTGTAAACATTTCAAAGTTCATTTTATTGTAATTCTTTGTTGTGTAGTTTAATATTAAATATTTTCTTTTGATTTACTCTTGTTACATTATTTTTCTTCTTTTAAAGCATAATATTAGTCACGCTTTCATAATATTTTACTATTGTTATTTTATAAGTAATATCGGATTATAGTATCATTATATGTATTCATGGTAACTCACTTGTTAATTTATTTTCATAGTTTTTTGTAGTTATGATGTATAGTACTTCTCTAATTATATTCATGATAGTTTGTTGTTAGTTGATTTTATTTTAATTTTTTTGGGTTAGTTTTTGCTCTTTTTGTTCCTAGTTAGGATTTAATTACACTTGATTAATATGAATAACATTTATTTGAAGTATGAATATGATTAAAAATGAGATATATGATTAAAAAGAAAGTAAAAAAGAATAAAAAAATAAAATGTTTGAAAATAATTGAAAGTGTCAATGTTTGGATCTCCAATATGATAATCTTTCATAGGTGCCACTTTGTCATTGAGTTAATAAGATTTTTAAAGAAAAGAGAAATCGTATCTGATGAAAAGTAAAGTTTTAATTACCAACATGAATTATTTGATCTAAATAATATTTTTAATAATTTAGAAAATATTTATTTCAAATTTGATCAAATCTACTAAACTAAATAAATATTTCCCTAAATTTTTTTAAGTTATAACCCTTAACATCCAAAATACCCCTCTGCACACCTACGTATTAGATTGATAGCTATTATGTCCCTACAATTAAACTAGTTTCATTCTAATTTAACCTTCATGATGTGAAAATGGGTTGATTAGTTAATTACAACAAATTTTAGCATCAATAATGGGGAATAAGGGGACAAGAAAAACATACAATAAAATCACCAATAATTACCTAAACCAAATTGATAAACCATATGCAAAAAATAATACTAAAAGTATTGCAATAACAAGCCTTGTACCAAAATTAGGTTTCTACATAATTCTCATGTTTTGGTGTGTATATGTGAGTGAATGCATTCTTGTATCACTCTAAAATAATATATAATTAAAGCATGTACATGTCTTACCTAGGAAGGAAGGATGAAATATTTTCATGCATATATCCATGCTTTAATTGTTTAAGAAGCTTTTTTATACCTGTAAACAATGGCCGTGTATTGATAAGTAATCAATGAATTATCAATTCAAAAAATATATAATAACATTGAAAAAGACATATTGAAAAATTATAATAGGAATGACTACATATATTTGTATTTGATTCATGCCACCATAGATTTGAAAAATTAAATATCACTCTAATATTTTGATTAGAACTTCTTAGCCAAGTAGTAAACATAGTTCAACCTTCTCAGGGAGTTCTATTAACCTAATCCATTCTTTTATCAGGGAATTAGATATTTAGACCATTTTTGGTCCTCTCATTTCACTCAACTTTGCTCAATTTAATTTGCTTAATTATTTCTCTCAATTTTGTTGCTCAATTTTATTTAATCATGAAAAAATAGTATTATGTGCGTGTGTGCACGCACACACATACACGCATGTGTATTCCCCCTTTTGGGTAAAGCTTACTAGTAAGGTATTAAAATAATATATCCAAGTGTAACCACATAAAATATATAACATTGTGTAAAATTCCATGGAAATATATAACTCTAGGGTGCATGAGGATCAAAATATGGGAGAAAGTATATGCCCCACTAATAGGTGAGAGGATAGATAGGTAGTACACCCTTCTATAACTATATAACTATATATATATATAGTTATATAGTTATATAAGGGTGTATAACTATATAACTACATATATATATATATATATATATATATGTATGTATGTATGTATGTATGTATGTACACACACACACACACACACACACACACACACACACACACACACACACACACATAAATAATCATGTAAAGATCGATATGTGTGTGAATATTAGTATGAGGATGAATTGACAGAGGGGGGAGAGAAATAAACATGCCCTATTGTAGAAGCAATAGGAAATATGAACAAATAATATGTCTATATGAAACCATGTAATATGGATAACATCATGCTAAGGTCCATAGGTGGGTGCATCTTGATAATGAAGATGAGATGACATGGGGTAATATGATGCCATGATATGAAGATGAGGTAAAATATATAAATATATGTATCATGCATGTTAATTAACTATGTCAAAGTGTACGTAATATAATGTCATATCTTAATATGTAAAAATGTTATATTGATATACAAAAGGATCTATGATGTTATATATATAAATGAAACTCAAGGTGAAACATATGTGGGTACTATGTCCCCATAGGTAATGTTTTAGTGTAAGTCATGGACAGGTATGTGTGTTTATTACCTCTGAATGTAAATGTATAGATAGATGTCATTATCAAAGCTCATAAAATAAGTGTGGGTATAATGCTTACAAAGACAATAGGAAATTACTTTATGATGAAAAATGTTAAGATACTATGATATTATCATTGGTTAGATATATAATTAGTAAATACCATTTTGAAAAACATGTTAAAATTATTCCCCTTGAGAGACAAAAGAGATATATGTAATCAATATATCTCATATGAGAGGAAAGGTAGGAATCATGCCCCCAAAGGTTATGGGAGAGCTCTATAGTATGGAGAAATTCAATGATGGAAATGATGTCCTCATCAACATGATATATGTCAAGTCAAGAACTCATGAGGAACTTATAGGTATAATTCCTTTATTGGTAGTGTATAATTCATGGAAACTAATGTTTATAGGATATATCTTGCATGTATCAAATATGATAACCATAATGTGGTAGGATGTAAGAGTAGAATTTAGGGACTATGGGCCCATCAATGTAATAACACATGGCACGTAGGTAATAAATATCTATGGGAATAAGATAATAGAAATAAGGTTCAAGGAGATGGATGTGGGAATAATTCCCCAAAAGGAAATGAGAAATTTAAATATGTACTATAGTTAAGGAATGCCAAATCTTAGTTGTATCTAAAGGCCAATGTGTTTCCACAAATGGAAAGATAAAAACAATGTGCTCTAAGATGAGAGGGACAAATACCATGTCTTGATGTAAGCTCCATATGCATAAGAATATGTATTAATAGGTTGTAGAAAATAATAAGGTGTATAATTCCCCTTGGTGGCAAAGAAAGCTAGGGACCAATGATACATCCTTAATGTAGGTAAGGTTCCCATAATAAGGTTGGTATAACAATGATTCATATGCATGATAATAAATAAGCATGGATGAATTTTTTTCCAAGATCATAGAACATAGGCAAGTATTACCCACAAGGTATACTAGATAACATGCAAGGCATCCATGTAACAATGTAATAAAAAACTAGATATATCCATGGTTTACATTTAATTTTTGAAGTTTTTAGCCTTAATACATAGATGAGGTAAATGTAAAGTAAAAATCAAATATAACATGTGATGTAATACATAAATAAATAATGTAAAACGTGTAATGTATCATATGAAAAAGAATAATGCCTAACTTACAACTAATAAGGTATGTATTTAAGCTCATAATAAGTAGGTGATATCACTATCTAGTGATATCCATATAATTATATGGATCAAATAATAGATTTTTTCATTTACATTGGCTCACAACTTGTGCCCATATCGAAAAGGTTCTCATCTCTAATACATTGAAATGTTTTGTTACAATCAAAATTTATATCTATAGGAGACTCCTTGGGTTCTTGTGATTCTTGAATATTTAAATTGATATTAAAAAAATATTTGGTACTCACTTTTGAGATGTAGCCTTATCCACCTTAGGATGTTAATATTTCTTTATAACTATTCTTTCTCCTTCAATTGAAATATTATCACATTGGTAATACAATGTTATATGATCTTGTGAATCATCAAGTGTTGCATTCATTATCTGTAACTAAATAGTAACTAATACCACATTGTAATTAAGTATAGTTTTTATAATAAATAATGTATCAATACATGATTTAGGACAAAAAGATATAGGAATTTTAGTCCATACCACTATTACATGTTCTGGTAATGTAGTATTAGTCAAATGTTTGATATCATATCTAATATACCTAAGAAATGGAATGATACACATACTACATTTAACTTCATCATCAACCATAAATCCATTTTGTAATTTCCATATACATAAACACTAATGATAAAAGGCTTTACATTTGAAACATAATTATTATTGAGATCATTGGAGTCCTTGATTAGATCATTAGTCCTTGTAGGGATGTGTTTCTTAGAAGCTTCCTTCTTCGATACTTATTTATTAGGAAATTATTTGTTTATTAAATATTTATTAGGAGATGTCACATCATGTGGAATATGTTGTTAAACTCTAGGAGATGTAATAGTCTTATTAAGATGCCCAATAAGCTTAATGTCACCTTTTTCAATAAGATCAAGAATCTTTTCTTTTAAAACATACCATATATTTGTTGAATGTCTACAAGTTATATGATAGGAACTATACTATTTATATCTAAATGAGTTTAGTTCATGAATACTTTCATACTCTTTATTTAGATGGAGTGTAATCAACTTCACATCAAACACCATTTTTAATATTGCACTAGGAGTATCATATAAGTTAATAAATTTTAGTGATCCAATAAGGGAAGGTATAGAACTTGTTATATGAGTCACCATTTTCATACCCAATTATGTTGTTTTACTTATTTTACACCTAAGAGATTAAAAATAATGGAAACTATGCACTAATTAATATTATGGAAAATATAGCAATATACACACTAATCTAAATTGAAAGGGATTAATTGATATTATGATTACTTAATTTATAAAGGACAAATCAATAGAGGGATGTTTTACTGAGATAATTTTTCTTTCATGTTGCTCACTAAAGACATCACCAAATATGTAAATTATTTGATGTGCTTCATCAACTTCTTAGATTAGAAATAATAGCTAAAAACTTGCATGGATATACCAACAAACCTAGACACCTGTGACAATTGACATTGACAAGGTTTATTAGAAGTGTCCCTGCACACATTTGGGGTATAAATATTTTGGGATCCCTGTGCCTACACCTAAAAATTTTTTGTGTGTGCACAATTCTTCACTCCTACACTGAGATATTTTTTTTGTCTCTTTCATCTAAACCTTAATTTGTTTGATTAACCATAAGACACCCTTAAAAAGGGGTTAGTAATTTGGGTTGGACTGACCCCAACCACTCCCTACTAAATGGTTGAGTGTTTTCTATGTTATAGTACTCTAAAGAGGGATAAAAATGCACATAGTTATCCCACTTGTGTGTGTGTGTGTGTGTGTGTGTGTGTGTGTGTGTGTGTGTGTGTGTGTGTGTGTGTGTGTGTGTGTGTGTGTGTGTGTGTGTGTGTGTGTGTGTGTGTGTGTGTGTGTGTGTGTGCGTGTGCGTACGTGCGTGTGTAACATCTGAAAAAATATAGAATTAAATTCTATATTTTGATCTTTAATACTTGACACTATAGAAATTTAATTTTTATTATTAATATTTGGCTATATAGACTACTCTAGGATTGTTTGAAATTATGAAATATGTGTATGCCTTTTGATAATGTTTCAAGAGAGTGTTAGGTGATTTCTTAATGTTTCCAAGACTTTCCAAGTGACTCATAACCTTATTAGTTATTTGTATTTATATATGACTCTTCATTAATTTCTCTCTATGAATAACCCATGAAACATGTCTAAGCTAACATAATGAGTACTCCAAATTTTGAAAAATACTTGTTGAGGGCTCCTGGATAGTGATGGTAGAGGGAGGCACATATGGAAACTAATATTAATTGGGTTTATCAATGTTACCCTAGAAGTGAAAAACAAGGATCTAAAAGATGGAAAATTTGTGTTTAGGATTCTATAATGGTTCTTATATAGGCTAAACTAATCCTAAATAAATGTATTGGGTGAATAGAGGTGGATAAAATATAAGATGGGTAGATGAATAGAGTGAAAGTGTGCTCAAGAGTAAAATATATGTGTAATTTATAATTGTGTCAAAGTATGTCTAATTTGATGTTTCCCAAGACCAAATTTGGGTGTTTATAGATGCTTGCTTAGAATCTAGTATTGAAAATGATAAATTAAAAGGATACAAGAAATAATTTTTGTACATGTGATAACCATGCTTGGTTTTGATATGTATAGATAAAATGTATTATTTGCCCAATGTGAAACTTACAAAAAACATTTATAGATCAATTCCATCTGATAATAATATATATGAAATAATTTGAATTATTGAAACTTTTGAAATTGTAAAGTTAAAGAATGAATACATCTAATTATAGCAAACCAATTGTCACTTGTTAAACTTGAGTAAATAAAATTATGGGGTGAACATTCCCCAAGGAGATGCAATTACTAAAACTATGAATTGAGGAATTTAAATTCCAAAACTTCCCACTAAGAATGTGGTTTTCTAATTTTATCAACACAAAAATCTCAACCACATGGCCCTAGGTAAAAAAATAACCTTTCTGTGGAACCTTCAAATCAAGGTTGTATGCAAAAATATCAATCATTGCAGTTAGGTATAGACCTAAAGTGCCTATGTAATTCATCATTCCCAAATAATAATTAATAAATAATATATATAAAAAGTATTCTTCTTAAATAAATTCCATGCCCCATATGATCCATATGTTCCTCAAAATGATGTATAATGTCAAAATATCATGAAATGTCTCAATTATTTCTCAGAATCATGTATAATATGTATCAATCTACTCAATTTAACCCATCTCAACCATATAATCTATCTTAGAATGTTACATACTCTATCTTACATGGCCTAAATTTATAAACCAAGCCCATTGTATGATCCCCTTTTGATATGAGGGATGAAGCCTATGAATTACTCATCTCATAAGAAAAATTTATGTGCATCATGTGTTATATATAAAAATTATAATCATGTAAATTACATATAAAAACATGATAATATATGGCATCATAAAATGTTTTGAATTTTTAAAGCATGTATGAAACATGCAATCCATGATAGGAGTAGTATGTGTTAGTAACACATAAAATATAGCCATGATAATTTTTTTGAAATAGTTGTTATATTCAGCTAGATATTTTAGTGAAGCACGTAGTTGTTATAATCATAGTAGATGCATGGAGTAAATCATGGAAATACATACAATAGAAATATGTCTAATATAAATCATAACACCAAGCACAAGGTAATAATTAATTTGTCCCATATAAATGAATGCAAACATGCACATGATATCATAATGAATAAACTATAACCATATAGATCATGATCAAGAATCACACAAGAATAGTAGAAATGACTCAACTTTGAATCTACACAAACATAACATGGCCATGACATGGAAAAGAGGATCCTCTGACATGAGTAAATATAACTCAACAAGAAACTATCAATGTATGCACATAGCATTGAATAAGAAATATAGAACATAGCAATAATCAATAAATTTCACAATAATCAACATCAAAAAAGCATAGAATAAGCAATGCTAGTCTACATAATCAGTCAATATCACTATATAGCATATCAAAACACAATATCGATAAAAAAATATCACTCTAAAATTTATGAACAAGAGAAATTCATGTATAAATAGTTGAGGTAGATCAATATGATAAATGAAATGGCATAGAAAGATATAACCTAAAAACTGTACCAAGACTTCCCCAGCATGGGCATGCCCCAAATGTGGAAATTTTTCAAATGGGTGTGATGAATATCACACATATGTATGTCCATATCTATTTTGTAACATGTATATCCTACATCTAACTCATGTATACCATGAAAATAATGTACATATAAAATGAATAAATAAATCACCACATATAGAGTAAATTACATTAGGCAACTATGTGTACCATCAAAACATAACATGTACATGTCCTCATTTTTTTTTTAATATTTGATTTTTTTTTCACCTTTTGAAATATTTACATAAATAAACACTCAATAAAAGAAGCAAGACCAAGGTGCATGATGTATAATACAATGATAATAAGGTTCCAAATGAACAATATCACAATCCACCACATAATGTGCATCAAATGTAGTAGCAAAGTATTCTAAACAAGGAAAATGATATGGATTTGATATATGGTAAAATCATGTTTCAAATGAGTGTGTAATAGAACTTATAATAGATGCATGCCCTTAGTGGGAAATAATTAGTGTGTGAATGTAATAAGATGTGTAGGTATAGAATATAGTGATTATGTAGGCTCAATGTGTGCCATGGTAAAATAAAACATACTTATTCAATATGGAGAGGTGGGAAAGTAATATTTTGTGTCAAGTTTTAAAAAATCTCAAAGGATGGAAATAAAAATCAAGTTATTATAAATGTTGTACATGTATTTGACATCATAGGATAGCTAACATGAATGTCTAGATCAATACAATAAATAAAAAGGTAAGATCTAGTGAAACCAAAGCCAAAGGATATAAGAATGATAAAATCAAAAGTATATGTGCACATTCACATAAAAGAATATAGAAATCATTAAGTTAAATCAAGAGAATGAGATCAAGCAAGAAAACAATAAGAAGATATGTAAAGTAAATTATTTTGAAGCTAATCTATGATCCGATAAATGGGATGCTCAAGTTGGGTCTTGTATCAATTGATGTAAATTTCACATGTCAAGGTATAACACATATATCACTATCGGAATATGAAAAATGGTAACAAGATGTAAAATATTTGGAATCAATAATGTGAAAAATATAATTGTGTATGTATTGTGTAGTTTTAGTATTCAGAGTAACCTTTAGAATGCATTATATGTCTAGATAATGCATCAATGTTATTTGTGAAATACACTTATAATAGTTTTTAAAGACTACCATAGGATTCAATTAACTAGATAATGTATTTTGAACTTGAATAAATAAATAATATAAATGATTTGGAGAATGACTCGTCTATAAAAATCAATTGCTTGTTGTTGTAATGGAATTTGGACTATTTTTAAGGGTGAAACCTATGCAAGTTATATAATATGTTTTTTTAAAGTGATATTATGAAATGTCTTAGGCTAGATATCATACCCATAGTTAACACTTGGAACTATAAGAACTTTGTTATTATGGATATACTTTAAGCATCAATGTAACAAAGATGGGATTGCATGTCAAATAGAAATATTAGTTATCCTAATAGCATTTTTAAATGTACCACTATTGGGAATAAATAAGAACCAAGTATCAATAGTTTTAGGCCATTCCATAAGTGATAACACAATGCTTCTAAGAGGGTTTTTATTTTTTCCATCAAAGTTTACTATATTTATTTTACCAACTAAATATGTATGTGTCTACCTAAGACTAGTAAATAATGTCATAGTACATATGTTTTCACTCAACCCATTGTCCACCATAATACTCTATATAGGATGTGAGTAAATGAAATAAATATGAAAAAGATGCATTGGTAGAACCATCATCAACAATTTCCTATTAATCAAATGTAATCATATTTAGTTGTAAATTTTGTGTATCTGTATGTGTACCAATAAGGCCATCAATAATATGTGCCTCTTCAATTCTAGGAGACTAATAATCTATATGAAGATGTGAATTGTAAGTCATATGTACCTTGGGAATAACCTTAGTTTATTTTGTATCATGCTTATGAAATGGATTAGTAAACATATTAAGCTTTGAATTAGGCTATGCAACTAAATCATTAGTAGGTGTGCTACTATTTTAAGCTCAATAGTATTATTCTTAGTTATGTCTTGGATATCATTTCTTAAAACAAAACATTTATTGGTTGAATGTCTTGTGCATATATGCCAATCACAATATGCATTTATATTGAAACTCTTATGTTGTGGATTTTTCATGTCATCTCCATAGGTGGAGGAAAGGATAAGAGATTAATATAAAGTATTTTTTGCAACACAAGATGAAGAGGTACTTGTAATTGTGTAAATGACCTCTGTGGAGGAGAAGAAAGGATAAGCCTATTAATAGGTTGTGAAATTACATTAACTACTGTTTTAGCATAATTATTAGTATCTTAAGACTTAGCTTTCAAAATTGGTTTGAATTGAAATATAGCATTAGTATATGTTGGAAGATTATTCACATATTTTAATTTGTTCATGGTAAAAATGTTGACCTCGCATTCTTTGAATGTATGAAATGTCATCAAAAGACTAAAATTATTTGACCACAATAGACTCATGGATGGATAGAAGCAATTTTTGTTTGAAAATATATTGTAATTTCTTATCAACTTTAGAATTTATAATTTTTGAAAGCATATTCTTCTAATGAATCACATACTCACTAATGGGCTTAGTAGGTCCTTATTTGAGTTGTGCAATTTCAACATAGGAGATCTTCTCACTAATGTTGATATAGAAATGAGATAAGAATTAGTTAACCAAAGGATTAAAAGTGTGTATTGAATAAAGAAGTTTATAAAACCATCAGAAGGAATAATCCTTAATTCTCCTAAGAAAAACATTTATTGGTAACTTATCAAAAGATGCATAATCTAAACATGTTACATTGAAGGCTGTAAGATGTTTTTTGGGTCACCATTACCATATAATGGTTTGAGTTTAGCTGCAATGAATCCCATAGGTAAGGGATAGTTGGAAATATCTTAGGCCAAAGGTTTATGTAACAATGATTGAGAGTTTATGGTATTTTCTAGTCTATTATAACCTTGTGCTATTTTAGATACCTAAATTTGGTATAGGTTTGTCCCCTATCATTTATTGTGACTTTGAATCCATAGACTATTGACAGAGAATGAGGGATCTATTGGCACATTCTACTTGAGTCTTTCTCTATTTTGATTTGTGAGTTTATCTATTTGTTATTTATTTTTTCACTTTGTCATGGGGATCCCTAGTTTTGGTCCTATGTCCTTATGGAAAATTTTGAGGTAAATGATTAGGACCAACCTACAGCCCTATCCATTTAGTGCAAACTTGTCTAGGTGTCACTTCTTATTTTCAGTCATGTTTCATTTTATTCTTTATTTTGTCTATTAGGTCTTATCTTGGGTTAGCTTTAGCGCACCAATAGGTACCAAATTTAAAATCAAAACATTTATAAATACAATGCTTACCAAAGGTATTAAGGATGATTACCCTTAATCTTAAAATATATTCGAATATTTTCTTGTTATATCTATAGGTTTTCTAAAGTTATATTCAAGGTTGAACCTTCTTCTATAAAATTTCACCAAGGGAAAAATAGGAAAAAGAGCATCTAGACTTGCATTCACCATTCCACACACACACACAAAAAAAATTTAAAACTACATTTGAGTTTTATCCATTTTTGATGTGTTGTAAATTTAGTGCAATGTTTGATCTTTTAACGGGGGTTGACCAAGGTCAGTCCAACTCAATCCATTTCACCTAGTTTTACCCTATTTGGTTTGTGTAGTAAACTAGGGTTTAATCATTACAATTAATTCATATGATATTACACACTTGTATATGTATCTAAGAACCTAATTAATGTACGTGTAGGTGGTAAAATAATCAATTCTAAGTCACTTTAAATTGGTACACGTTTGCAATCAACAGACTTAGGCACATTGCATCATTATCCTCCTACAATACACTTATCTAGAGATATCTTATACCTATGATTTTAATCTATCATTTCTATATTTATGCTTTATGTAACTAGATCTATCTACATTTTATCATAGTTAATTTGGAAAAATTCATGATCAACATACTTGGATGCATTGTGCCACCATCCACTTATAGAGGACTTGTTCAGATTCCATTTATGATTTTTTTCTTGGTTTTGACCTGCATAATCACCTCTTTTTTTATTTTTCACATTCAAGTAGTCAAAACAATCAATGAGTACCTATGTATGAGATAATCATAGTTTATTATATTGATCTAATAATTTGACACAAGAGAGGATGGTTAGTATGGTGTTAGTTCCAAAATGAAAAAAAAATAAAAGAAACATACTAACTAGCATAACATCTCTAAGCCTAGACATTAGGGAGAGCTTAGTTAACAAATATGAATAAAACACACAACTAAAATGAAAAATAAACCTTCTTTTACCTTCCTTGGATGCTCCAAAATGCTTATTGTAGTGGCTTGCTTAGCTTGTGCTCATGAAGTCCTTGGCAATAGAAGCTTGACTACCTCCATTTCTCCTCGACACCTTTAGCTTGTGGCTTGGCTTGGATTAGAATGAATTTTGCATGGTAACACTATTTTAAATGGATTTTGGAATCATTTGTGCATTATAAATTTGCATTATCAAGTCTTAAAATTGATGGAGTAAGGCCTCCTATTTATAGATTTTTGAAAATATCTAGAATCAACCTGAACCATCCATCTTGAGATTGAGATGTATGGTTGAAGATAAATTCAATTTTTGAAATTATGTTTGTAATTATCCTCATCATGACATTGGAATAAAGGGTAAATAAGAGGCATGAAGGGCATCATGGAAGCATTGATGAGGCATGGAGGGCTTGAATCCTGATATTTGTGGCATTTATGGCCTAGGGATGTCTTCCCAAGAAATGAGGTCACCTGATGATACAGATATTCATTATCCAATTCCAAAAATAAGTTTTCAATAAGTTTCCATGGAATTCTCAACTAGGCCTTGATTTAGATTAATTATATCTTAAGCATGTTTAAGCACTTCGTGCACAAATCACTCAAATTGATTGGAATGCCTTGTTATTGGTCCAAATTTTGACTGGATTAGAATTAGAAGGCAATGTCTGATGCATTGGAACCATATTCCCATTTAGGATGTTACCAATACAAAAGAACAAAGGCATGTGTCTTGTACAAGAGATCTGATAGGAAAGAGCAATCTAGAGCACCTAGGTGCAAAATTGACATTTTGATTCAAAATGATAATCAAAGTTAGCTAGCCCATAAATTACATTTCCCCATTTAGGGATACCCTAGCCAAAATTGGCATTTGAATATGTCAATTTCACATCATTTAGCATGTTTTAGTATTTTTAGGCCAAATTGTGAGTTTTAGGTAGAAATTGGTCAAAATCCTAGTTGGAGGTCATTGGTGGCCAAATTTAGGTGTCTACAGTTTTCCCCTATTTAGGAAGGCATTGCAAGCTATAAGCACAATAATGTCTTCTCAAATAATGAGATATGTCTTGTATGTCAAAAAGAAGATGCTGGTTAAATAACAAAGCACCAAATGGTTTTAGGAAGCCTATAATGATGCCCTCTTGAGGGAGTGGCTATCACATTTGTTGATGGATGGTCCCTAAGAAAAATACAAGAAGAAAGGCGGAATTAATCCATGGTTGAGATTAATCCAAATAAGAAAATGATTGCATGCATTGATGTAAAAAGGATGTTGATTTTCCCAAAGGTGGTTATAATCAAGTATAAAAGTCAAAATAATGATTTTCCCATAGGCGGTGATAATCATTAAGAGGACCTAGATTGGATAAAGATGATTATGCCCTAGTTAGGGATAATTAACAAGCATAACTCAAGGATATAACCTAGAATACATATTAAAGATGAGAAGGGCCAAACTAATGAAAGATATGGGTAGAGGAATAAGATTTATCATTAGGAATGATTTAGTTATACTTTATAATGAGGAGATGCTCATCCTTATTACCAATGATACAACTAAAATGGTCAATGGGTTGATTTGATCAAGGTGGGATGGGAGGATTTGCCAAGGTATCAAGAAGAAAATTTTGTGGCTCCATTGATTGTAGACCTTCTTGATGCTAATTTTTGCTATAACATGTGATGTTAGGCTTCATGATAGAACACCATGAAGACTTGGCCAAAATATGCATAAGGATTGACTCCTGATCTAATAAACACTTGAAAATAATACACTAATGATAAAAACTATGATGACAATGTTGACTTATGATTATGGATAGAATCAAGAATAATGTGTGCAAGGAATCACCCAATGCATACATATAGACCGAGTTGAGGTAACAATGCTAAAAGCAAACAAATAGGCAATCAAATAAACAAATAAATAAATAAAAAGAAAACTAACTAACTAAAATAAACAAACAAATAAAAAGCTTGAAAACAAAAGCAAAAGAAAGCATCTTAACAATGACCATGCCCCAGTAAGGCAGATTGAAGATAACTGACTAGGCTTAGATAAGACAAATATTTTTGGATTTTTAAAATCTTATGAACATTTTTTGGCATTTTGAGGTATCTTAACTCATTAGAGAATGATAAGAAACTTGCTCAAAAAATGGTGAGATCATTTGGCTTAGGTTGCTCACAAAACGGTGAGAGCGTATAGAAAGGGGGACTAAGGTGACCTTAACATGAATTAAGCATGACCTACAAAGTCCTAAAATGGCCTCAAGTCACATTAATTCAATCCACATGAAAGGTAGGGAAAAACCAACTAGGTCCCAACAAGTTCTCAAATCTGACAAATGACCAGTCAAGTGAAAATAATAATGACAAGGTGATGCGCTAATGCATGGTAAATAAGTGTTGCCCCTAGTTTGCCCATAGGCAATTATAACTAGGATACAACAACATATTTCAATGTTACTAATTTTGGCCATATGAAGTTGTAATTAGTAGTAAGACTAGTGAGACATTGATTTGCCCATATGTAGTTATAATCAAGTTCACATAAACAAACTTGATAGGATGTAAGATATCTTACCAGATCAACTGTCACACTAATTTCATACACTATCATTATAAACATGGATTGGATTAATTATTGAAACTTGATTGGAATCATCCCACAAAAGGTGTGGGAAGAACCAAAGGAACTAAGATCAAAACAAGATTGGGTAGGATGAGTAAAAATAAGCTTTGGTCTAGATAGAAATAGAATGATAGGATGGTATGGTCTTGCTAAGGATAATGATTAGTTGGATAGATTGGATAAAATGGTAGTATGGTTTCCCCCAAGTGATGGGGTGAATAAAATAAATATTCATCAATGGAAAATGGATATGTAACAATGGCAATGGCATGGCAATGTGAAATGATATGGTTCATGTTTTTAGCTTGGGTGTGGTTTTTTATTCTATTATTCCTATTGATGGGGAGATGCACATCTTAATAAAAAAATGAAACAAAAAAATACTTGATCATGTTAATTTATATCTAACACCTCATCTAAATATCTACTCTTTCAAAAATAGCCTATAGATTTGGATGTCAAGAATACTTATATGATCTTCATTGGTCATTGATTCTAGTTCCTTCAAACATCGAAACAAGGTATCCTTGTAACCTTTGCAAAGGAAAGTGTGGCTATGGATAGTAAACAAGGAAAATTAATGGATGGTAGGTTTGATTGTGAAATAGAATGAAAAATTATAATGGAATGTGGAATGGTAGGGAAACAATTGAAGATTAGGACTTTTAGTCACATGTAATGTTGATGATGCCAGACTCAACATATCTTCGGTTGTGGTAGGGTCAAAGACTTGTTCTCTTGATATGACCACCAATTTTTTTTTGGTTTTATCTTGAGATTAGCTACCATCTGATTAGGCTATAGAGTGGAAGCTATTTTTATTTGATCTTTAATTTTGTCTTCATCAAGAAATGAAGAACTTTTATGCTCAATTATTGGTGCCTAAATGAGGTTTTCACCAATAAATTTATCTTGATTTTCTCATAGCACCTTCGAAAAGGTTTCACTAATGAACATTAGCTTTTGACTTTGATTTTTTTCTAGTGCTTGTAAAAAAAATTCACTAGAAGATGCTAAGTTGTGACTTTGATTGTCCCCTAGTACCTCCAAAAAGGTTTCACTAAGAGAGTGTTCTTCTGCTATATGAATGTAGTCTTGGCCTCCTTGCTCTTCTTCAACTGCTATGTCACCATGGATTTAGTTCAATATAGTGTGATTCTCTTAATCCCAATTGACACTTATGGGAGATGGAATGTCAATAATATGGCTATTTTGGTTGATGGTAATGGCCTGTGGAATGGTAACAGAATTGGGAGAGGCTGAACAATCCTCATAGAATATACAAGGATAACTTGTGTCAAATCTGAAGTACTCATCCTCAAAAACTAAATAAGGATCACAAATGTATTCAAATTGATTTATAAGGCATGCATAACCAATGTTGTAATAGCCATGAACATATTCTTCTTTTGAATTTGATTCTAACTCAAGGGACTTTGAATTTGATGCTGAGACTGATGTTGATTCAAATTCTAATGGTAAATCTGATGTCAATTCAAGAATATAACCCAACTCTAACTTTGATTCTTCATCTAATGGGTACTCTATTACAATCATGTCTTATTGAATTTTTGGTATTAGATAAGTAACAATATATGATGGTATGATGGGCTTCACAAAAACTAGTTTGTCAAAGTGAAACTCCTCTAAGATGGGAAATAGGTCAAGAGAAAACTCCTTAGATACTATATTGTCAATAGGAGGCTCTTGAAAAATAGGCACATGGTTAAGGTAATGATTTTCCCAAAGGTGGTTATAATTATTAAGAAGTGGCTTGACAAAGACTAGCTCATCAGTGTGAGATTTCTCAATAATTGGTATAGGATTAATAGATGATTCATCATAGGTTGAATTATCATAAGTGGTTGGTTCAAAAAAAACATCTTAGATTGGTTGGTTCTCTTAGCCTTAGTTTCCAATGAGTTGGAAAATACCAATTTTAAACATATCTTGGTCTTTGAATGATAAGATGGGTTAAGGTTTAGATGGGATGACTTGTGGCTGGATAATAGTAGGGCCTTGGGGAGCATGATTACTCACATGAGCCAAAGGACAAAGTATTGAGATGGTAATGATAGGGTGTTTTGGGGCTTGATTGCTTGCACAAGCCAAAGGACTAGGTCTTGGAATGATGAAGGGGTGTAGTGGAGCTTGATTACTCACACAAACCAAAGGATGAGGTCCTAGTATAGAAATAGTTGGGCATTATGGTCCTGGAATAGAAATGGTACGATGTGGTAGAGCCTGATTACTCACATAAGCTAAAGCATCCAATTCTTCCTCATAAACCATATCATCTTAGTTGTGATTTGGCTCATAAGTTGGTTCTTGACTTTGTTCCATGTACCAGTTATTGTAAAGAGGGTACAGATCTGTATTCCAAACAAAATTATCTATAGTTAGGTCTTCAAAGTCCTCATCACAAGCATCTTCATACCAATCAAGGTCTCGAATTAGATCATAAGTTATTTCATGACTTTGTTCTCATGAATGATTAATATGAGGTGGATAGAAATCTATCTCATAAACCATATTAGCATCATTGGGGTCTTAACTAAATCCATCAAAGTCATTTTGTGCAACCATTCTATCATAAGTTGGATTGTAAGTGACTCCACCATAAGTGTGGCTAGACATATCTACATAAATGATGAAATCTTCAAAATTTAAAAGGCTTAGAGTTTTACAAACTCTAAAAAATGATCCAAATTAAAAATGGTTCAAACTTGGTCCAACTTGGTTGAAGGGGTAGAGTTGTATTTCCAATGTGGTCTGAAGGTGGAGTTGTATCTCCGAAATGGTTTTTGATAAGACTTGGCATAAAATAGCCTAACGTCAAATGTCATACACACAAAAGGTTAAGCATCTAAATAAAAACTAGCATGTCAAAGGTTTAGGTTAAAGTGTTCCAAACAAGGTCTAAACTAGGAAAGGGAAAAGTTGAGTTACTAGGTCTTTTGTCCAAACATGGAGTCAAAAGCTAGGCTCAAACAAATAGGCATGTGCTAGGACTTTTAACTAAATGACGTCGAAATCTAGACTTGAAACAAAGGTTGATGTGATTTGATTTAATCTAATAAGTTTGGAAACAAATTTGACATAGACCCAACACACAAAATAAAATATAAACATGATCAGTTGGCATAAGACATAAGACAAAAGGCTCTTTGAAGAAAGATTATGTTTTTCCAAATAAAGGTATAAAAAATGATGAGGATAGGAAATGAACAAACAAACCATCAATAGTTTTAAAATTTGGGTAACTGATTAATTGAAGTTATGCAACCCAAAAGAGAGATTTATGTATCAACCCCATGAATTGAGGCCTAAATAGAAATCAATCAATGTTTGAATCCAAACTTGACAAGGTTAATTGAAAACTCAATGTTTAAAACTAGGATTTGACCAAATAAGCTAGACAAGATTGAACAACATGACAACACAAGACAAAGGTCCAAATGGTATCCATGACATGGTTTGAAATAAATGGTTTTTGGCACAAGGTGAAACAAGTCTTGAAATAAATTGAGCAACCTCATGGCGTAAGCTTGCTCAAATGATGTGATCAATGCTATGTTTTAAAATACTTAAAGGTATAAAATATTTTGACATGATTTAGGTAGCATAACACTACCCTTGTCAATTCAAATGACACACACACACAAACAAATTTAACAAATATTTCAAGGCACAAGTGTGGTGTAAAATGGCTAGTATAACACCTCTTTAGACAAAAGAGTGACATCTAGACAAATTGTTTTTGATATGGCTTTATGAAAAAATAAACAAGTTTTAGTCTCAAAACATACCAAGCAAAAATGACCAAAATACTCTAAGTATAACCATCCAAATACTAGCAAGGGTATGTCAATGTGGGGTTGACTAAACTAGCAAGCTTTCAAATATTTCTAGGGAAATCAATTGCACAATGACTTTCATGTCAAACAATGCAAAATAAAAGCACAAAAATTTGGTGAAAATGGCATTGGCTAGTTATAAAAAAGTCTAGTCCTTTTTACAACCACTACATCCTACTGTTCACTCAGTGTAGTATGATGTCCAAATACAGATACATCCCATGTGCAATTCAGAAGGAGTAAGTGAAGTCAATGCTGGGAGATGAAACCCCAGGTCAAAGCTTCCCTAAAGAACTCATGGGAGGTAATGACATCCCCCTCACAAGCTAATTTTGTATGAAAATAAAAGACTAATATAAATATTTTAGGGTCATTTTCAAGGTCACCCAAACTTTGATGAGTTTTTGGGGAGTGCTTTAGATGACATTCTAAGCCTTGGACTAGGATTTTTGCAACATGAATGGTGATTTTAATTCTAAGGGTTCCCTAAAGGGGAAAAATGGAAGAGCATACATGCAACATACTTTTTCTTTCCAAACAAATATTAGATCAAGCAACTATTGAAGACAAAAATCTTGGAAAGATGAGTTCATTTTTAAGCCCAAATGAAAATGAGGTGGTGTTCATTTGACCCCTTGATCTTAGTTGTAACATTGGAAACTAATGCTAAAAACACTTATTTAAGCACCTTAAATGTTACTTTAAGCATCAAAATAATGTTTCTAATTCATTTTAAAAATGCAAAATATGTTCTAAAAAGTGATTTATCAAACTTGAAATCCACTAGTTACCTGTCTACACTTAAGGCATCACCTAAAAAGCAAATATTTTAGATTAGAAACATTTTAAATAGATTTTACAAAAAATTTAAAAATATAAATAAAACTTGAAGCTAAACTAATGTAAAATTATAAAAATTTAGGAGAAAACACGTGGTTTAAAAAAAAATCATCTAAAATGGAATTCATTTGACCCCAAACCAAGCATTTTAAAATAGCTCTTAGGTTTGTGTTTTTAAGAAAACACAATGACTGATGTTGGTTATATAACCAATGTCAGTTACACTTACTAACCAATGATGGTTATCTAACCAACATCAGTTATACCAATAGTGATCGATGATGACTATGAAAACTGATGATAGTGTTACTAACTAATTTTGATTGCTGTGTAAATCTATGACAAAGAAAAATGGCAAAACAAAGTTAGAAAATCAAATTACAAGAGTTTTAATAATCCAAATGAAGATTTTAAAGTTGCAAAATGATATTTTTCATGTGTGGGATACATTTTGTCCAACCAAATGTGCCATTATGTGATCTAATAATTTGACTCAAGAGAGGTTGGTTAGTATAGTGTTACTTCCAAAATGAAACAAAATGAAAGAAACACACTAACTAGCATAACATCTCTAGGCCTAGACACTAGGGAGAGCTTAGTTTAAAAACATGAATAAAACACAACTAAAATACAAAATAAAACTTCTTTTACCTTGGATGCTCCAAAATTCTTGTTGTAGTGGCTTGCTCGGCTTTTGCTCATAAAGTCCTTGGTAATGGAAGCTTGACTACCTCCATCTCTCCTTGACACCTTTGGCTTGTGGCTTGCCTTGGCTTGGAATCAATTTGGAATGGTAACACTATTTAAAATGGATTTTGGAATCATTTGTGCATTATAAATTTTCATTATCATGTCTTAGAAATGATGTAGTAAGGCCTCCTATTTATAGATTTTTGCAAATATCTATAATCAACCTGAACCATCCATCTTGAGATTGAGATGTGTGGTTGAGGATAAAATCAATTTTTATAATTAATTTTGTAATTATATTCATCATGTCATTGGAAGAAAGGGTAATTAAGAGGCATGGAGGGTATCATGGAAGGCATTGATGAGGCACAGAGGGCTTGAAGCTTGATATTAATGGCATTTATAGCCTAGGGATGTCTTCCCAAGAAATGAGGTCACTTGATGATGTAAATATTCAATATCTAATTCTAAAAATAAGTTTTCAACAAGTTTCCATGGAATTATTAATTAGGCCTTGATTTATATTAATTAGCTCTTAAGCATGTTTAAGCACTTCATGCACAAATCACTCAAATTGATCAGAATACCATGTTATTCATCCAAAATTTAACTGGATTGAAATTGGAAGGCAATGTTAGATGCATTGGAACCGTATTCCCATTTCGGATGTTACCAAAAACAAATAAAAAAGGCATGTGTCTTGTGCAAGAGATCTGATAGGAAAGAGCAATCTAGAGCACCTAGGTGCAAAATTAGCATTTTGACTTAGAATGATCTAATCAAAGTTAGCTGGCCCATAAATTGCATTTCCCCATTTAGGGATACCCTGCCCAAAATTGGCATTTGAATATGTCAATTTCATATCATTTAGCATGTTTTAGTATTTTTAGCCAAATTGTGCATTTTAGGTGGAAATTGGCCAAAATCCTGGTTGGAGGTCATTGGTGGCCAAATTTAGGTGTCTACAATTATTATTACTTTCACAAAATAACTACTTTCCATATTAAGTAATTTTTCAAGAATTGAATAGTTGAATATTATATATCTTTAACATTTTGATATTTCTAGTTTTACTCTTATAGAAGAACAAATACAATTATTTCATTTGTGTTTTATCAAAAATAGGGGAAAACATGTTGGTGAACCCAATCGTTTTTTTTTAGCTTTGCTTTCTAAATTTATTTTTTCATTTTGGACTTTTTTTTTTTTTTCCTAGAAATTATGTTCCAACAATTTTAAAACTCATAGGAGTAATCATTTTAGGCAAAATAGTTGTAAATTATACATATACCATGGTGTGAGAGGTAATACCCCAATACTCAATCCATTTTATATCACTATATACTAATTTTGGTTTTCATGTACCTCATAGTATATTAGAAACACCTAGGATTCTATTTTCAACCATAGGAAGACTTCAGTCATTTGTTCTTGTAGTGCACTCGTAAGTGGTTACCCTCGAGAAGTTGCTCTCAATGTACCCTAGAGATGGGAAAGTGTGGCTAAAAAAAAATGGAGTCCTCTATAGTTAGTGCCTTCACAGTCATATTCACCATTTATGACTAAGGTCAATATATCTAAGAGCCTACAAAGAAAACACACCTTGCCTAGTTGTACCCATTGATAGCCTTGATTCTCATTGTAAAATTAGTTTTTTGTTAGCATTGAGCATAATATTTTTCATATTTTCTATATTTTGGATTAATAAATGTAAAATGGATTATCAATATGTATCTAAATATGAAATTCCCAATGGTGGTCATCCTTAAGATTTAATATTTTCTAGCAATGTTACACCTTGTGCTTATGATAATTAATGGAGTAATAATCACACTTATAGAATCTCTAATGTTTATCACATACATCAAGAACATGATATATATGAATATGATTATTAAAATCAACATAAGTGTTATAATAGTGACAAATATAGTGAAGAAGAAAATAAGCTAACTGATGTAAAAATTACACAATCCATTCCTCCCTTGAATTCCTCTTTTCAAAAATCAGAACAAAAAGAGCATACTGATAATGAATATATTCTCTCCCTTAATCTTTAAAAATAAACCAAATATGAGAAATCACTAACTAGAATACCTTATTTACCTTTTGACTTGTATCTTGCATTCTATTGAATTAATTAATATAATTTATAAACACATAGCCCTTGCATATAAATGTCAAATAATACAAATGAATATGTTAGTCCCTTTCTCTCTTTAGAAAATGTAGATGCTGTAGATGCATATATTCCACACTCTCATGCAGTCATAGTTAATGATATGTAAGATTGTGATAATCTCTCTCCTCCTTTGGACACAATGAATAATTATAAAATTTTATCTCCGTCTCTTGAAATGATAAAAATGCTAATGAAGGTGAATTATAAATACAAAGTATCATTATGAATTTAGATTTAAAAATCAATGATACTTAAATATTTTGCAACAATTTTCAAGTGGTCATATTCCACCCATTCAATATGAGTTGCATGATTATACCAATTTTTAAGATTCTTTATCCTCTCCTAAATCACTAGAATCAAATAAAGAGAAATGTCATATTTCTACCCCCATACAAATCCAAAATGATAAATTAATCAATGATCCTCAAGTTTATACTAATATTATCCAAGAACGTAATACCCAACCTTATATTACCATTTGTCATTATCCTCTTATACCAATGTTTAAAATGGATAATCAATTACAACCCATAAGTGAGCCTTTACAAACCACTATAGTTCCTATTAGTCATATTGTATCTATGATGCATGCCATTGGAGAGCTCCAAAATTAAGTTCTTGTTCTCACTTTATAAACTAGATCATGTTGTGCAAATACTAAGGATAATGATATCTTAGGATAACCCCTTAAATGAGCTATATATGAGCATCCTTATCCAAAATATTTTTTCATGCCTACACTACCATTGTTTTATGCTTGTGGAGATCCCTAAACTCATTTAACTTAATATATTATTTCTTTAAAAGAGTGTGTAAATATTGGACATATTTTACTTAAATATTTTCATAAAAGTATCATAAGAAAGGATTCATATTGGTTTTAAAATTTACCTAGGGGCTCTTTGTCCAGCTTCAAAATGTTATAAGATGCATTTTTATTTGATTATCATAATCACATGATGCCTAAGATCGCATTGAAACATATATAAATTTTGTAAAAAGGTCACAATGAGCTCATTGAAGACTATATTATAGTTAAAAAATACTTTGCATTATTTAACCTATCAACCCTCATATTTGGAAAAATAATTTATCTTCAGTAGGTGTCTTTTATCTCCAATCAAAGAAAGAGCCATCCATATAATTCACACCTCATTTTATAACTTATGTAGGGATGTATTAAAATATGCATGTAAGTCAAAAAATTATTAATAATCAAATGAATCCAAATTTAACATTGAACAAAAACAATCCGCTTCAATTCATTCATAAAATAGATGAGACACTCAAGATGGTTCTTATCAAAGAAGAAGAAATCAAATTACTTAATAAAGGAAATAAAATAGTTTACAATGCATCACCTAAAGTGAACAAACGTAATTCTAGCAAGAAGCCATCACTCTAGCTTGACATATTAAATGATCAGACACATGATATTCTACATATATTTTGGATGAGACGTTAAAAACTTTACCTCCTAATTAGTATCATCCTCCTCATCATCGTAATTATATAAAGATCAAGGAATTTTGAATTTATCATGGTATTAATGGAAATTGAGATAATGAATATTATGCATTGTGATAAATGATTACACAACTTGTTGATAAAAATATTATCACATTTCAGATCAATATAATCAACAAGAAAGATACAAATATCCATGATAATATCACATCTACATTTTGGATATCAAAGCAAATGCATCATAATGAAAATTAGAGTTATAAAAAAGTAATATCCAATGAGCAGTATCAAATATAGGTACCATAAGTAATTAATATAAGTACAAACATCTCTAAAAATCAACAAATACATTATCAAAATATATCTATGACTAATTCTTAGTATGGTGCATGATTCTTATTTCCATCAGGATGGTCCACTTGTTTAATAGTTTCAAATTTAATTTAATACATACATGTATCTAAAATGTAAATAACCCATTTCATTTTCAAATGCATCAAAATTTTCATTACCAAATATAAAATTACCACATGAACTACTCTAAAAAATTCCAAATCTCAATTAATATACAATATTAAGTGCCACATGAGATACCCTATCAAATTACAAACCATATCTAATGAGCATATACAAGTATAAATATTCCAAATAAGGCTCAAATAAGAACACGTAAACCACAAATACATAACTATGTATATCAAATTTTTTATATAAGTGTATCAATATTTCATATCACTCTATAATGGGCTCATATTCTTGTACATCACCACCACCCTCTACTAATAATTTACTATGCGAAGAGGAAGCTCCATTGTTAGTCACTCATGGTCTCGAGTGATACTGACTCTTATGTTTAAGATCTTCATGGTCTCAAGTGATATTGACTCTTATGTTTAATATATTCAAATATGATAAATCACACATTTAGTGTCACATGCTCATGTGCAACTGTATATACTCTTAGAATACACTCTGGACTAGATCTTTTAGTAGAGCTAGAGGTGGCTTCTACTACATCATAAGCTCTACCCTCAAATAATCATGCTCAATTATAAGTGAATCTCACTTAGATACCACATCATCATGCATTTTTTCAACCATAACATATGTTTTTATTGCTATAGCTATGCGATGAAATAAGGTAGCATGTTCTCCCATAATATTTGCCAGTCACTTCAAAATCCCACTAGGAGTACCTCACCACACACGTCATGTGAGAACCTAAATGGATGTCTCTATGATCACCTACCAGTAATCATCACCCCTATAATAAATCAAATCAATGCATCAAATCAATATCAATGTTATCTAAATTATATATAACACTCTAAAATACACATATAGTCACTCAAATGTAGACCTTGTGGATCAATCATTATTGCACCACCTACATCTACTCCACCATGTTTTATAAGAGGATCCACCACTATTAGAAATAAAATAGTCCACCTATGGTCTAAACACCATCATATATAAGCTAATGTAAAAATAATATTATTAGTATCAAGTGTATGAATAACCAGATCCACATTTGCTAAGGGAATGAGGGATAGATCTGTATGAATCACATAGGCCATATCACCCTCTCGAATTGGAACCCTAACAAATTGAATCAATATGTATATCACATGAGGCATGTATACACATAATAATTTCAAAAATTATCAATTTGTCTCTTTCAGGAACCTATCAAGTCTCAATCTCTTTGAGTGCATGCCTTAAAGGTTGCACTAGGAAAAGGGTGGGCAGACCATTGGTGCTTCACAAGATTGTTGTCCCCTATACTTGACCAATTTTGACCCCAAGGTCAAAATGTTAACCCCTATAGGTGAAAAATTGAGTGTCATGTTTTGATAACCTTGTTCATCACTTTTTCATGCTTTAATAGCCTTTAAAAAGTCTTCATAAAGCCTTATTAGCATTTTTAAGGTTTATTTGGAGAAATTAAGGTAAAGTCTTTTAGTGGTCTAGACATGTCATGGGGTGATGAAACTTGGTCAAGAGGTGTCATAGGCCCTAATATGTTCCTCAAGGTCATTTCATGCCTTAACCAACTTATACAAGCATTTTATGATGATTTGGAAAGGTTAAGGTTCTTTTGTGGACTTTAAGGTAGTGTTTTGAGGGAAAAAGATGATTTTTGATAACTTTAATGTATACAAAAGATTTAAAATGTAAAAAATATTAACACCAATCTTTTAAAGGTCCTTGGAGTAGTCATAAAACTTATCTATATGTCATAAAGTCAAAATCATGGATTTCAACACCAAAGAAGGAGTTTCACTCACTTGTATGAACTTGTAAAGTTCACTTTCAAGTGAAAATAGTTTAAAAGTGTCATTTCAGCTTATATTAGTCATAATTATGAATAAAAATAAGTTTAAAGTCTTAAAATTGTAGAAAATGCTTCCTCTCTCCCATTGTTACCTTCACAAGCTCATGAAGGGCATTTTCAAATACATGGTATAGGCTGTACATATTTAGTTGGAGGCTAAGATTTTGGAAAAAATTAAGAACCCATATGGGATTATAATTAGTGGAATTTGTCATTTTATTTATCTCCTTAGCTTTATGAAAAATCACTAAGGAACTAAGGTGCTTTTTTAGGACTCAAAACCCCATTGTCTCAATTTTGGGTAGCATAGTTGTAGGTGTGAATTCATGGATGCAAGGTGAACATTTATAATGATCCTTAGAGGTATAAACAACCCTACTAAATCATTATTAATCACCATCTATCCCATATATGCATTGGTTAAGCAAGAAAGTTACTCTCTTGCATGGTCTATAAGTTGATTATCATGGTTTCTATTTACTCTAGGGTTTGAAATGTTTGGAGGGGTGAAATAAAGTTATTTTTTCATGTTTTTGTTCTCATAAATGAAATTTAAATTCCACCAACCACTCTATATGCTAATCCAAACACCTTGTCTAAGCAACTCACAATGTTCTCTCATTTTTTATGATTGTGAATATGACTGCCTGCATAAGAATGATGTAAAGAGGTTATAATTGTGTATTTTCATATGATTTTGAGGGTTATTAATTCTTGATTAAAAATATTATGCAAAGGAAGAATGACCTTAGAGCCCTAATTACCATGTTTGCACATTTCAAAGTCTAAAACATAAGATTGCAAACCTACAAGTTTACACACCTGTAGGTCTACAATTTTAATTAAAGTCCAATAAAATATGTCAATATTTGAGTTGTATACATAAATATGAAAAAAAGTAGTGGATTTTTGTTTGAATAAAGCTCTAGACTAATAGAGAGTGTGATCTTTAAGAAACTAATGCTCAAACCACCTAAAGATGACCTACAGGCAAAATGGTGAGGTACAAACCTATTTGAAGCCTCAAATTGATTTAATGTATGAAAATAAAGTGGATAGTACAAGTCATTGGATAATTGGTGTAGATACATAGCTCAGTACAGACATGAAGTGTCATATAACAATGAAGACACCAAACCATTCGAAGTCAAGAGAGAGTTGAGAGGAGAGTATTGGGCTTGATACCCATGCACAGACCTATGTATGATGACAAAAGGAGAGATTTAAAATGATATGAAAATTAAAATGGAACTTTTATAAAGTGAGAAATAACTCTCAATAAGGTTTTAATATCTTCAAGGTACATTGAAAGATTTTATATGATCAACTTCCAAGGTTCATGATCAAACTCTCCTCTAATTGACACATACAACCAAGCCTATAGAGATGTAAGATGGGTACTATATATTTACAAAGGTATGATGTCTGAGGGTTCCAAGGAAAGAGTTATAAATTCCTAAAATGTAGTAAAACCTTGAACTTGCTTATTAGTCTCAAACAAAGATCCTAGAGCCTCAATATTAAAGACCAATCCTAAAACACTACCTACTAGTGGGCTGAATAGTCAAGTTACCTTGTTTAGTAGTATCTTTTTCCATGGTTTTATTCTCATTAATTCAAGTGAAAATCCAACAACCACTCTCCATGCTAATCCCAACACCTTCTCCAAGTAACTCACAATGTTCTCTCATTTTTTATGATTGTGAATATGACTGCCTACACAAAAATGATGTAAAGAAGTTATAAGTGTGTATTTTCAAAGTAGTTTGAGGGTTATGAATTCTTGATAAATGTTTTTATTCAAAGTAATAATAACCTTAGATCCCTAATGACTATGTTTTCACCTTTTAAACTCTAAAACATAGGATTGCAAACCTATACGTCTACAAACTTGTAGGTCTATAATTTTAGGTAAAGTCCAATCAAATAGTCAATATTTGAGTTACAGACCTGAATATGAAAAAAATGTAATGGATTTGTGTTTGAATAATGTTTTAGACTAGTAGAGGGTGTGGTCTTTAAAAATCCAATGCTCAAACCACCTAAAGATGAACTACAAGCATAATGGTGAGGTATAGGCCTATTTGAAGTCTCAAATTGATTTAATGTATGAAAATAAAATGGATAGTACAAGTCATTGGAGAACTAGTATAGATACATAGTTTAGTATAGACATGAAGTGTCATAAACCAATGAAGACACCAAACCATTTGAAGTCAAGAGAGATTTGAGGGGAGAGTCTACAAGCCTTAACACCCATGCACAAGCCTATGTATGATGATAGAAGAAGAGATTTGAAATGCTATGAAAAGTCAAATGGAACTTGTAAAAAGTGAGAAATAACTCTCAATAAGGTTTTAATATCATCAAGGTACATTGACAAAGTTTAGAAGATCAACTTCCAAGGCTCATGATATAAATCTCCTCTAATTGACACCTATAGATAGGCCTATAGAAGTGTAAGAAGGGTATTGTATATTTATAGAGGTATGATGTCTAAGGATGCCAAGGAAAGAGTTATAAATTCCCAAATTGTATCAAAACCTTGCGCTTGATCAATAGTCTCTAATAAAGATCCTAAAGACTTAAGATTACAAACCAATCCTAAAAGACTACCTATAGGTGGATTAAATAGTCAAGTTTCCTTTAAAAATTGTAAAGAGGGAGACAATGTGAATTGAGAGTGATGTATTGGTTGGTAAGTAATATGAGTGAGTCAATGGAGATTATCTTATATCTAAGTTGATGTTTTGAAGTGGAGAAAAGAGATGACAATCAAATGGATACACAGGCTTGCCTAAATTACTAAGAGAGTTTGCTTGTTTTGAAAAAGGTTGAAGACCTGTAAGAGGATTGATTAAAGTTAAACCATTTAATGATGGTTTTATGTTAATAGGATCTCCATAATTTCCTTAAACTTAGTGACATGACTAAAGCAAATCCATAAACCCTGTATACACAGTAATGAAGCCTATAGGTTTGTTTACTTTGTTGAGTGAGAGTGCTTATGTAGTGTGAGAGGAGTTGGTTGATATCATAAATAGGTAATAAGACCATATGAGGTATATAAACTCAATGGAACTACAATAAAAATCATGAGGATGACTAAATAGAGATCTAAGCCTCTATACACAGTCCCTACTATAGGCCTACCTGCCTAGCTAAATGAAGGTCACTTGTCTAAAGTCCAAGAGGAGTTATGAGGGAAGGTAATATTTTGATATTGGATTAATAGTGATAAAATAGCTCCAAAAGGCCATAAAACTCAATGAGAAATCACAAAATGATGTTAAGTCTTGTGTAGGCCTAACATGTTTAAGACCAAACACGTAAACCTATAAGGAAAATCATGAGAGTGTGGTTAGTTGAAGTTGAGATGAGATAATTTAGGACCCTAAGGAGGTGATAAATACCATATAAAAGTATATATGAGGTCTTATATCCTATGATAGATTTGAAATGAATCAAACAAAGTCAACTAGGGTCACTAACATTAACTTGCTCAAGAACCCTAACATGAGTTAATGAAGGATATAGTAGTGTTGGAGAAGATATGTGATAGAAGAATCATGGGATAAAGTCATGGTGGATGTATTAGACCTACTGAGGTCATTTAAAACTCAAAATTAGACTCATAACAGCACCTACATACCTCATCTCTCTCTAGATCTCACAAACACATAGTCTGCTAGTTGAGGGTCTCCTAAACATGCTCATATCTCCCATAAAAGGATGAATGGTGGCTCAAGATATTGGGAATAAGAGGAAACCCTTATTCACTCATTATTAATGACATTTTTATGTTAATCTATAGCCTTTCCTTTATGAATCATCCTTAAGACCTTGAGGCACTCACAGGCTGCCCAAATAGACCAATTTTAACTTGATGAGAGAGAATATGGATTTCATGAATCTAGATGAATTGAAAAAGCCTTAAAACAACATTTATGATGTCCAAAACTCCACTTATAACCTCTCCATCCCATTTTTTGGTACTTATAAGGTAGACGTGTATAGAAAAGGACCATAAAAGGCTATTTCAAGTTGCTTGACATGTCTGTACAAGGTGTCAATAGATAAAAAAATGACATGGAGGATCCTTAGGAAGTCATCAAAATGAATCAATTTTTTTTTTTAAGGTTTCACATGTGTGGGAATACTATGGATCCAAAATTCAATCTCTAGGTAGGGAGGCCTAATTGAGACCTAGTTAAGAGAGAGAAATGTAGAGAAGGCACTTCCACTTAGAGTCTAGACATAAAATTTGACATGAATCTATAAAGGGATAATGGGTCCTCAAATATGTTCTTAGTTTCTTAATAACCTCCATACATTATTCTACACAAGGAGGTTTACACATTTTCAGGGTTATAAGGAATGAGGCCAAATGAGGCCTTTTGGTGCAAAATGAATTCTTGGGAGAAGTTTGAGACTTAAAAATGAGTTTTTATTGGTATAACATGATTTTAATAGGCCACCCATGGAAAATTAATATATTCTTTCTTTCAAATAATAGGGAAATGATGGGCATGTTTTACTCAAATATTTTCATAGAAGTCTCATAAAAGAGGCTTCATATTAGTTTTAGATTTTACCAAGTGGATCTTTGTCCAACTTAAAAAAGTTATAAGATGAATTTTTATTTGATTATCATAAGAACATGATACCTAAGATATCATTGGAACATCTATAAATTTTGAAACAAGGTCTCAATGAGCTCATTGAATACTATATATTATGGTTCAAAAATAGTTTGCATTATTTAACCTATCAACCCTCATATTTGGAAAAATAATTTATTTACAATAGGGGTCTTTTATCTCCACTCAAATAAAGACCCATCCATACAATTTACACCTCTTTTGAGAATTTATGTACGGATGTATTCAAATATGCATGTGAGCTAAATTACGTAGCAAGAGATGTTATTGAGTCAAAGTTGTATCCATACTCAAATGAATTCAAATTGAAAATTAAAAATAAATAATCCCCTTCAATTCATTCATAAGATAGATGAGACACTCAATATGGTTCCTATCAAATAAGAACAAGTCAAAGTACTTAATAAAGGAAATAAAATAGTTTATAATGCATCACCTAAAGTGAACAAACCTACTTCTAGCAAGAAGTCGTCAATCTAGATTGACAGATTAAATGATTGGACACATGATATTTCTACATACATTTTGGATGAGACATTAAAAACTTTCCCTTCTAATTAGTATCCTCCTCTTCACCATCGTAAGTATCTAAAGGCAAAGAATTTTGAATTTATCATGGTATAAATGGAAATTGAGATAATGACTATTATGCATTGTGAGAAAAGATTACACAACTTGTTGATAAAAATATTATCACATTTCAAAGAAATATAATCAACAAGAAAGATACAAGTATATGTGATAACATCACATCTATATTTTGGATATCAAATCAAACACATCATAATGTAAATTAGAGTAATAAGAAAGTAATGTCCAATGAGTAGTATATCATAATGTAAATTAGAGTAATAAGAAATTAATATTCAATGGGAAAGTATCAAATATAGGTACCATAAGTAATTAATATAAGTATAAACATCTCTACAAAGCAACAACTACATTATCAAAATATAATTATGAATAATACTTAGTATGGTGCAATTTCCATCAGGATGGTCCAGTTGTTTAATAGTTTTAAATTAAATTTGATACATACATGTATCTAAATTTTAAATAACCCATTTCATTTTCAAATGCATTAACATTTTCATTACCAAATATAAAAATACCACATGAACTAATCTAAAAAATTCCACATCTCAAGTAATATACAATATCAAGTGCCACATGAGATACCCTATCAAAGTACAAACCATATCTAATGAGCATATACAAGTATAAATATTCCAAATAAAGCTCAAATAAGAACACCTAAACCAAAAATCCATAACTATGTATATCAAAGTTTTTATATAAGTGTATCATGATCACATATCACTCTATAATGGGCTCATATCCCTATACATCGCCACCACCCTATACTTATAATTTACTATGCAAAGAGGAAGATCCATTATCAGTTACTTATGATCTCAAGTGATATTGAATCTTATGTTCAGGATCCTCAAATACACTCTATCGCACCTCTAGTATCACATGATCATGATGCAACTGCATATACTCTTAGAAAATACTCTAGACTAGATCTTACAGTAGAGGTGGAGGTGACATCCACTACATCATAAGCTCTACCCTCAAATACTCATGCTCAATTATAAGTTCATCTCATTTAGATACCACATCATCATGCATTATTTCTACCACAACATAGGTTTTCATTGCTATAGCTACGTGATGAAATAAGGTAGCATGTTCTCCCATAATTTTTGCCACTCACTTCAAAATCCCACTAGGGACTACCTCACCAAAAACATTTCATGGGAAAACTTAAAGGAATGTCTCTATGATCATATATTATTAATCACCACCCCCTATAATAAATTAAATCAATTCATTAAATAATATCAATGTTATCCAAATTACTAAAATTATATACAACACTCTAAAATACACATATATTCACTCAAATGTAGACCCTATAAATCAATCACTATTGTACTACCTACATATACTCCACCATGTGTTACAAGAGGATCCAACACTATTAGAAATAGAATAGGCCACCTACATTCTAACCACCATCATTTATAAGCTAGTGTACAACCAATATTGTTAGTATCAAGTGTATGAATAACTAGATCCACATTTGCTAAGGGAATGAGGGATAAATATATATGACTCAAATAGTCCATATCACCCTCTTGTATTTGAGGCAAAACAAATTGAATCCATATTCATAGTACAAGAGGCATGTATACACATAATATTTTCAAATTTTATCAATTAATGATGCTTTTTCTCTTGCCTAAGATTGTTGTCCCCTATACCTGTTAACCAATTTTGACCCCTAAGGTCAAAATATCAACCCCTATAGTTGAAAACTTGAGTGTCATGTTTTGATAACCTTTTTCATAGATTTTTCATGCTTTAATATCCTTAAAAAAGTCTTCATAAAGCCTTATTAGCATTATTTAAGGTTTATTTGGAGAAATGAAGGTAAAGTCTTGTTATGGTCTTGTAGTGGTCTAGCCATGTCATGGGGTGATGAAACTTGGTCAAGAGGTGTCATAGGTCCTAAGATGTTCATAAAGGTCATTTCATGCCTTAACCAACGTATACAAGCATTTTATGATGATTTGGAATGGTTAAGGTTCTTTTGTCGACTTTAAGGCAGTGTTTTATAAGGAAACAGATGATTTTTGCTAATTTTATGTATGCACAAGATTTAAGAAGAAAGAAATATGAAAAATAATTTTTTCAAGGTAATTGGATAAATTATACAACTTTACTATATGTCATAAAGTTAGAAAGAAGTCATAATTATGGGTTTCAATGCCAAAAAAGGAGTTTCACTCACTTGTATGAACTTGTGAAGCTCACTTTCAAGTGAAAATAGTTTATAAGTGTCCTTTTAGATTATATAGGTCATAATTAGGCTGGATAGAAATTTCAAGTCTTAAAATTGAATAAAAATCTTCCTCTCTCCCATCATTACCTTCACAAGCTCATGAAGGGCATTTTCAAATGCATGGTACAGGCCATATAGGTGTACTTGGAGGATAATATTTTGGATAGATTTGGGGACCCATATGGGATTATAATTAGTGGAATTTTTCATTTTATTTAGATATTTATATTTATAAAAACTCACTAAGGAACTACGTTGTGATTTTAGGACTCAAAACCCCACTGTCTCAATTTTTGGTAGGATGGTTATAGATGTGAATTAATGGAGGTAAGGTAAAAAATTTAGAGGCTCAGAAGAGGTATAAAAAACCCTCATACATCATTATTAATCACCATATAACCCATATATTCACTGGTTAAGCAAGAAAGCTACTCTCTTGCATAGTTTGCAAGTTTATTATCATGGTCTCTATTTGCTCAAGGGTTTGAAATGTTTGGAGGGGTAAAATGGAGGTATTTTTTCAAGGTTTATTCTCATCAATGCATTTTCAATTCCACCAACTGCTCTCCATGCTAATCACAACACCTTGCCTAAGCAACTCACAATGTTCTCTCATTTTTTATGATTGTGAATATGATTGTCTGCATAAGAATGATTGTAAAGAGGTTCTTAGTGTGTATCTTAAAAGGATTTTGAGGGTTATGAATTCTTGATAAATTTTTTGATGTAAATTAAGAATGACCTTAAAACCCTAATGACCATGTTTTCACCTTTCAAAGTCTAAAACATAGGATTGCAAAGCTACAGGTCTACAGACCTGTTGGTCTTCAATTTTAGGTAAAGTCCAATAAAATATGTAAATATTTGAGTTATATATCTGAATATGAAAAAAAATTAATGGATTTACATTTGAAGAATGTTCTAGACTAATGGAGAGTGTGATCTTCAAAAAACTAGTGATCAAACCACTTAAAGATTACCTACAAGCAAAATGGTGAGGTACATGCCTGTTTGAAGTGTCAAATTAATTTAATGTATGAAAACAAAGTCTACAATACAATTCATTAAATAATTGGTGTATATACATAGCTTAGTGCAGACATGAAGTGTTAGAAACCAATTAAGACACAAACCATTTAAAGTTAAGAGAGAGTTGAGAGGAGAGTCTACAGACCTTGACACTCATGCATAGACCTATGTATGATTACAAAAGGAGAGATTTAAAATGATATGAAAATTAAAATGGAACTTGTATAAATTGAGAAAGAACTCTCAATAAGGTTTGAATATCTTCATGATACATTGATAGAGTTTATAAGATCAACTTCCAAGGCTAATTATCAAACTCTCCTCCATTTGAGACCTACATCGAGGCCTATAGAGGTGTAAGAAGGGTATTGTATTTTTATAGAGGTATGTGTTAAATGGTGGAGCCTAATCTTATTATATTACCCATTTCCTACTAGGGGGTGTGGGGGGAAATTACCCCCACTAGGGTCACTATGGGGGTCCAGGGTGCATTATAAAATATTGTAATTTCATAGTAAATTTGGACCATTCACTATTGGGTCATAGATCTAATAGTAGAAATTATGTTTGTGCATTTTTGACCTAATATGTAACCCTCCTTTGATATGAGGGCATGTTAATCATGGTGGCATATTGTGGGTGAGTGAATAGGATATTATAGTGGATGTATTGTAGGTTTTTCCCTTCATTTTTTGGATTGAGTAATAAGGACTAGCTATTTCTGTGTGGATGTAGCCCATATTGGGTGAACCACATTAAATCTATGTCTCTATTATGTTGTGTTTTTTGCATTTTATTTCCATATTTAATTAATTAATATTTATCTATGTTCTATAATCATAATAGTATGATGTCTGAGGTGTCAAGGCAAGAGTTATAAAGTCCCAAACTGTAGCAAAACCTTAAACTTGCTCAGTAGTCTCTAATAAAGGTCACAAAGCCTTAATATTGTAAACCAATACTAAAACAATACCTACAGGTGGAATGAAAGGTCATATTGTCTTGATCATTAGTTTCTTTTTTCATGGTTTTATTCTCCTTAATGCAAGTGTAACTCTAATAACCACTGCCAATGTTAATCCCAACACCTTCTCCAAATAACTCATAATGTTCTCTCATTTTTTATGACTATGAATATGACTAATTAAATAAGAATGATGTAAATAGGTTTTAAATGTGTATTTTCAAAGGATTTTGAGGGTTATGATTTCTTGATAAACATTTTGGTGCAAAGGAAGATTGACCTTAGTGCCCTAATGATTATGTATGCACCGTTCAAAGTCTAAAACATAGGATTGCAGACCTACAAGTCTACAGACTTCTAGGTCTATAATTTTAGGTAAAGTCTAATCAAATATGTCAATATTTGAGTTGTAGACTTGAATATGAAAATAATGTAATGGATTTATGTTTGAATAATTTTTTGGACTGATAAAGGGTGTGGTCTTTAAAAAACCATTGCCCAAGCCACCTAAAGATGACCTATAAACAAAATGGTGAGGTACAGGCCTGTTTGAAGTCTCAAATTAATTTAATTCATGAAAACAAATTAGAAAATATAAGTCATTAGAGAATTAGTGTAGATACATAGCTCAATGTAGACATGAAGTGTCATAAACCAATGAAGACACCAGATGATTTGAAGTCAAGAGAGAGTTGAGAGGAGAGTCTACATGCCTTAACACCCATGCACATGCATATGTATGATGATAGAAGGAGAAATTTGAAATGCTATAAAAATTCAAATGGAACTATAGAAAGTGAGAAAAACTATCAATAAGGTTTTAATATCATCAAGGTACATTGACAAAGTTTATAATATCAACTTCCAAGGCTCATTATCAAACTCTCCTCCAATTGACACCTATAGACGAGCCTATGGAGGTGTAAGAAGGGTATTGCATATTTAAAAAGGTATGATGCCTAAGGGTACCAAGGAAATTTTTATAAATTCTAAAACTACATAAAACCCTTGAGCTTTCTCAATACTCTCTAATAAATATCGTAAAGCCTCAAGATTATAGACCAATCCTAAAAGATTACCTATAGGTGGACTAAATAGTCAAGTTGCATTTCAAACTTGTAAAGAGGGAGACAATGTGAATTGAGAGTGATGTATTGGTTGGAAAGTAAGAGTGAGGCATTCAAGAATTCATGGAGAGTATCTTCTAGCTAAGTTGATTCTTTGGAATGTATAAAAGATATGACAATCAAATAGATACACAGGCCTGCCTGCATTGCCAAGAGAGTTTGCTTGTTTTGAAAAAGGTTGAAGGACTGTAAGAGGATTTATTAAAGGTATAAAATTTAATTATGTTTTTATGGTAATGTGATCTCCATAATGTCCTTAGACTTAGTGAAATGACTAAATCAAATCTATAAACCTTGCATACACAATAATGAAGCTTATAAGTTTGTTTACTTTATTGAGTGAGACTGCTTATGTAGTGTGAGAGGAGTTGGTTGATATCATAACTAGGTAATGAGACCATATAAGGTTGATAAAATAAATGGACATACAAGAATAATCATGAGGAGGATGACTAAATATATCTCTAAACCTCTATACGCAGTCCCTCTTATAGGCCTACCTACCTACCTGAGTGAAGGTCACTTGTCTAAATTCCAATAGGAGGTCTAAGGGAAGGTAATATTTTTATATTTGATTAATAGTGATAACATATCTCTAAAATACCTTCAAACTCAATGATAAATCATAGAATGATGTTAAATATTATCTAGGCCTAACATGTTTAAGAACAAACACACAAACCTACAAGGACAATCATGAGAGTGTGGTTAGTTGAAGTTGAGATGATATCCTTGAGGACCCTAATGAGGTGATAAAGACCATAGAAAATTATATATGAGGTCATATATATTGCAACATATGGGAAATGAAGTAACCATGGTTAGCTAGGGTCACTAGCATTTACTTTCTCAAGAACCCTAACATGAGTTGATGAAGGATATAAAAGGGTTGGAGAAGAGATGTGCTAATATAATCATGGGAGAAAGTCATGGTGGATGGCTCAGACCTATTGAGGTCATTGAAAACTCAAAATTAGACTTAGAACACCACCTACAAATCTCATCTCTCTCTAGATCTCACAAAAACATAGTCTGCTAGCCGAGGGTCTCCTAAAAATTCTCATACCTCCCATGAAAGTATGCATGGTGGCTAAATATATTAGGAATAATATGAAACCTTTATTAAATCATTATTAATGACATTTATATGTTCATCTAGAGAGTTTCCTTTATGAATCATCCTTAAGACTTTGAGGCACTACGAGAAAGAAGATGGTTTTTATGAATCTAGATGATTTGAACAAGCCTTGAAATAACATGGTATATGTAAAAAACTCCACTAAAAAACTCCCCATGCCATTGGTTGGTACTTGTAAGGTACATGTGTACAGAAAAAGACCATATAGGGTTGTTTCAAGTTGCTTGAGAGGTCTTTACAAGGTGTTAAGAGTTAAAAATTAACGTGGAGGATCCTTAATAGGTCATAAAAATGAATAAAATGTTTTTTTTATGTTTCACACGTGTGGGAAGCTTGTGGAGCCAAAATTCAGTTTCTAGGTAGGGAGGCCTAATTGAGACCTAATTAGGGAAGATAAAGGTAGAAACAACACTTCTACTTAGATTTTGGACATGAAATTTGACATGAAGTTGTAAGGGAATAAAGGGTCCTCGAATATTTTCTCATGTTCTCAAAAACATCCATACATTATTATACACAAGGAGGTTTACATGTTTTAAGGGTTAAAAGGAATGAGGCCAAATGAGGCCTTTTGATAAAAAATGAATTCTTGGGGATAGTTTGAGACTTAAAAATGAGTTTTTATGGGTATAAAATTATGTGAATAAGCCACCCATGGAGGGATAATGAGTTGGAGAATATGAATTCAAGTTTTGACACTTGTAAGCAAGATTGGCCTAGTGAGATGAAGAGACTTCTAGACACCTAGCAAGAGAATGAAGTGATGCGTCAAAGGGAATATTTAGATATTAGTTAAAAGGTATCAATATTAGATAAAATATGTAAATAAATATGATCTAACCATAAAATATTTCACTTGTCATTCCACAGGTCAAGGAAAAGGGCAATTTTGGAGAACTAGTCAAGGTGTTAAGTAAAGTTTAAAACTTCCATGCTACTTAGAGTAGAAGAGAATATTTAGAAGACTATCACTTGTCTTTGAGGACTTTATGGGGAAGTTTAAAACTAATTTCTTATTATAACTCATTTTGGACACTTGTTTCTTTCTCTCTCATATGGCCTTCTCTCCTTCTCTCACTTTCTCTATACATTGAGCCTTAATTATCTAAGATTATATCCTCCACCCATTATATCCTCCACCCAAGTATGGAAAAGCCCAACCCATTTTTATCCTTTGATCAATGATAATAATCTAGTTTTACCTTCTCCATGGACTAGTTTCAATATGAATACTTGATTAGTTGATCTTGCTAAGTGATAGTCTTATTTCCGTGGCATGCTTGTCCTTGTTTAGCATTCATGTTTTGTTTGGAATATATTTTTTAGTTCTTTTGAAGTCTTCAAATGGAGTGTGTATGGTTTTATTGAGTTTTATTTTCATTAATGTCATTTCATGACCTCTTGAGTATTATTATTATCTCAATATTTATTCATAAACCTTCATGAAAAAAATTGATGTAAAGAGGCAGAAATTGGATTAGTGTCATGTGCAAGTTAGTATCTTGTTTGAGGTACAACTACAGTTGGTTGATAGTGATCAGATCATATTTTGTGAATCAAATCCACTATAATATGTTTCTCCCCCTTTTACTATCAATTGGTAGATTAGTGTTTGATCTTAAGTAATTGATCAAGGGGAACTAGCCCTTTAACCTAGAGATTCACCTCTCTAATAGGGTACCCAAAACCTTCAGGTGTTTCCATGTTACATAAAATTTGTAAGGATTGAAATACCTTATAAAAGGTGAAAATTTGATTGATAAAAATTTTATCATTCCCAATGAGACTAAGGTCCAAATTTGTGAAATAATTCTTGATGTTCTTCTTCTACCTATCAACCCTTAGAGGCATTCAAAACATCACTGGCAACTCTATGCATGATCAACTAGTTCTAGCATCCCAATAACTTATACAAAGTAAATTATTTTTAATTTAATTATGTTGTTAAAGTTTTTATGGTTAAGTTTTATATTAATTTAAGTTTCATGCAAGTTGATTAAATATCTAATCTATGTGGTCATCCATACCAGCCTTACTTTAATCCTTATCAACATTGTCATGAGTCACATCAGTCCTATGGTCAGCCTACGTTACCTCTACATGACCATGATGTTGCATATGATCAACCTTATCAATATTAAGATATTCCTATCCACTTATCAAATCAATCCATTTCAATTCTGAAGCACGTTATCTTAATCTATGAGAGGTACATGGTAGGGATCACTACATAAAGGGGACATTGTCAAGATATCCCTAATCACATCATTCATGACATAAGAGATTCATTACAGTGAATGAAATAAAAATGGGCACCTATTGAGAGAGTGAATTGGAAAATATTATCAAGTGAGATTATGGATGTAAGTGGTCTTATTCAAAGCATTGAGAATAAGCTAAGAAACCATGAAGAAGAATAGGTCCAACTCTATCAACTTTATGTGTCTTTATACACAGCACCTCAACCCTCATATATGCCACCCATTATTCCCCAAGAGACCTTTCCAAGTGAGATTTAAAGTGTCTCAAATCATTCATATACTCTTAAAACATTACTTTATTAGAATTCAATCCAATAGAGTATTCAAAAGGAGAAGGAGACTGTTATTGAGCAGCTTATCATTGAGATCCAATATTCCATTTCTCTTCCTCAAGAACCCCATAATAAGTCTTTCAAGACTCCAAGATGGAACCAATTGGTGAAATCATGGAATAATCAAGGTGAAACAAGCATATAGTAGGAATTTTAATTCAAATAAGAATATGAACTTATGCGAGTCTCTCCCATCCCTCCCCAAGAATCCTTTTGTACCTCATACTAGCCTTCTTGTGTTCCTTATCATCATGAGGTTACTAAACACCTTTAAGAGAAGATATTCCAAGAGAATATAGATAGGCAAATCAAAGAGTAAGAGCTAAAGATAAGGAAAGAGGAATCCAAAATCAAGAGGTTGAATACAAAGAGATATTTTTTCCTAATCAAGCTCCATTTCCCTCTCCCCAAGAACCACTAACTTGTCCATCTTGGAGGTCTATCCAAGAATTTTTTGAAAACAAGAAGGAAATTCTAATTGAAAAGGTTTAAGATAAATTTGTAGATGTTGAAGAACCACAACAAGGCTATGAAAAAAGTGAAGTTTTTATTTAAGATAATGCCCCTTCCATTGCACAACTAATTTTTCTTTCCCTATAAGAGTTTCTTAAAGAATCCACCATTCCCAAGGTTTCATGTTTCAAGATTAATCCTTCCATTACCAAGCCCATTAATGATCCATCCATAATACCTCATACTTACTCTCCAACTCATGAACATGTCCATCACCCTCACACCACATCCCTTCTTGAAGAAGAACCTCTCCCATGCGCAACAAAAAAGAAGAAATTGTAGTTGTAAGGGTGATTCAAAGAGAATGTGATGAAGAAAATGCAAGTGTATATGATGAGGAATTCACCATTGGTACTCCACTTGGTGAAAATAGACATAAATCCATTATCACAAATGAATAAAAGAGTGATCTTGATGATGTTGTATCTGCCTATAAGAAGAGTGCAAATATTTCTACCTTGGCCAATGAAGAGATTCAAGGAGATTTAAAGGACATGTGGCAGACCTATTTGCATATGTTCAAAGAATATGAATGTTTCTAGAAGTTGTTACCTTTAAAAGAACAAGGTCAAGTTGATGATGATGAAAAATTCAAGGTTCATAGTGAGCCAATATGTTTTCAAGATCATAATGAAGCAATCTATGATGAGGACATTCTTTAGGAAAAGTAAGAGATTAGATTATAAGAACCAATAGAAGATAAGGCTGTTGTTACCTTTGTAGACTAAGAGGACTTATAGTAGAATTATTGAGAGGTTTACATTGAAATTTAGGCTCTTCACGGGCCTATACCTCATGCTATTTAGATTTAGGATATTCTTGAGGGTGCCTTACTTCTTGAAGGATAAGGTGACAATATCCAAGGTACTATGCTTAAAGTTGATCCTATGAATCAAAATATGGTCATGTTTGAGATAGGAACAAGTATCAAGAGCCATCATGATAAGTATCTTGAGCCACAAGATGAGTTCGCCTCCATAGGTGATTGGTTTGTAGTTGTCACTTCACTTGAGAGCATGCTGAGAGGACTGTTAAGTAAATAAAGGATGAAGTTAAAAAGAGCAAGGTATAAGAGGCAAATTGGCTCATGCCATTATTTGTCTCATGGAGAAAGGGATTGTATAATATTCCCATTTCATCTAGGAGGAAGAATCTATTTGTAGGTTAGTTGTATATAGATAGTTGCTCATGTTGTTTGTCATGTTCCTTAAGTGCTTGATAGCACTTGTGTGTGTTTTGTTGTTTGATTTGTGTGTGTTGTCTTTATTTTGTGTGTTGGAGGTCAAATAAGCTTGTCTTGTCATGGTCAAAGGTTTGGCAAGGTCTGAAATTGAGTGCAAATGACTCCATTTCCTAATGGAAGGAACAGGCTAATGGTCCATTTAGCATAACAAGCATGTTACCTCTATGAATCACCAATTTATTGACCAATTGTGACCCCCAAGGTCAAAAGGTCAACCTCTATAGGTGAAAAATTTAGTGTCATGGTTTGCTAACCTTGTTCATAGCTTTGTCATGATTTAAAAGCCTTCAAAAAGTCTTCATAAATCCTTATTAGCATTGTTTAAGGTTTATTTCAAGAAATTAAGGCAAAGTCTTATTATGGTCTTGTAGTGGTCTAGCCATGTCATGGGGTGATAAAACTTGGTCAAGAGGTGTAATAGGTCCTAAGATGTTTATCAAGGTCATTTCATGCCTTAACCAACCTATACAAGCATTTTATGATGATTTGGAAAGGTTAAGGTTATTTTGTGGACTTTAAAGTAGTGTTTTATAGGAAAAAATTATCCAAAACTTAGAAGTTCTGGTTGATAAATATTTCAAGAACATAGAAATAACACAGTAATAATGAATTCTCTGAGAAGAGATGTATTATTACTCAAGATCGTAATACAAATATATGCTTATCTCTGGGAAGAGATGTTTGATTTTCCATTTTGGGTTACATTTTTATTTATACACATTTTAAAAGTAGGGGGAGGATTTTTAAGGTCACCAATATCAAGGGAAATTAAGTGGTTCAACTTTCATGATTTAAGACAATACAAAATTCAAGGAATTATTATTTTTAAAACATTACTATTTTTAGACTGCACTAATAAAATTGAAATTTTGGGCACTTCTATTGAGTTTTTAGGGTTCAAAATTCATTGAGTGGATCTCCATGCCATTTCATAATGTTATCCTCATTATTATATTTTCAATAGTTCAAACGGCAAGTCAATTAGAGCTACGGTGCAAAAGTTATGGCTCCTGGAAGTTCCATCATCAATTAGGGTGGAACTGTCACCCGAATTATCACTTGAATTATTTCCTGGATCAAAAAAGATGTTTTTTGATAAATTTATTGTATGAACAAGATTTTAAATTCCAAAAATCCATAAAACACTCTTTCTAAGGTCCTTGGAGAAGTTATACAACTTCCCTATATGTCAAGAGGTCAGAAATAAGTTACAATCTTAGATTTTAATGCCAAAGGAGTTTCACTCACTTGTATAGACTTTCAAAGCTAATTTTAGGTGAAAATAGTTTATCAAATTTTTTTTAGATTCTATAGGTCATAATCAATCATGAAAAAAAAATCAAATCTCAAAATTGCAGAAAACTCTTCCTCTCTTCCATCTCTACCTTCAGAAGCTCATGAAGGCCATTTTTAAATGTATGGTACAAATTATACAGGTGAATTTTAAGGATAATATTTTATCTAGAGTTTATGACCCCTATTGGATTCCAATTAGTGGAATTTGTAGTTTGATTTAGATATTTAGATTTATGAACAATTTCTAAGGAGCTAAGGTGCTTTCTGGGGACTCAAAACCCCATTATCTCAGTTTTAGGCAACATAGTTGCAAGTGTGAATTCATGGAGGTAATGTAAACATTTTATAAGATCCTAATATATATATATATATATATATATATATATATATATATATATATATATATATATATAACAATTCTACATCATTATTCATCACCATCTATCCCATATATGCATTGGTTGAGCAAGAAAGTTACTTTCTTGCACAGTTTGCAAGTTGACTATCATGGTCTTTATTTGCTCCATTGTTTACAATGTTTGGAGGGGAGAAATTAAGGTATTTTTTCATAGTTTTATTCTCCTCAATAAAATTTCAACTCCACAAACCAATCTCCATGATAATCCCATCACCTTCTCTAAGCAACTCATAATGTTCTCTCATTTTTAATGACTGTGAATATGACTGCCTACATAATAAATATGTAAAGAGGTTATAAGTGTGTATTTTCAAATGAGTTTTAAGGTTATGAATTCTTAATAAAATTGTTTATGTAAAGGAATAATGACCTTAAAGTCCTAATGACCATGTTTGCACCTTTCAAAATCTAAAACATAGGATTGAAGACCTACAAGTTTGTAGACTTTTAGGTTTGTAATTTTAGGTAAACTCCAATCAAATATGTAATTATTTTATATTTAGACCTGAATATGAAAAAAATGTAATGGATTTATGTTTTAATAAATTTCTAGACTAATGGAGGGCATGATCTTTAAAAAACTAGTGCTCAAACCACATAAAGATGACTTATAGGTAGAATGGTGAGGTACAGGCCTATTTGAAGTCTCAAATTAATTTAATGTATGAAAATAAAGTGGACAGTAAAATTCATTAGATAATTGGTGTAGATACATAGCTTAGTGCAGACATAAAGTGTCATAAGCCAATGAAAACACTAGACCATTTGAAGTCAAGAGAGAGTTGATAGGAGATTCTACAAGGCGTAACACCCATGTACAGGCCTATGTATGATGACATAAGGAGAGATTTGAAATGCTATGAAAATTCAAATGGAACTTGTATAAAGTGAGAGAACTCTCAATAAGGTTTAAATATCTTCAAGGTACATTGACAGAGTTTAAAATATCAACTTCCAAGGCTCATAATCAAACTCTCCTCCAATTGACACCTATAGCTATGACTATAGAGGTATAAGAAGGGTATTGTATATTTATAGAGGTATGATGTTTGAGGGTGCCAAGGAAACAATTATAAAGTCAAAAAATATAACAAAACCTTAAACTTACATAGTAGTCTCTAATAAATATCCTAAAGCATCAAGATTGTAGACCAATCCTAAAAGACTACCTACAGGTGGACTAAATAGTCAAGTTACCTTTAAAACTTGTAAAGAGGGAGACAATGTGAATTGAGAGTGATGTCTTCATTAGAAAGTAATATGAGTGAGGAATTCATGAATTCATGGAGAGTATCTTCTAAGTAAGTTGATACTTTGAAGTGAACAAAAAAGATGATAGTCAAATGGATATATAGGCCTACCTACATTGGCAAGAGAGTTTGCTTGTTTTAAAAAAGGTTGAAGCTTGTGAGAGGCTTGAATAAAGGTAAACCATTTAAGGAAGGTTTTATGGTAATAGTATATACATAAGGTCCTCACACTCAATGAGAGGATATGGTTGATATAATAACTAGGTAATGAGACTAGCTGAGGTTGAGAAACTCAATGGACCTACAAGAACAATCATGAGGAGGATGACTAAATAGAGCTCTAAACCTCTATACACAGTCCCTGATACAACCTTGCCTACCTGGTTGAGATAAGGTCACTTGTCCAAAGTATACAAGGAGGTTTGATGGAAGGAAATCTTTTGATATTGTCTTCATACTAATTGCATATCTATAGAATACCTTTAAACTCAGTGAGAAAGCATGGAATGATGTTAAGTCTTATCTAGGCATAACAAGTTTAAGACCAAACACATAGACCTATAAGGATATTAATAAGAGTGTGGTTAGTTTAATTTGAGATGAGACAATTGAGGACCCTAAAGAGGTGATAAATAACTTAGAAAAGTATATATGAGGTCCTAGGTCCTACAACATATGAAAAATGAAGCAAACACAGTTAGTTAGGGTCATTAGCATTATCTTGTTTAAGAACCCTAGCATGATTTGATGAAGGATTTAATAGGGTTGGATAATATATGTGACATGATAATCATGGGATAAATTCATGATGGATGTCTCAGACCTATTGAGGTCATTATAATCCCAAAATCAGAATTAGAACACCACTTACAGACCTCATCTCTCTCTAGATCTCATAAACACACAGTCAGTTGGCCGAGGGTCTCCTAAACATGATCATATATCCCATGAAAGGATGCACCATGTCTCAATATATTAGGAATAATATGAAACCCCTATGCACTCATGATTCATGTCATTTGGATGTTCATCTATAGATTATCCTTTATGAATCATTCTTAAGACCTTAAGGCATTGACTGACTGCCCAAACAGACCAGTTTTAATCCAATGAGAAAGAATATGGTTTTTATGCATCTATATGAATTTAAGAAGCCTTGACACAACATGGATGATGTCCAAAACTCCCTCAATAACCTCCTCATGCCATTAGTTGGTAATTTCAAGGTACATGTGTATGGAAAAAGGCCAAAGAAGGTTGTTTTAAGCTACTTGAGAGGTCTGTACAAGGTTTCAGGAGATCAAAATTGACATGGAGGATCCTCAGGAGGTAATAAAATTTAATCACATGTTTTTTATGTTTCACACATGTGGGAATCTTGTTGAACCAAAATTCAATCTCTAGGTAGGGAGGCTTAATTGATACCTAGTTAGGAGAGAGAAAGGTAGAAAAAGGCACTTTCATTTGGAGTTTAGACATGAAATTTAAAATGAAGATGTAAATGGATACTATGTACTCAAATATGTTATCATTTTTTCAATAAAATCTATACATTATTCTACACAAGGAGGTTTACATGGTTTTAGGGCTACAAGGAATGAGGCCAAATGAGGCCTTTTGATGCAAAGTTAATTCTTAGGGGAAGTTTGAGACTTTAAAATGAGTTTTTTTTGGTATAATATGATGTGAATAGGCCACACATGGAGATATAATGAGTTGGAGAAGATGAATTCAATTTTTGACACTTGTAAGCAAGATTGGCCTAGTGAGATAAAGAGACTTCTAGACATCTAACAAGAGAATAAAGTGATGTGTCAAAGGGAACCTTCAAAGATAAATTTAAAGGTGTCAAAATAAAATAAAATATATAACTCAACATGACTCAACCATCAATAAGGCCACTTTTCATTCCATAAGTCAACGCAAAGGATAGTTTTAAAGAAGTACTCAAGGTATCAAACAAAGTTTAAAACTTCCACACTACTTGGAGTAAAATAACAAATTTAGAAGATTATCACTTGTATTTGAGGACTTGATGGGTTAGTTTCAAACTCCTTTCCTATCGTAACTCCTTTTGGACACCTCTCTCTCTCTCTCTCTCTCTCTATATATATATATATATATATATATATATATATATATATATATATATATATATATATATATATATATATATATATATATATATATATATATATATATATATATATATATATATATAGCCTTAATTGGATAAGATTGTATCATCCACCTAGGTATGGAAAATTCATTCCCTTTTTCAGCCTTTAATCAATGAGAATAATCTAGTTTTACCTTATCTATGGATTTGTTTCAATATACATGTTTGATTAGTTGATCTTGATAAGCAATAGACTTGCTTCTTTAGCATGCATGCAATTTATCATTAATGTTCAGTTTGGAATCCTTTTTTTAGGTCTATTAAAGTTCTCAAATGGAGTGTGTAGGGGATTAGTGAGTTGTCTTTTCATTAGTGTCACTTCATGACCTCTTAACTAGTCCTCCTAGCTCAATCTTTCTTCACAAACCTTCATGGGAAATATTGATGTAGAGAGGAAAATTTAGATTAGTGTCATGTGTAGGTTAGTATCCTATTTGAAGTGCAATTTTAGTTGGTTGGTAGTGATCAAATCATATTTTGTGCATCACCTACATTAGAATGAGTTCTTATCCCTTTTCTTAGCATGTGATAGATTAGTGTTTGAGTCTAAGTGATTCATCAAGGGGAGCTAGTCCTTTAACCTAGAGATTCAAATATCTAATAAGGTACCCACAACCTTGAGGTATTTCCATTTTACATCAAATTTTGAAGGCTTTAACTACCTTAAAAAGGGTGAAAATTTTATTGATAACAATACCACCACTTTTTCTCTACACAACCTTATCGTATACACTTCCCTAAGTTTTGCCTCCTCCCTTACACACTCCTCCAAGTAATTAACCACCTTAATTAGCCCCTTCCTAAGCTTAAAACCCTTTTTTGATAGTTTATAATACACTATCAACTTGGGCTGACCCTATATTTAATTTTTTCAAAGCACATTATGAGTCTAAGTCAGCTTTAACTGACCTAGACTAGGACCTAACTTATTTTTATCATATAATGATACAGAGTCAAATTCAATCGACCCTATCAGATAAATTTTTGAAAGGTTTAGGGTTCATTTTAGCTATATATACACATCCATTTTCATCATTTAAGAGAGAGGAGAGAAGAGAAGAAGAAGAATATTATATTGTGCATCTGCTTATCCACCATTCTACTTGAGCAACATAGCTTAGGGTTTTAATACTTTCTTTGGAGATATGAATCTTGTTTTGTGGAGAAGTATTTTGGATTCATAGATAAGTTGTGTATCTTAGAGATAACTTATCCTTTTTATCTTTACATAACAAAATAATCTCTTACGAATCACCTTGGCCAAGGGAGAGATTGAGGCTCAATGGGTTCATCTTCAAAGGTAAGTATTCCTAACTTTATTCACGCTTTGTAAGAGTAGATACATTTACATTTGTACTTATCTCCCATTGATTAGGATTTCCTATACATTGACACAAGTATATATATTTTATGCATGTTTACTTTTTATGTTTATCACCCCCACTTTATGTCACAAGATTTGGTGAGCACTAGAAAGAAAACATAGGACCTAACTAGGGTTATTACATAGTGTTACTTGACTAGAAGCTTTGGAACCCTCTCTAGTGATGTTATTATGGTAAGAGGTCCGTTGGTTAGGTCTATCAAATCCATCTTGGTCATGACTCTAAATATCTAATGTATCAACAAACAGAAGTCTAAGTAGGATTTATCTTCTCTGAGTTAGGATTGATTAATAGGTTAGTTGCATTTTCCTTTGTATACATTATGGTGAACCCAACATGAATCTAACCCTTGTAAGTTTTCTTTCATGCATTCATTGTTTCATCATATTATTTATATTTTTACAGTATTGTATCAAACCTATCAATATAGTTATAATAGTTTGCATATAGGTTTAACACGTAGTCACTCCAAAATGACTATGTTTTATCTGTGTAGATCTTCTCCAAACACATGTGACCAGATCGATCAGCTTGGGAAAATATTATTTTTAAATTATAGGCTTGTATACATATAAAATCTAGTCAACTCTATTTGTAGTTCTTATTTTTTATCATATAGGTTTGTATACATAGTCGAGCTAATCGACTCTATTTGTAGCTTCTTTTCAGCACACAAGTTCTATAAACTTCATCAAATCAATTGATTATTCACAGAATACTTAGCACTTGAACATCAAAGCATAAAATGTTGAAAACTAAGCATCTTAAAAACCACCAAGGTTAAATCTTACCTTCTCTATCATTTAAAATTTTCATTTCTAGTATTATTTTTTCACAAGATTACAGTCTATAAAACTGTATCCCTATAGTAAACTAGGTCGACTAGCTTGACAAAGTTTTGTACCTTGTCTTCTATCTAGAAGACATGTTTGACATGTTTGAATATATTCTTATAGATCTTGTTTATATCGAATAATAGTGACCATGTTGATTCTGTTATGCATTTTTTGCATATAGTGTCACTTGAACTGACTCTATACTCTTCACCGTCAAAGTAATTAATCTATTTTAATAGTAAGTAATTCACTTCCCATCTCAGTTTCTTTCATGTTTAAAGTAAAAAAAATAGATTAATTAGGTGATTTTTTAATTTACTTATTTAATCACACCATTTTTCTATTTTTCACACACTTCCAAAGCACTTTACAAAAAAAATCATTAAACATTTTTCTTCCCAAGGTCTACCTACTTGGATTTCAACACCAAGGGGGAAACCGACTTGATTTTTTGGCCAAGTATAAACATGTGATTGTTGGTATATATTGGAAAATCAGCTGACACCCTTATCACTATAGGATTTTGAAGTGAGGGGGTAGGCCCCAATACCAAACTAGTACCATTGCCAATACAGATTCCTTCTAGCCTAAACTTCCTGAAACTATCCATAGATTGATTTCTAGTTCCTTATTATAGCTAACTCACCATCACATTAAAATTAAATTTTATTATAAATTAATAACATATAGGGATGACCAATTAGTTAGAATTTACATTCAAGTTGTTTGTTCTTTGATCATTATATTTTGTATTGCAAAACGTACATTATCCAACATTAGTGCAAAGTTTGTGCTATGTGTTCCAATTGGATCAATCACATTGATCCAATTTATTGTGTGCTTCATTTCATTTACTTAGATATTATCTTGCAAAAAAAATCTCTATTTTTGGAACACTATCATATCTATCAACACAGTCTCTTATAGATTGTTCCTCTTGTTTGCCTTCAATACACAATTACCCTATCCAAGTGTGTATCTTTGTCATCATGTTATGTTTTTTGTCTAGAATACATGGTCAACCTATCTAACTATTTCTCTTATCCTCCTATTCTATTTCATGTCTATCAGTATACAATCAACCTATACGACTGTGCCCTCTTGCTCTCTATTTTATTTTTTATTTTATAGAACACTATCAATCTATCTAATTTTGAATTTTATCAACTAATTATTATTTCCATTAAATTTTTAGCCTCTTTCCCTCATCATGAATTTCATGTTTAAGGATAATATAGAGTTAAATTTGAAAAACATGATGAGTCTTACCAATCCTAATAGGTTTTTGAAAACACATCTTGTGGCTCCTACTTTGGATGAAAATAATGTTCACATTGCCACTCATACTACAAATTATAGGACTCTTACTCATTCATCCTCAGTTCATAATTCATTATTATCCTTAGTAGATGAGCATGCTTTATACTATACACCTTAAATTCTCTTTTTCATTAATAAATTTCCTCAACATAAAGGACATGACCCTTCAACCATTTATAATCTTATGATAGGTCCTCAAGTAAAAGAACCTATTTAACCCTCCCATACCTCCTCTCATAGATTTGGGGGAGACACTTTATTTGCTGCTCCACCTTTTCCTTCTATTTTTCTCCTTCACACTACATGACATCTTATTCTATGACTTCTTCAAACTCCATGCCAAGTATTTCCACTAACATGGTAGGTTTAACTTCTAGTGGGCCTTTTCCAAAGACCCTTCTTCTTAATCATGATAATAGTGCTTATTTTTCTTCTAATGCTAATAGTTCTTCCTTTTCTACTAATTCTTCTCATGCCACTAGTGTGATGCATGATACTACTCATAGTGTAACTCAAGCCATGAATACCAATACCAATGCATCACATGATGTGCACACTAATCAAAATACTTCCCAAACTCATCAAATTTTATTATAAACACTAAATCAAATGCATACTTTTCAAACCAATAATATAAATCAAATGATGAAAATGCAAAACCATATCATTAACCTCTAAAATTCACCTCAACAAGTTTCATGGGGAGTGCAAACTATGAATTGCCCCCACCCCCCTTAGGGATTCCTATGGTAACCTTATTCCTCAACCAAACCTCATTAATAAAATAATAAAACATCTCCAAAATGAACCTCTTTTACCTCAAATTTCTAATATTTACATAGGAGCTATCACACCTAACGTCTACTATAGTGGGTCCACCAATCCCACATTTCACTTAATGACATTTTGTAACCTTTATAAAGATTGGGTTAAACTTAATACCTTTGCTACTACCAAACTATTAGATAAAACACTCTCATGAGATGATTTAGATTGGTAAAATCAACTAAAAACCCACTCTATCACTAGCCTTGAATATTTGGTTAAATCACAGTCCAAGAATTTCAAATTAGTGATCTTCAAGAGAATAACTTAGCTCTCTTTATAAATTGTAAACAACTTAAAACTAAAATGACATGAGCCTTCATCAAATGATGAAAGCACTTGTCTAAAAAATGTGAGTATAATATGGTGGATGATAACCTCTTACACATATTCACTAATGCTCTCCACCCGAAGTTATAATATCAGGTTAGGACTCTCTCTCCAAAAACTTTGAAAGAAGCCCTTGACCAAGCTAAGTGACAAGACTTTCTCATGTGCCAATTTAAACCATCTCAACCCACTGCAGGTAATCGTATGCTCATTAAAAATAAAAATAATCATGCTACCAATGATGGCATTACTGATACTTATGATACTATTCAAAACATTAAATCAATCACTCCCAACAATAATATGGAGCATGTTTCCCCTCCAAACAACACTCCTAACCCTATATATTTTCAAACAAACAACACTAAAATCCACAAAAAATTATTTTTAGCCAAGCATCAAAAGTGTATTATAAGGCCTCTATCATGAGATTTTGGCCCCACTTGTCTAATGAAATCATGGTATGATTCGAATAATTTTTTTTATTTTATACAAGTTGGGGCCACTCTCATGAGACATGTAGACAATTATGCAATATAACTATGGATTTTATTCTTGGCCCAAACTTTGATCATGAATCACTTATTTTGAAGAGTTAACAATAATATGACATAGCTTTTAAAGCCCATGAAATTCAAAAAAAAAATCAATCTTTAAATCAGGCTAATGATCATCTTGCTATTTACAAAGATCCTCTTCCCAATGATCACAATAGCAATGATAAGCCTAATCCTTATAGAAATACTATTGAAAGTCTTATAGACCTCACTAATAATAAATAAAATGTGGTAAATATGACCAACATGATAAGATTAGTTTATTTTGTCGATTCTAATCTCAAACCCATGCATTAAACTTCTCAAAATTTCCACATCATTCAGGACACTCCCTTATTGCATCTAATAGATTTGAGGTAAGATGATCTTATAACCTTCCAAAAACCACTTTAAAAAACTCAACTTGATCATACCTCTCACACTATCTCTACTCTTCCCCAAAAATCTACACATATAGACAAATTTCCTAAACCTTCTAATAGTATTTTTTCAACCTAATCACAAGAAATACCTGAATCAACCATCCCACTACTTAAAATCAATCAAATTATTTATCCTCAACCCAAAATAACTATACCTTACCAACACAAATTTAATTTCACTTCCAACCCTCCTTCATAAGAGCTCTTATAACATTATCTACCTATATATAGCAATACCCCCATGGGTTATGATGAATGGGACCCCATTACATAACTTTCTCATCTCCCATCTTAAATGCCTTTCCTCAAATTAATGTGAACCTCCCCCATCATTGAAACCTCATAATGCAATTGTTGTTTGAAATGAACATCCTTCATCCTCCTCTAGTAAGATGTGAAGCTACCTTGTCTATTTTTTTTCAAGATAGCATCCTTCAGCAATGTGAAGAGGTGTCCATACATGTTTATAAAATAGTAGACACTTCTATGATTTAAGATGAGATTCGTCTTTGTGTGGATGATCCTCCTCTATTCATTAATTTATAAATCAGTGATATCAAAGCTAAGCATGCCTTAATTGATGAAGGTTTAGGACTTACATTGACTTCCTTGATTTCATTAAAAATCTTAGATATTTTGAATGTAATCTCAAGTCCACACATAGAACATGTCAAGGCTATGATAGAAGGAAAATTCCTCCTTTAGGTTACATGTGGATTCCCATAACCATAATTCCTATCACCATCCATGTGAAATTTATGATATTTAACTTTTCCCTCTCTTATAACATCTTTTTTGGTAGACCTTGGACTTATCATATGAGGGATCTCACCTCATTACTTGCCAATGCATAAAATTCCCCCATAATAGTGTTATTTACAATATTCAAGGAGACACAAACCCTTATAATTTTGAACAATTCCAAGAGTGTGGTGTCTTTAAAATTCCTACCATTGAACCTTTACCTAGTATTTCATTTAGGTAATCTCAACTCTTTAATTATCCTATCAATTCTACCCAAAGTTATAATGATCACCCAAACTCATTGGGAACATACCACCTAACCTTATAAATTTCAATGATGATGATTCAGATGAAATTACCCTTAAGATAAAAAGTTCTGATCTATCCCCTCATATCATCACTTAACTTCCTCATTATTTTCACCTTTGATCTCAACAACCCCCTATCGATGATATATCCATGGTCTTAACCAAGACTATACATTTTATCTATCATGCAACTTTCAATGATAAGTTAATACCTACATATACCATTGACTTGTATACACATGACTATGATGATGGTTACGATTTAGATGACCCATTTTTAGGAGTACTATCCAAGTTATAAATGATGAGATTTTTTAATATCATACTTCTTTACTTCAGTCTTTTCATTAATCTTATAGTATTCCTTCCTTCATAGTGCCTAATTCTAGTCTTATTCTTTTTTTTCACAGGATATAAATGGAGAGATGACATGGTACACCTCCAATATTAGTGGAGCCTCTTAGAATCATGCTCATGAATCATGTCATGATCAATCCTTATCATTTTTCTAGATAACAAGATCCTTTTAGTTTGTTTCCCCAAGAGATGCTTGTTACTGCTTTTAAGCCTTTAACATGACCAGCTTCACCTTCAGTTGTGCCTAGTCTAGTTCCTACTCCCACTCTACCTTTAGCTGAGCCTCATCTTGTTTTTTAACCTAGTTTACCTTTAGTTGAGCCTACTCTAGTTTCAACTTCATATCCACCTTCACTTGTTAATGGCCTTCTTCTTTTATCGTAGCTTGATTCATTCTCACCCAATGGGTTGATCAACCTTATTATGATATCCACAAAGTTTTTGGTCATTGTACTAGAGACTACTAGTTATATCAATCACCCCTAGATTTTCCTTCTACCTCTTCCATTAGTAGACCTCCCAAGTCTAATAATAAGCATATTTATTGCTTCCATGAAATATATAATCATTATTCCACTCATTGTGAGAAGCCTTGAAATTATATTGACATATTGCATCCTACCCTTACTCAACCCAAATACAAGGCTATACCTCTTCCTAAGTTAATACTTGAGTATATACCTAAATATGGGGAGGTATACTATTTTTGACACTAATGTAGTATCCATCATACTAATCTTTGGCATATTCTCTAGCATAACCTTTTGTTGATACCTGCACCAGATATTCCTCCTTTCCTAGGTCACCCACATAAGAATGCACCTCCTTCTTCGTTAGTGGAACCTCCTTCTCCACTTATGGCTCTTCCTTCTCCACCGGTGGTGCCTCCTTCTCATCTCACAGATACCATTCCCATTCATGCACCTATTCCTCTTTTTGAGTATTCTATGTAATATATCCATCACATGCATGATCCTTTAGCTACACCTATATTTTCTATTGAGGAGATTCAAAGAGAAGTCTTTACAAAACTTTCCATGAGGATTGATGAGATTATGGTTGTTGTTAGGATCCAACTTCATAGAGACATTTCAGATTTCATAGATAATATTTGTGGGAAAAGTTATCAATATTTGTGAACATGGCATGTTTAGCATTTTTCTTTATTATGATTAGATTTGTGATCCACTTTTATATATATTATGCACTTGATTATGTGTCAAATTTGGTTTCACCTATTTATTTTACATGGATCTTTATATTATGTGTTATGTGTTATATATGGTTTCATTTAATTTGCTCTTTTCTTATGGTTTCTTATAATTCTTTTCATGATTACACACTTATGTTTATGATTTCACTTCTTTCATGGATTATTTTTCTTTTACAATGATTGTTTGATACCTTGTCTCAATTTAAACTTAGATAATTATTATTGTGATTTGGTTATATAAACCTTGATCAACTTATTAATTATTTTTATACCATATGATCAATTAGCAAATAATACATCTCATTGTACTCTTATTTACTAATCTAATTTGATCTCCCTTTATTCCTTTTTATTCCTTTCACATACTAAGTATACATACATTAGAAACATGAGATTACATACTAGATCATAGGTAAGCCTAAGTGTTTATTCAGACATATCTTTGGATACTTAGCCTCCTTTAAACCAAAGTCTAAATCACATTTGTGTGTATTACTTCTATCACTCATGTTGGTTATTCCAAATCCATATGCAGGAGGAATCATAAAAGCCATAAAAAAGTTAAAATCCAAATCATTTAAATAAAAGGCAATGATACAAAAGGCAACTCATAATTTCAAAAGTCAAATAACACTTAAAAACATGATTCATAGCTCGTCTCATATTTTTTAATCAAAGCTAAAACTCCAAAGTTGGCCTCATGATAGAGTCGAATCCATTGGGGTGTGATAGGCCAATAGATTGGGAAAGGAGAATAAAATAATATTTTGTTGCTACCTATTTTCTCTCACAAGTACCCAATCTTCATAGTAGACTGATGGTTCTATAATAGGTCCTGAAGAGTGGGGAACATGTTGTGGGTAGTTAGGTCCATTTTAATTTTATTGTTCATATAACCATCATGAGTTTATCTTAGTATCTCACCTATTTTACTATATAACTTTTTGCTTATTATGAATAGGTATCTTTTGTATTTTGATGGTCACTAGACTCTTAGTGTCTCTCTTTTATACCTAGTATGCCTCATGTTTCCTAAGGTTTTATCGTAGATGACTATGTCAATATTTTTACATTCCCTATCTCATTACAACATTCCTAATATTTCCCCTTGAGAAATATTGTTTTGTTAACTGATCATTTCTTCTTAGGGTTTCCCTCTATGAGTTGTAGTGTAAGACCACAAATAGGACTAGGCTCTCCTCATAAATTAACATAATAAAACATTTCCTCATTACCATTCACCTCATTAGTGTTCCCATTGTGAGTTTTAGTGTAAGACCATGGATAAGATTAGGCCCTCCTCACAAATTACCACATTTAAAATATATTTTAAAATCATTCCCACAATTATTTCCACCTTATTGGTGTCCCCTTTGTGAGTTGTAGTGTAATACCATGGATAGGACCAAGCCCTCCTCACAAAATATTCAAATACCCAACTCCTAAGATAACCAAGTTATAATGAAATTACATGCATCAACTTTTAGATCAGTAGTGTTTGATTATGAGTTACATGTCATTTACATGCTTCCCATCTTGATTTAGTATGTTTTATGCTTACTTTATAAGTCTTTCACTTTTATGCTCTTATTTTCTGATTGTGTGTATGCTTACAACCATTTTATTAAATTTTCATACTTCCCAACTTGAATTAGTGAGATTAATTTAATTTCCCTTTGTATTTTTGTCTTTCTTTTTATACTTCCCAACCTGATTTAATACGATTGATTGATTTAATTGTTTTTATTTTATACCATTGGTTTTTCATATGCCTTCCATTTTATTTACAATGTTTTCATACTTCCCAAAATGATATAGTGTGATTTTTATTTTCTATTAATTTGGTGTAACTCTTTACATGGTTTAAAAATATTTGTTACCATTTTTTTTTACAATATTTGGTTTATTATATTTATTCATCTTTTATTTTTACACATTTCCCATTGTGATATAGTGTGTATTACATTTGATTTGATTAATTATACTTTTAAAAAAAAATCCTTTTCTTTTTCACCATGCATGTGTATCACATAATGCTAGAAAAGAAAACATACATCACATATTTCCCATAACATATACAACAAATCCTAAATACATGTGCTAAAAAGGAAATAATCCATGCATCCACATCTAAATCCAAGTAAAAATCATGATATCAATGAAACTGTCAACATATGTTGACAGTTTCATTGATATCATGATTTTTACTTGGATTTAGATGTGGATGCATGGATTATTTCCTTTTTAGCACATGTATTTAGGATTTGTTGTATATGTTATGAAATAATCCATGCATCCACATCTAAATCCAAGTAAAAATCATGACATCAATGAAACTGTCAACATGTTGACAGTTTCATTGATGTCATGATTTTTACTTGGATTTAGATGTGGATGCATGGATTATTTCCTTTTTAGCACATGGGAAATATGTGATGTATGTTTTCTTTTCTAGCATTATATGGTGTGTGTGTGTGTGTGTGTGTGTGTGTGTGTGTGTGTGTGTGTGTGTGTGTGTGTGTGTGTGTGTGTGTGTATGTATATGTATATATGTATATATATATATATATATATATATATATATATATATCCCAATGGCCTAGCCCATCAATTGGGTGATTGTTGCTACAAGTGGGAGGTTTTAGGGTTGATCCTCTGAGTTGGCCATCTCTATAGCCATAAGTCACTGGATGATGGTGTCCATCCATTCAGGCACTAAAATGGTTGTCAGAGGTGTCTTGGCAACAAAAATGTGTAAGCCCCACCCTAGACATGATCATGAGATTTAGTACTCTGCATGAACCATTTTTTAATATATATATATATATAATGTGTTTTATATAATGCAAAGTAAAAAATATAATAGCTATAACTCTAAGGTTGTGTTCCATCATGTTTGTCTTGTGGCATAGCCATGATACCATTGATGCCTACAGATAACCCCTATGAATAGTGAGTTATAAAGAGGTAGTCTGGGATCTCAATACAGTAATTTGCCCCTGTAGATTGGCCACCTAGGCATGTACCTATCCTAGCTATATGTTAATCTCTATGTGTGTGTCTCACTCCTATGCTAGGGCCTATTAGGCTTGTGCTTCTCTGGATCCAACCCCTGTTGGTGGTTGTGACCCATCACCTCATGTAAGTTACCTCATAGCCTCTCCCACCTATCTAAACTAGCCTACTTGGGTTGGGTAAAATGAAACCATAGTATCATATAATATGGTCAGGTTGTATGGTGCCAACACCTCATCCAAAATGTCATCATGTGCATCTATAACTAAGGCTCCCCATCTGACCTCCTTTATCATAAGATCTACAAAACCAAAAATAGATTGGCATTAGATCACATAAACACACACACACACACACACACACACACACACACAACTTAAATCATCTATCTATCATAATCAAAGATTCAACTAGTATTATATATCAAAAACTTATACCAAAATTACATCATCTATCTATCATAATCAACAATTCAACAAGTATTATATATCAAAAACTTATACCAAAATTACAACATCTCTCACTAGTAGTGGTATCACCAATCAGGTCTCTGCATCCGCTTACCTGCTAAGCACCTCCTCCATATATTACCTCTACACCAATACAAATCTAGGAGTTACCACTTGATTTTGTTGTGGTCTTATCCTCAGTGGTCTCTATATATACCAAATTTATCATGGAGCTACTATTGGAACCCCTATATGGTAGCTATCACCTATGTCTCCTCATATTAATGGTGTCTCCATATCCAATGAGCTCATAATGGTCACTACCACCCCTACTATGGTAATTTATATGATCCTTCATCCCATGCATTTACATTCATAACATCTCCTCTTGGCCCTACTACCTCTTACTATCATGCTTGACTAGCCCATGGTCTAACCCATCGAGGCCTAATCATTGGTATCTCCATAGGTATCCCTCTCACTCCTTTCCCTCTCAACTCTCTAGAATGTTGTGCCCAATCAAGAGAAACTACTAGAGGAACCACCTAATGGGTAATTCCTAATTATATAGGTATGCAAGCCGCTGGATGAGACTCTACCCATGAAGTGTAGTGGCCCATGATCTACACACGTGCTAGCCTTATAATAATGATAAACCAACTAGGCCATATGGAATCTATGTGAGTATAGAGTTACCACACTATCTACCCTCATGTGATAGTTTACAAAGTTAGAACATGGGGCATAAGCCTCATTACATGATCCTACCTCTATTTCATGACTTGAGGTAACCTATCATCGACTAAATGGGGCAAGCTAACTGATTGATACATAGGGAAGCTATCATATATCCATGTGCTTAGGAGTATAATTGGTCCTATTACATTCTACCCTCAAGAAAACATCCCATGCATATCATGCATGAGTTGGAGCTAGATGATAAAACTAAAATCATAAATTACTCCCTGATCCAATATCAACTAACATAAAGCTATTGCATAAAGTGGTACCTTGCCATATGACTTGTTACACATCACTCATGTTGTCACAAGTCTTATTATAGCCTTCAAAATGTCTAGAATGACCATAAGATAAACATTAAATAAGCTCACTCACAACCTAGGTTAGATACTATTAGAGCTTGTGGCCCACTATGTTAAGGCTCATCTCTTGTCTTCTGAATCTAGTGTATCAGTGATCATCGGTGTCTCACCTATCAAAAGTCTAAGTAGTTCGTGGATGTCCTCTAGAGTTATAGCCACCTTAATGGTGTCACCCTCCACCTCCCATCGTAAAGTGTTGGTCAACCAATCCCATGTTCCTAGGAACTTGACAATGAGATCAACACTCAGAGGGATCAATTCATCTCCATAATTCCATTGAAGCCCAAGGTGAAAAATTAAAATATATCCATGTCAGCTAATCAATCTAATAGATTTGGTAGCCATGGTGCATCTACCAGTTGATAAAATCTATGGCATCTCTAAAAAATATCAAATAATAGAGGATATATTAGATCTCAATGTCATAATAATTAAAATACATTCTCAAGAATTTACAAATTAACTACTTCATTAGCTTATTTTATTTAGTTTCTTATGTTTTCTTATTTTTCTACACCATCATCCCTTTGGTACTAAATAAACCCTATTATATTGCATTGACCCCCTAGTATATAGTTGACCCTTTTATTTTATATTGTATCAACCTATTTGATACGAAATCATCCCTTTCCCAGCTTCAACATACTACATCAGCCCTTTGGTACACAGTTGGCCCCTTTAAAAAATGGAATCAGCTACATATTACAAACTTTATCAGCCAGAAGGTACTATGTTAGACATTTTCCCCTTCCAAACTATGTCAGCCCACTATTGCATAGTCAGCCACTTCAACAATACTATGTCAGCCCATACTACATAGTCATCCCCTATTTCCCTCTCACCTTATAAATTGAGTCGACCATGTTGACTTTGTTCTTTGTCTATAGTGATTTTTTGACATTTATTGGTCCAATCGGTTCCTACCAAATACCTTATTTTACCCCTAGTCTACCTAAAAAATTCCTAGGGTCAATTTTGGTGTCTAAATTTTGCCTATCATCTAATTTTATATATTTAGCTCAATTTTAACTAAAATTGCTCAAAATTTTAAAATTCATGTTTACTTACTTATGTCACACTCATTGTAGCCACTATGAATCCTCCCCATCATAGCATCATCTCCTCACCATGGTCACTCTCTAGACTCAACTTAGGTCTCTCAGAGCACTATTTTCTTAGAATAGTAGAAATAACAAATGAATTGTTTTTCACCCTTTATATTTAATATTCAAAATTATTCACTTGTCAAATATTTATAATCATATTCCATTTTTTTATCATATATTTATTTTGACTAGCTCTTTTTCTGAACCAAAAGATGTTTTGGAATCCTAACATTTAAGAGACTATTTTCATATAATACATGTATATTGTGTAAAAAAAATATTTTTTCACTCTTTTTCATTAATTTATATAGGTTTGCTTAATGTTACCTTTATTGGACACCTTCACATTTATTTCACTTAATTTGTTATCTACAACATTAAGGTAAGTAAAGGTATGTGTTTTTCCATTCTGTCCTTTCATTTATCTTATTTGCTTCTTAATAAAATATATTTAGCTCTAGCATTATATGTTGCTATGTTCTTTTCCTAGAGCACCATCCCTTATTTCACCTACATGACACATGATGAGATTTAAGTGGGGCACATGTATACACATAATACTTTTAAACTTTATTAATTATTTATGTTTTCTCTCTTACAATAAATCATTAAGTCTCAATCTCCCTGAGTACACACCTTAAAGGGTGCACTAGAAAAGGGGTAGGAAGACCATCGGTGCTTTATAGGATTGTTGTCCCTTATATCACCACTTGATATCTACACAACCTTATCCTATACACTTTTCTAAGATTTGCCTCCTCCCTTATGCACTCCTCAAAGAAATTCACTGCATTACTTATCCCCTTCCTAATCCTAAAACCCTTTTTGATAGTTTAAAATACATTGTCAACTTGGGTTGACCCTATATTTAATTTGTTAAAATCACATTATGAGTCTAGGTCAGCCTTGGCCAACCTAGACCAAGACCTAACCTATTTTTATCATATAACAATACAGAGTCAAATTGGGTTGACCATATCAGCTAAACATTCAGAAAGGTTTAGGGTTAAATTTAGCTATAGCTACACATCCATTTCTATCTTTTAAGAGAGAGGAGAGAAGAGAAGAAGAATATTATATTATGAATTTGCTTATCCACCATTCTAATTTAGGAGCATGGCTTAGGGTTTTAATACTTTCTTTGGAGATACAGATCTTATCTTGTGGAGAAGTCATTTGGATGCATATCTAAGTTGTGTAGCCTAAAGTTGAATTATCCATGTTATCCTTACATACCAAAACAATCTCTTGCAAAGCACTTTGGCCAAGGGAGAGATTGAGGATTGACATGTTCATATTCAAAGGTAAGTATTCCTAACTTTGTTCTTCCTTTGTAAGAGTAGAGATATTTTCATTTATACTTCTCTCCCATGCATTAGGATTTCCTATACATTGACATGAGTATAGATCTTCTATGCATGTTTAATTTTTATGTTCATTACCCCCACTTTGTGCCATAAGCATTGGTGAGCACTAGATTATATTTTAGTTTACTTTTTCTGTACTTATTGAATATGAAAACATAGGACCTAACAAGGGTTATTGAATAGTGTTACTTAACTAGAGGCTTTGGAACCCTCTCTAGTGATGTTATTTTAGTAATAGATCCCTTGGTTAGGTCTAGTGGATCCATCTTGGTTATGACCTCAAATATATAATATATCAATAAATAGAAGTGTAAGTAGGATTTATCTTCTCTAAGTTAGGATTGATTAATAGGTCAATTACATTTTCACTTGCATACAAGGCATATCCAACAAAATTCAATTTGTTTTGTCACACAATCAAAATGAAACTACTCGTAGACACCTTACCTTTGTTCATGTAGCTAGACTAAGTCAAATATGTCTCAACTCAACTTTATCCTGTATCCATCCACCAAACCCCCTATACAATCACCATAAAAGTGGGATTTTGAATAGTAATGGGGAGATGAAATGAGTTTTTTCCACGATGATCTATATGGAAGGGCAATTTTGTCAATGCTTTCTTGTTAAAGATGAGAAACAATAGAGAGAGTTGCAGGAAGATTTGGTCACGTAGATCTCCCATTCCACTAGATAATTTCATCGATAATTAAATGATCAAATATTTGGTGGAACTCTATTGTACTACCCATAATAATGTTGGTTGTCCCCACCCACCTCTCTAAATATTTTTTGGGATGTTCCCATATACTATGAGGTATCCTTACAAACTAGATAACTGAAATGTGCTCCTAATCCCAATAGTGAATAAGTTATGTTGAGTCAAACCCTCCACCAAAACCCTCTAGAGTGAATCTCTAAATATACCTATACAAGTGGGAAAACATGGTGTAATCTCAAGAGTATCATGCCCTATGATCTTTTATATCATGGACAAATATGTGTATTAGATAAGAAACCAAAACCTTGACATCATCAATTTCACTAAAAGATGCAAACAAGGTACAAATTTATTTATATAAGCATGAAATAGTCACTAATATAATCTTAGATAACATAATAATAATATCCCTTGGGGCATAATTTTCCCCCCAACCATGTCTAGTCATATACAGGTGGGCTTGGAAAATATGGGTTGGCCCACCAACACCCTATAATATCACTCACCTTCTAATAATAACCTATCACATAATCTCCCACACATTTTCTAACATCAATTTCATCTCCCATATAGGGAGATAAAAGGTACCCATATCTTAATCCCTCTACACAACTAGGGTAGTCATCATGTGCATATCATATGGCATCAAGGCCAACTATTAAACATTCCCAAGGCCATTTGCATCTAATGTCACTCTCTCAACATTAGGAACTTCTAAAGCCTACATAGTCTCTGTTAATTTGACCACAATAGAACTCTTTAGCCTACATATCACCCTACACCCATAATCTCACAAAATGTAATGTCAACATTCTCACATACAAATTTAATCAACTGAACTCCAAGCTTAAAAACTTACAAAAATAACATTTACTCCATGGACAACATTGTGATTCTCGTGACAAGTTTAGTGCCACTCATATAGTTTTGTGGCTAGATAGATAAATTCATGCTAGTATCAGACAACTCTAACTGCCCTTGGACAAGATCAACCCAGAGAGGACATGATTGCACAACCTCAATAAAACATTTAAAATATATAAAAATGTATAATTATTCAGAATTTACATAACTCAAAATTTGAGTTTTTGAACTTACCAAGGGTGATACATCTTCGAATTGTAAATCGGTTGTGACCTACTCAAACTAAGTAAATCTTGTTAATATTCTCTATGGAATGGTGTCTCTCTAAGATCTTGAAAATCTTAAATTATAAATGCATAAATGGAATATAGTTTATTTTTCAACCAATCTATTTATATGAGTCAAATTTCTTTTTTTTAAATTCAAAATATTTCTAATTAAACCTCCAAACTTGTACACATGATATCTTGAGAAAAACATATTGAAATCACTCTTGTGATTTGCATTAGAACACATTCAACTTTATCTTATGCATGATACTATTTTTATCACACCAATCTACCTTTTCAAAAAGTGCTAAATTTAACGATTATGGGAATTATTGCCTACATATTTTAGGCCCTTCACCAAATTTTCAAATACAATAAATCATCATAATATAATTATATGTGCGTAAATATACTCACCCTAACAATTTTACTAATCTTTCTATTTATGCTAATTAAATCTATAACCATAGTCCTAATTGAATAATTAAATCACATCCCTCTTCATTAATTTTCATACACTAACCTTATTTCTACCCCAAAAGCCAATTAATCCTTCGTATAATATGTCATTTATCACTTAATCTTATCCTAATCCCACTTATCCATTATAGGAATTTAAAATTCCCATGAGCCACCTACCCACCTACCCTAGCATACTCCTAGGCTCTCCTACATCCCTAGTCCATAATAACCTATCTAATCACCTATCCTAATACCCTACTAATCTTACTTAGTCCCTAATGGATTCTAGAGTTCTCCAATTCTATAATCCTCTCTAACTTGGCCCTTCTTCTCTATAAGCCTCTATTCTAGAGGCTTCCAAATCCTCCCTTTCTCTTCCATTTAAACACCTCTAATCCTCCATTAAAAAAATAACATGAACTAGAAACCAAAGGAATGAAGACATAAGACCTCCATTAATCCATGTCAATCAACCAATCCATAATCAAAATCATTGATCAAGCTATCATAATGTTTTAAATCTGAGTCTATGGTAAGCAAAATCTCAATCCAAATCCTTTAGTCTTTTATTATTTAATCTTAGTTTGGAGCAATTAGCTTTAGGATTTAAGTGTTGCTATGAATGTTCATTTGTGTTTACAATTTTATCTTAATAGCTCTAGATCTCAATTGGTGGATTGACATTTTGGATTTTTTGATGTAATTGCACAATCAAATCCATTGAGATCAAAATTTCATCTACAATAATTATCAAAATGTACAATCAAAATAATAAATTCAATTGATATCTAAGAAAAAAAATAAAACACACACCCTATTCTTTTGATATGACACACTCAATTCTCTCATGCCTTGCACTAAATGGGGGGAATCCATCAAACATGTTACAAAATATATCTCAACACATTGTACAAGATTCATAATGGTTTAAACTAATCACATGTTATGGGTTTATGGAAGCTTTAAAAATATATATAATAATATGTGAGACACATGTCATATAGGTGCACTCAAAATCAGATTATATGACAAAGTACAATGTTTTTAAATAATTCAAAGTCATTTAGAAAGCAAAAACATAACATATATTTGGAAAATTGATACAAATTCTAGGGGCATAGACATGCATATGCCCCCACTTGGAAAAACTCAAAGTATACAATTATACACACTTGAGCGTATATGTGATGCAAAACAACTACAACTAAAAGTCACAAATATAATTTTAATTGAGCATATATATGCATAAAATTATACATATTTGGTACAAGTAGAAAGGATAAGCATGTTAATAGTTGTGATTAAACTAACTCTTGTTTTTATCCTCATTCTTAGGATTATAAGAATTAGCTTTGAAAATTGGTTTACATTCAAATCTAGCATTAGAATATGTTGGAGGATCATTCTCACATTTTAATTTGTTCATGGTAAGAAGCTTGACCTCACATTCTTTGAATTTATGATACATGTCATAAAAATATGGAAAATGTTTTACCACAACAAGCTTATAGATGTCCAAAAGTAAGCTTTATTTTAAAACATCTTTTAATTTCTTATTAGCTATAGAATTTATCATCTTTTAAAGCAAAGTCTTGTAGTGAAGCACATACTCACTAATGGGCTTAGTAGGTCCATATTTGAGTTGTGAAATTTGAGCATAGGAGACCTTATCACTAATTTTGATAGAGAAATGAGATAAGAGTCATTCAACTAAAGGATTGAAAGTGTGTACCAGCTAAAAAATAAGTTGTTGGAGTGGTAATGTTCACACGAGCTAGTTGTTTGAGTTATTTCCAACCCATTTTTTATTTTAGTTGTGTCCACACCCACTCATGGAATTAAGCTTAATTAAGAGTTTGTTTTAGTTGTTGGATTGTTTTCTATGTGTGCACAAATAATATATTATTTTTCACCTATTTAGATAATCCACCTATATTTGGGTTAATCACAACAACCAAGCAGTTGTTGTGAAACCAACTCATTAACTTATATATTAGGCTCTATATTTCTCCAAGTCAGTTACAGAAAGAGAAGCTATGGATATGGTGCATTTAATTTTGAGGTAATAAAGAGAGATTATTGTGCATATTTATTATCCACTATGTATTTTATGTGCAATTATGGAGACACTTTGGTAATAGTCTACAAGAGAGATCTTGCATTTGCATGATTGCATATTGTACTCTGAAATGGTATTAGAGTAGATCCAACAACCATTGATCAATATTTATAAGCTATTCCTTTATTATGTTTTTTGAGTTTTTGTTTAGTTGTATGCTTGGAAAACATATACCATGACCAAATAGAGAGTCAACCCTTGTGTATTTCTCATATCTTTATGTTTTATTTGATTTATGGGTGTTATTGGTATTTGGTTTGGCATTTCATTCAAGTAATTTTGCCATTGTCATACCCTACATACTTTGATATGAATTTTTTGCATTAGCCCCTACCTCACAATGGTTTTGGTTTTTTGAATCTACCTTTATCATGTTGAACATATCCACCACTTGTAGCCTTGCCCAACTGTTGATCCACTATTGTTCTCTATAGAGTTAGAATTTTTTTTCTTTGAGTGGTGGAAATGTGCATTATGATTTATTAAACCACAACCTTCTTCACCTCTGATTTTCAGAATCAAGCATTAGATTTTTACTTTTCATGTCTTCAAAGAGCATGAATGTTATTGTTTCTCTTCCATTATTACAATACATGTGGATAGTTTAATGTCATAAGTAATATAAATTCTATGTGAATTTTGTACTTACCTTGTCACAACAGCCTTCATGTCTCTATTTTTAGATGGCATGTGTATTGAGTTGAACAACCAATGTAACACCAACAAATTATAACAGTAACATTGTGTTTTTAGGGTGTTCAAAATTCAATATTCTATAAGTAATGGCCTACCACTGCTATGTTCTTGCTTTCTCATTTATTTTTTTGAAATCATATTTGGCCTACAAAGGGGGGAAAAAATCAAACTAACTTGTGATCTAATCTCTTGGTAAGTGAATTAAAGGATGTATTACTCTCCTTTGACCTCAATTGTGTATTAAATACTTGTGGTTGCTAGTTTTAATGAGGTTACATCCTGACTCAGTTGTTAGCATTGTGTATACTGACTTCTCACCAGTCATATGTTCCCTATACAGAGATATCATAAGTTTTAACCTCACTCCCTCTGTCATTTGAGCTTTCCTAAAATTACATTTGCCTAATTTTATTATCAATCAAACCTCAACCAACATCCATGGCACAACTCTGCCCATCTTTTATAGGACATAACAAGTATTATGTGCACTAGAAGGGCATGTGGAGACCTATTCCTTGGAAATTGTTTATATTCTTAACTAAATTTTTATAGATACTCTAATTGACATTGTAAATAGTCTACAATACCAACAGTCAAACCTGAGGTTAGCCCCCTAATTTTTAGTTGTCTCCAAGTCACCAACCACCAAAAATAATACAAAGGTTGCTTTTTATTTTTTAATATAATTTTAAAATTCAAATGAAATATAGTTGAAATATGTTTTTTATTGAAAATGATGGAGTGATGTAAAATCATTTTTTATTAAATATTTCATATTGATAAAGGTTAAGGCGTTGAAACCCCTCTCAAAACAATATTTTTTGAAAATTATTTTGTAAAGTGGTGTATTAAAAATATTTTTTTGAATAGGCATTTTATAAATTAAGATGGGAGATGTATTCAAGTTAGAGGTGTGGTTTGTTAATCTATGGACCTAATTATTGAGGAGTCATTTTTTATATAAGGCATTATTTTTACACTTAGCACATTACACATTTTGTCCTTTTTATCTTCTCACTTATATTTTTTTAGTCAAAGATGAAGGGTGAGGTCTAGTATGAAAGGAGGTTAGACCCCCTCACAAGCAAAATAAACTTATTTATTTCTTTCAACTTCATTCTTAGAGGTCACCATTTATTGAATTTGTACCGTCTTGGCCCACATTATCATCACACTTTACAAACTCACAAATGTTTTTTCACAAGGTTCGATGTCCCATTTTGAGTGTGCATTATATTTTTTGTGCCACTTATTGTACTCACATACACATTTTTTGTGGAAATTGAAGTCAATTATAAGGGCTCTATTTTGTTCTCATTTGGATGTTTTTCTCCATTATTGGTTTTTCTTGTCTTTAGGTAAGGATTCCCATATAATTGAACCCCTTATGTCTTCCAAATACACCATAGATAAAACTAAAATTTAGATGCACTTTTAGATGAAAGGCATATGGATATTTGTGCTTGGTGACTTTCCTAACTTTATAGATAAGGAACATATTGTGTGGCTTGCATCCTTACAAGAAGAGGTAGCTTATTTTATTAGCCTCCATGTTTTTGATAGTTTTAAAACTCACATTGTACATGATAGATTAGGTAAGGAAGCTTGGGATGTTATTACAACATTATTTGAGGAGGTCACTTCACCTCAAACTATCACTCTCCCTTCTCCTCCCCCTCTTAGTGAGTATTTATTTATTGGTGACATGGTTGATATTGTTCCACCATCTTATCCAATTTGTGAGGGCGTAATTATTTATGGTGATATGCATGAGGAATATTTTACATCTCATCCTCATACAATTGGTTCTTTTTCCCCTTCTATTGTTTGTGAGTACATGTTTCTTATGGATGAGACACTTGTACTGTAGAGTAGAAATACAAAGCAAGTTAGTCCATATGTTAGTAGAAGAAAAACCCAAAATAATCATAAAAGACACAATATACTAAGCCTAATCCATCATGGGGTTTTCAAAATGAATTATAATAGCTATTGAAAGAAGGAATATTCCCATAAAATCTTCCCAAGAGCATCTCTCCTTCCAAGAGTAGCCAAGAAGCATGATTTTCCCTGGATTTGGTGTTTGAAGTCTTTGTCAATGATAAGTATCAAGCTTCATCATAATTTATTAGTGCATCAATGGCTTAGGTTCATGAATTTGATCGATGTGTGAAAATAGTTGAATCTTTTCTATTGCAATTTCTTCATAATAAGTTTGAATGAATGAAGCTTAAAAATGGTGGTCTTGGCCCTCTTATTTATAGATTTTTGGAAATGATCAGAATAAGCCATGGTCATTCATATTGATATCAAGATGTTGTTGGAATCACAATCACTAAGAGGAGGGGGTGAATCAATTTACCAAAAAAATTACTTAAAATATATCCAATCATTCATGAACTATGAAAGCAACATTAAGATCTAGCAATGCATAAAGACCATTCACCTAAGCATAACACAAGAAAACACACATATGAGTGGGAAAATATCAAGGGAAGAAAGTGTTTCTATGCAAAATTGCTTTCTACATTCAAAGAAGAAATAAGAAACTGAAATAAAAGGTTAAGGCTAGAAGTACCTGATAAAGTTGAGCGCACCAAAATCAGACGTTGGAAGATTCTCCTCTTTGGCTGTGGAGGAATGACACCTGCGAAAAAGAGACTAAAACACGGAAAGATGTTAGTCAAAGATATGGTGGGTTGTCAGGTGAACGCCCGATCCCAGAAGTACGAAGACTCCCTAGAAGGATATCAACCCACTGATAAAAAGCGTAATATTTGACGAAAGTAGAAAATAATGACAGAAATAAATGACAAAAAATAAAAGAGCGTACCTGATATGCAGCACTGTTCTGCACAGTCACCGGCGTCGGTCTCTGTGGTGCCGACGTCGGTCTGGGAAGGTGCCGACGTCGGTTAAGGTGCCGTCATCGGTCGGGGTAGTGACCGGCGTCAGTAGGGGCAGGTTCTGGAAAAGTCTAAACAGGTTCGGGACAGGGTCTGGGAGAGTCGGGACAGGGTCTGGGCAAGGTCTGAAAGAGTCGGGACAGGGGCAAGGATGTAAATGAGGGATGCTGGGTCTGAACAGAGTTAGGACAGGGTCTGGGTAAGGTCGGGTCGGGTCTGAGGAATCAGGATAACATAACTGATAAATAATAACTAAGGAAGAAATAAAATAAATAGAATAAATACTTACCTGCCAGAAGACGCGATGAAAGCCATAGTTGGAGTTGTCTGTGTAGTGCCGGATTGAGTGCAGGTTGGTTGATGTTGAGAGTGTTGATGTCGGAGTTTGCAGGTTGATGATTGCTCAGGGTTCGATTGATCAGCGTTTCAAATAGCGTTCAGGATAGCGTTTGGGGTCTGGTCTCGAATGGTTGGTGGAGGTTGATGAAGGCAGGGGACGGTTCTAGAGACGGTTCGTCAACCGTTTCGGGAAACTGAATGATAACTGATAACGGATAACGGCAAGGTGACCGACGTCGGTAGGATTGCCGACGTCGGCCGATAGGTGACCGACGTCGGCGACATCGGCCGGGTAAAGACCATCATCGGCAGATGCATAATGGGGATAGAGTCTAGCTTTAGCTCTGTGCTCATTTTTACATGCTGCCAGGGTCAAGGTTGGTGGAACAAGTGATCGACAAGGGTTAAATAGGCGAAGAAGAATAAGACGTGGAATGACCAGGGGAGTCGACATGATTTCGGTGTCTACATTTGCCCCTTTTTGTCTTGTTGGTTGTTCTGACGAACTGCAAGACAAAAATAGGAGTGATTGCCCCAGGTGAGGGATAAGGTTGATTTCGTCTTGTTGGTTGTTCGAATGAACTGCAAGACAAAAATAGGAAGCGGATAGGTTGCCCCGATTATGGATGAGGTATTCCCCCTCAAAGCAGGAGTCGAGGGAAGGGAACTGAGAATCGGGTGCTGATTTGACAAAGAGTGGATGAAAAAAGGGGTGAGGGTGAATGCTGCAAAAGTCGTGATTGCACGCATACCACTGCACGAGATGGTCAGGTCAAAAGTGTCGCAGGTCAAGGGTCGAGGAGTGCCAAAATTGAAATAATCGGGCCCCAGCATTTAGTCGTCTGCTGATCGGGTCACTCAATCTAAGCTGAAGCTCCAAATGGTCATCGTGTTCCAGGTATCCCGGGCTCAGGAAGTGCTCCTAGAAACATGAAAAAGCCACAAGTAGTGCGGATCAATCGGTTTGCGATCCTATACTTGTGAGGGTTCAAAAAGGTCTGCGCACAATTCTGCTAACTAGTCATGAGGTAGCTTACATGCAAAAACAACCAAGGCAACAATGTCTTGGAAGTAGTCGAGGTCAGCGGAGATAGGCATGTTCTCCAATGGTTGGTGGTCGAGGGGAGGAATGGACGAAAGGATGTGGCTGAGCTAACCCCAGAAGACCCCATGTCAACTGAGTGCTGCCTACATAGCCCTGGTGATAGGGCCTCAGGCCAATGTAGTTCTCTCTAGAAGGGAGGGAGGGTCAAAGGGATAAAATGGGTCATGGTCAAGGACAAGATTATGGTTAAAAGAAGGAAAGAAGGTTTGTCCATCAGAGAGACGAACAAACGAGAATGGTCGAGCTAACCTCAGAAGACCCCATGTCAATTGAATGCTGCCTACATAGCCCTGGTGATAGGGCCTCAGACCAATGTAGTTCAGACAAAGCATCTGAGTGGTAGACAGGTGGTTAAAATGGTTGATAGATTGGTCGATGATTGGATGAAATGATGAGGAAAAAGGATGTTGCAGCCTTTTCCAAATGGTGTATTCTGCAACATTGGTTGACGGGTTTTTCATCCCTAACAATATTCCATATTCGTGATGGATGTATGCTAAAAATGAATTGAGGTTTATTTATGCTTCAGCAAGTATTGGTTTATGCTAAACATAAATTGTGGCAGGTCGATAGTTTCCATGTGTATTGGTGTCCATAGAAACTAGGGTGAATAGGCTAGGTCATGTTGCTGGTCTGAAAAGAGAGTTGAGTTGAGTCGATTGACAAGTGATGAAGGTGAATGTGACCAAAGTGTAGAAGAAGTGAAAAGCATATTGCTCTTTCATTGACAAGGACCAAAAAGATAGCATAAATAGGGGTTATGATAACCAAGAGCCCCATTCATGCGTGACGTCGTTGACCATAGTTATGTTAGAGCGGTAATTGAATCACTTAGACACTAAAGTGAGCTCGAAGTCCCTTGAGCAGGTGATAGGAGGAGGAAAGAGGGTAACCCATTTTAAGAGCAGAGATAACTTTGCCCCTTTTTATAGGAGACCCTGAGACAACTACAAGCCAAGTCCGTGACTCATTTTTTTTTTTTTTTTTTTTGGCACAGACTGATCAATGCGGGAAGCCTGCATAGAGATGTCGTTTGTTTGGTGGTCAGGTTGTGAAGCTGATCAATGCGGGAAGCTTCTAAAATAATGCTGTTTATTGCCAGATTAGTCATAGCCATCCTTAGAGGGAGTGGTCTAGATTTTTGTTTAATATAAAGGCTTTTGAATAGCTGTCCTTCGAGGGAGTAGTCTATTTATTACAGCAATGATAGTACAGCTGTCCTTCGAGGGAGCAGTCTGTTTGTTTGATTTTGATATAGATATAGTGACCATGGATATGTTTTGACATCTTGATTTGTTTTTATAGAAATGTGAGTCATGGACAAGATTATAGAAGGTTAAGGGCTCCCTTTTATTAGAACAAAGCATCCATACATCATAAAAGGGTTATAAGAATTGTTAAGAGGAATAGGGTTGAAAGGAAGTAGGATGAAGAGGACGGGGATTGCTCAAAGGATGAGCTCAAGTTAAGTGTCAAGTGGATGAATACTCGACTAGCAGTAGAACGGTCGCAGATGCAACGCATTAAGAGGCTCAGGTTCTAGGCGTCCATCAAGAGAAGACAGACGATAAGTCCCTGATCCATACTTGTGCGTGATAATAAAAGGTCCGAGCCAATTAGGAGCAAACTTGCCTCGTTTACTTTGCTCCATGTTGGTCACGTGTTGATTCTCTTTGAGGACGAGGTCTCCGATGTTGAAATCTCGTTCTCGTAGATTTTTGTCATAGGTGCGCTTGATGCGATGTTGATAGACATGGAGATGATTAAGGGCAGCAAGACGGTGTTCGTCAAGTAACTCAAGTTGAGCTAAGTGATCTTGACGAAAGTCATCGTTGGAAAGGATATCATGTAGAGAAATGTGGAGAGATGGGATCTGTACTTTGAGAGGTAAGACAACCTCTGTTCCGTACACGAGAGAAAAAGGAGTAGCACCCGTAGAGGTTCGGATGCTAGTGCGGTAAGCCCACAAAGCGAAGGGAATGTGAATGTGCCAATCCCTGCCTGTGTCACTGACCACTTTCATGAGAATTTTGGTGAGAATTTTGTTGGAAGCCTCGGCCTGCCCATTTGCTTGTGGGTAGTAAGGCGAAGAGAAACTAAGTTTGATGCCGAAGGAGTCGCATAGCTTTTGGACAGTTTTGTTTTTAAAGGACTTGCCGTTATCGGTGATGATTTTATGAGGGATACCAAAACGACAGATGATGTGGGTGTTGATGAAGTCGACGATCTTGTCGGCTTTTGTGGAAATGAGAGGAATGGCTTCCACCCACTTGGTGAAATATTCAGTGGCTGTGATGATGGATTGATGACGAAGAGACGAATGAGGATTAATCTCACCGATGAGATCTAAACCCCATTGAGAAAAAGGCCAAAAATCCTGAGCAATTTGTAAGGCGTGACTGGGGAGATGAAGCAAGTTAGAGTGCTGCTGACACTTGATGCAACGCCGAACATAATCGCTACAATCTTGATGAAGGGAACGCCAATAATAGCCCAGACGAAGGATGCGCTTGGCAACCAAATTCCCACTGAAATGTCCGCCACAAATCCCATCATGGACTTGTTGAATGGCTTGAGATGCTTCAGTGGAGGTGAGACAGCGAAGAAGGAGGCCGTCGAAGCCTCGCTTATAGAGAAGACCCCCTAGCATGGTATAGCGAGCAGTACGCTTGATAAAAGCTCATCGTGCATTACTAGAGAGGTTGGGAGGAATGATAGAGAGAGATAAGAAGTCCACAAGTTGCTTATACCAAGCATCTTGTGGGCTTGGGTCTATAGTGTTGACATGATGAATGTGAGGAGAGATATATGAAGGCAACGGCACATGACGCACCGTGACAAAAAGTCTGGATGCAGATGAGGAAGATGGGATATGGGAAGCGAGAGAAGCCATAGTGTCAGCAAACTTATTCGTGGATCGAGGAACAGTCTGCAGGAGGAAATGATCGAAAGATGCAAGGAGAATGTCGACACAATTTTTGTACCTTTGCAAAATTTCATTTTTACAGAGGTATGAACCGTTGACCTGATTAACGACGAGCTGTGAGTCGCCGAAGATGTTGATGGACTTGATGCTGAGAGAGAGGGCGGTCTGAAGTCCCAAAATTAAGGCCTCGTATTCGGCCATATTATTGGTACAATCAAAGTCAAGCTTAAAAGACAGAGGTATGGGCTCTCCTTCAAATGGAATGAGAATAACCCCAGCACCCCCACCTAGTTGACATTTGGAACTGTCAAAGAACATAGTCATCTGATAGGTGGTGTCATCGGAGGAAAGCGCAGCGATAGACTCATCAGGGAATTCACACTGCGAAGGTTGATTGTCAGGAAGAGGGGCATCTACTAGTTGATCAGTGATGGTTTGCCCCTTGATAGATTTTTGCTGGATGAATTCGAGATCGAACTCAGCAAGCAGCATGAGCCACTGAGCCATACGTTGATTCTGATATGGCTTGGAGTGCATATACTTGAGAGGGTCAGTGTGGGTGATGACAAAGGTTTTGTGACTAAGAAGATAGTGGCGAAGCTTAGTAGCAGCAAAGACTAATGCCAAACAGAGTTTCTCGATATGGGTATACCGAGTTTCATAGTCGACCAGTGTTCGGCTGATGTAATAGACGGCTTGCTCACGGTGATGCTCGTCTCGATGCGCAATCATGGCACCTAACGAATGGTGAGTGGCTGAGATATAAAGGTAGAAGGGTTGGTCGTCTTTAGGTGGAATGAGAACTGGTGGAGAGACCAGATAGCATTTTAAGGCTTCAAAAGCCTCTTGACAGTCCTTATCCCATGTAAAAATGATGTCCTTCTTAAGGAGATGATGAAAAGGTTGATAGCGGTCAGAAAGCTGTGAGATGAAGCGACGAATGAACTGGAGCTTGCCTTGCAAACTGTGAAGCTGCTTGAGATTGGTCGGGGGAGGCATTTCGAGAATAGCGCGAATCTTGGCGGGATCTATCTCGATGCCACGGAAGGAAACGATGAAGCTGAGAAGCTTGCCAGAGAGGACCCCAAAAACACATTTCTTGAGGTTAAGACGAACATGGTACTAAAGAAGACGAGAAAAGATGATTCTGAGAATGGTCAGATGGTCACGGCAAAATTTGGATTTGCCGAGAAGGTCATCCACATAGTCCTCCATGATTTTGTGGAGGAGATCGTGGAAAATGTAGGTCATGGCACGTTGATAAGTGGCGCCTGCGTTCTTCAAGCCGAAAGGCATGACTCGATAGCAGAAAGTCCCCCATGGGGTGATGAAAGTAGTCTTGTGCTGATCTTCTAGAGCGATCAGGATTTGATTGTATCCTGAAAACCCGTCCATAAGAGATAACATCTCATGACCGGCCGTAAGATCAACAAGCTGGTCGATGTTAGGAAGAGGAAAGTCGTCTTTGGGACAGGCTAGGTTGAGGTCACAATAGTCTGTGCAGATCCGAATCCCCCCAGTTGCCTTGGTGACTGGGACGATGTTAGAGACCCACTGTGGATAGTCGATGGGCTGGATGAAGGAGACAGAAAGGAGGCGCTGAAGCTCCTCTTTAACAAGGAGGGCAACGCGAGGATGCATCTTTCGAAGCTTTTGCCTAACAGGCTTAGCCTCTGGTTTGGTGACAATGTTATGGGTAACGATGGTGGGGTCGATGCCAGGCATATCACTGTAAGTCCAGGCAAAGGCCTTGCTATGGTTGGAGAGGAAATGGGTATAGTCAAGCTGCTCCTGAGCGTCTAAAGATTGGCCAATCTTTAAGACATGAGGAACATCAGAAGAAGGAAGGTTGATGTCAATGGTTGATTCATTTAACATAACCTGGGTCTCAGAAGGGAGGGAGCGCTGGATAAAAGAATCGTCAGCGCCCATGTAGGAAAGAATGGCGTCATCGTCAACGCAGTGAACAGTGTGAATGGTTGCCGACTCATCTTCGATCATGGTGGGAAGAATGAGAGGGAGAGACTTGGATACCCCATTGAGCTGATAAGTCAAGGGGTCCAGGCGGATGGTGTTTATGGAAAAAAAAAACTAGGAGGAATGGAAACCACTGACTCCGTAGGTGAAGGTGGCGAAATAGGCGAGTGAGGAGGAGATTGGTCAAGGATTGGTTCAGGATAAAGGTCTACAGGGTCTTGAGTGGGGTCGTGATATCCCAGACCATACCGTTTCTTGGCGTCGTCATCATTGAGCAGTTGGATAGGCTGATGGGAGCCTTGCTCATAGTGTCCAAAACCAAAACCCTTCCATGCACACCTGTAAAGGTAAGTATGTGCAAAGGCGGGGTTGCCAAGAAATGAAAAATCTGATGTGAAAGGTTGGGGTGAAGAAAGAGGATTACCATCAAGAGGAGCTTGATTAAGCCCCCCATAGACGAGGTTGGTGCGAAGGTGAGGGGGACCATAAGGTATGATCATCCCTATCTGATGGTCGTAGGTGGGGCTGTGATGAAGGCGTCCATACTCTTGTGGAGTTTGGAACATGTCTAAAGCCAGCAAGCGATATTCTCCCAATGAAAGTCTTTGGAAGACGTCTTCCATGGGGTCTGTGGTTGTCGCTTGAAGGGGAGGTGTAAGGGCGACCGCCTGTTGCAAACTGGTCGAAGCTTCTGCGGATGGAGGCGGTGCCGAGGTTGATGGCTTGATAGGAATGAGGACATCGTTTGGACGGTAGGTGGTATTGCATGTTTTGAAAGGCAAAGGGTCAGCAGGAATGGTGTGGACTTGTCCATCATGCTCAAACTTCACACAACGGTGCAGGGTGGAGGGGACACAGGACATGGCGTGGATCCAGGGTCGACCCAACAAGATGTTGTATTGGAACTCTCCTTCGATGATGTAGAAGAGCTCCGGGACTGTGCGTGGACCAACGCGGATATGAAGGATGACTGTGCCAATGGTCGTGGCTGTAGTGTCATTGAAAGAGCGCAAGATCGCGTCAGTTTTGGAGATGCAATTCTTGGGAAGAGCCAACTGATCAAAGGCATGAGTGGAGATGATGTTGATGCTAGCGCCCCCGTCGATCATAACACGTTTAATGCGTGTCTGATCGATGTAGGTAGTGATGAAGAGGGCGGCATCCTGATCTTCCGTGTTGGATGTGGGAATCTCAGAATTGCTGAATGTAATGGAGGCGATAGGGGCTAAGGAGTGGACAAGGGTAGCAAGTGGTTGGGGATCCTCAGGTTAGACCTCTGCTGCCTGTAGGGCTTGGATGAGGGCCTGACGATGTTGGGGCGAGGTTTGGATAAGATCGTAGAGGGACATCTTCACAGGCGTCTGGTGAAGCTGTTTTAACATGGAGTCGTGGATTGGTCTGAAAGAAGAAGAAGAAGAAGAAGAAGAAGAGGGTTGAGGCGCGCCAAGGATAGAAATCTTAGGCTTAGGTGGTTGAGGTGGATTGACAAAAGGGTAGGTCCAAGGAATGGTGGCTTTTTCCTTCGCCTTGTCCTTCTGTGACCTAGTGGTGATGTGAATGGCATTGATTTCAAAGATGGGAGGTGAAGATGATGAAAGGGTTGTAACTGGTTGATGAGATGTGGATGGATTTGAAGAGGTGGAAGGTTTATGAGAAGGAGTCAGGGGGCGGTCGAAAGTGTCCTCAAAGAGAAGAGTATCTTTCTCCAGATAACGGCGAATGACAGCCTTGAGGGCACAGCAAGTCTCGGTGTCATGTCCTGGTGTACGATGATATAAACAAATCTTCGTGTCGTCGAACTAGGAAGGTTTAGACCCGAGAGGTTGAAAGGGCTTGATGGGTGGAAGAGTTATGCTAGAAGTTTGCAAAAGTCGTTGCAAGATTAAAGAGTATGAACCCACTAAAGGATCCGTGCTCATCGATGTATGCAATGTCGGTGACTTTTGCTTGGGCAAAGTTGGAGGGGGTTTTCGTACCACCTTCTGGGTTGATGGTGCGATGACAGGCTAAGATGGTACACTCTTCATGAGAGGTATCACCCTTTTGGGAGAGGTTAAACTAGTGGTCGGTAAAGGAAGCAAAGGAGGCAATCGGTTTTGATTAAAGGTTGGAGTGGGAAGGACTCTGGTTAGGGTTGAAGGATGCGGGCCCAAAATGGAGGGCAATGGTGAAGGCAGAGGATCTTTTGTGATTTAGGTTGAAGATTACTATTAGTTGAAGTTTGGGTTAAGTCCACCTTCACTTGTGGATGAGTGAGGTTGGAGACGGGGCGAACGCCAAGTGATTTGATAGGTTTAGGCGGAGTAGATGAGGGTTTTGGTTTTGATGAGGTTGATGGAGATGTAGATGGTCTAGAGGCAGAAATCTAATTTTTGTTGATAGTCTTAGGAGGTTCTACCATGGGAGGATTAGCAGCATGAGATGAGAGGGCTCGGGCTTGTTGAAGAGCTGTGAGACGGTCCCACAATCCCTGATGTTCCACTTTCCTAGAAGGGAGAAGTTTGAGTCTCTCCACTAGTCGGGAAAATGGCTAAGAAGATGCGGGATGAAGTTTGGGCTCTTGAGAAGACGTCGACGGTTGTGGGACTGAAGGTAAGACGGATGTAGTAGTCTTGGGCCTAAAGCATGGTGAAGTCATAACAGGTTCATGTTTGGTTGGAGACGAAGGAGAGATAGGTTCTTCCCTGGGTGGAGAAGAAACTGGAGAATGAAGCTCCTCAAGCAGGTAAAGGGCAGGGATGATAGTGCCCTCCACTTGTGGTCGAGGAGTAGGAAAGGTTGGGTCCTCCATGGGCAGTAAGAAGGAAGATGGTGAAACTGGCGGTGCTGGTAAGGTCGAGGCATCCTCTAAAATGAGAGAAGTTGAGGGAGAACTAGCCGGTGAAAGAGGTTCGTCCATATGTGATGGACTGATGGATGAACCCACCTCTTGGGGTTGGTTAGAAATGAGGGGCGAGACCGTATTGACTGTTCGAATATTGTGTTCATGGGTATTGTCAGTCAAGGTCTGGACGTTGTTTTGGGTTGGTGGATGATTGGGAAATGGTTGTTTGAAAATATCGATACCCTGATTAGGAGGGGCGTTAGGATTGTCGAGGATGAGGTCACCCTTTTCCAACATGTCTTGGACTATGTTTTTAAGGGTTTTACAGTTACCCGTGTCATGACCTTTAACACGGTGGTAGTTACAGAAGTCATTTTCCCTATACCACGCAGGGATGGCGCGTGAGGGATCAAATTGTGGTGGAGGTCGGATCTAAGGGAGATTGATGGCCCCTTGTTTGACGAGTTTTTCCAGCACAGATGCGTATGATTCTCCAAGTGGAGTAAACTGTCGCTGTATGTATCTCTGCTAAAATTGACAAGTGGCGCTCATGGACGTGGATGGTTCAGGTTGATTAGTTGAAGGCGAAGAGGAAGAAGATCTAACAACCACAGCATTTGCTGAAGTTTTAGATTTAGAATTGGATGAGGAAGGCTTAGAAGAGGGGTCATTGGTTTTGGAGTTGGGATTCTTACTCCGCAACTTGACTTTATTCTCCTCAATGGCACGTAACTCAAGTTTACGAGCCATCGTGAAGGCTTCGTCAAAAGTGCAGAAGGTTTGAACCCTCAAGGTAGAAGAAATATGTTTAGCGCAGGCTTGAGAGAAAAGTTCAATAAGCTCAGGCTGGGGTAAGGAAAATGAAAGTTGATTGATAAGGCCCCTCCACCGAGCGACGAAATCAGCAATAGATTCATCCTCGAACTGGCGGATAGAATAGAGGTCTGTGATGGAGACCTTCTTGGTGATATTGATGGAGAAATGATCGAGGAAGAGCTGGGCCAGCTGAGTGAACGTGAAGATGGAATGACTGGGAAGAGAGCTGTACCAATCAAGTGCAGCACCTGAGAGAGACATGGGAAACGTGCGTAAGAGTAACGCATCATCGTGGGCGATAAGGTAACAGGCGTGTCTGAATGCCCGTAGATGTTGTTGTGGGTCTTCCTTGCTCTGGAAACGAGAAAACTTAGGAAGTTCCCACTAGCTGGGATATGGTCTGATAGGGATAGAAGGATGGATGGGCTCGTTGCAGATTTGTTCGTACGAGAGAGTATTGTGCGAGCCGATAACGGAGGTCTCTAGGTTGGACATTTTATCCATCAGCATCTTGATAATATCTACTGACGGATTGGCGGGTGGAGCGCCTCCTAAATTGTAAGGCACTTGAAAGAGGCTGGAAGAGGTATACGACGTAGTCGGTTGTACCAATAAGGGCACAACGTACGGATGACTAGTCATAGGGACAGAAGAAGTGACTAAGGATGGTTGGATAGAAGACATGGCTAGGTTTGATGTGGTCATGGGAGGTTGACTAGAGGTAACATGGGCCAATGGATGGGTAGCCACCCTAGTGTTGATAGGAGTAAGGGTAGGCGGAATGGAGACGACCAAGTTTTGAAAGGGGGTAGACAGTGGTTGAGTGGGTTGAGAATGATTGGGGGCCGAAACCCCAGTGAAAGTGGGCCCAACGATGGAAGGAGAAGCCACACTTGGATGGTTGGTAAGAGGTTGGTCATTGTTTGAGGTAACAGCCTGGGTATCTAAGGGTTGGACTACGGACGCCGTTGATACGACCGCAGTTTTGAGGAGAGAAGTCGGCATTCCATAGATTGGATTGCCCGAGGAGTCTCGCGTTCGGCTATTCACGAGATATATTGCAAGGCTGCGGTATTGAGGTCCAAGAATCGTGCAAAATCTTGGTCCCCTTCTGGGATAATAGGTGTTTGGGTCAGAGATGGTCTGGTAGGAGTTCTTTCAGTTTCCGAGTTGAACTCCATTATAGGGTTGGTTGTAGGTGGGGTAGACGGAAGAGGATGATGCCTCGCGTGATCGACTAGAGCCTTGGCTTGGCTACGAGTCAGAACCATTCAAGGTAAGGAAGAATGTCCTCACGAGCTCAAACAAGCAGATAAGAACAAAAAGATGAAGACACAAGCAGATCCTAAAACCCTAGAAGTAAATTATTAGGATTACAGTGGCTTATGCCTTAGAATATGTGTGTAGAGGAAGATTGGCTTTGTGAGTCGGGTCCTAGAAGAAGCAGTCTATGGAAGGTTTCGGGTTTTGTTATGGTACTCAAGAAGTCTGTGTTAGGGTCTGGTACGTGGCCTGGTGCTAAGGAGCAAGCTCCCCTCACTTCACGATTCCAGTGATTAGCTGGTTTCGCTTAGCCAAGATATACCTCGCCTAGAGATTAGACTCCGCCAGAGAACGGAGTGGGCTTCCCCCTTGGTGATGAAATCCAAGTAGGGTCACCGGGATGGGTAAGGTATCCGCTGGGGGATGAAATCCCAGTCGGGCCTTGTCTCAGGTAAGTTAAAATGTTTGTTTTGTGCAGGTGGTTTGGTCGTGTAACATGAAGTGATCTAGATTAATTCAATATGCGGTTTAATTACTATGTGTGGTCTAAGAGATGTAGGCAAACAGAAATGAATGCAAAGTGTTTTAATGTCCAAGTCGAAATGTTTGTTCGTATGAAGATGAATGGAGAAAGAGTTGAAGAATATGAGTTTAGCTAGTCTAAAAGTGCAAGAAAGAAATGTTCATTTTAGTTCTGCTTATGATGTCGTTTAAGAAGAGACGAAAGGAGGCGAAAAGGAAGAAACCTAATGCACCTAAATGAATGAAAGAAAGAAAGAACCCAAGGAGGACCTAGGGTCCCACCGGGCGTGCCAGAATGTTTCTATGCAAAATTGCTTTCTACATTCAAAGAAGAAATAAGAAACTGAAATAAAAGGTTAAGGCTAGAAGTACCTGATAAAGTTGAGCGCACCGAAATCAGACGTTGGAAGATTCTCCTCTTTGGCTGTGGAGGAATGACACCTGCGAAAAAGAGACTAAAACACGGAAAGATGTTAGTCAAAGATATGGTGGGTTGTCAGGCGAACGCCCGATCCCAGAAGTACGAAGACTCCCTAGAAGGATATCAACCCACTGATAAAAAGCATAATATTTGACGAAAGTAGAAAATAATGACAGAAATAAATGACAAAAAATAAAAGAGCGTACCTGATATGCAGCACTGTTCTGCACAGTCGCCGGCGTCGGTCTCTGTGGTGCCGGCGTCGATCTGGGAAGGTGCCGACGTCAGTTAAGGTGCCGTCGTCGATCGGGGTAGTGACCGGCGTCGGTAGGGGCAGGTTCTGGAAAAGTCTGAACAGGTTCAGGACAGGGTCTGGGAGAGTCGGGACAGGGTCTGGGTAAGGTCTGAAAGAGTCAGGACAGGGGCAGGGATGTAAACGAGGGATGCTGGGTCTGAACAGAGTCGGGACAGGGTCTGGGTAAGGTCAGGTCGGGTCTAAGGAATCGGGATAACAGAACTGATAAATAATAACTAAGGAAGAAATAAAATAAATAGAATAAATACTTACCTGCCAGAAGACGCGATGAAAGCCATAGTTGGAGTTGTCTGTGTAGTGCTGGATTGAGTGCAGGTTGGTTGATGTCGAGAGTGTTGATGTCGGAGTTCGCAGGTTGATGATTGCTCGGGGTTCGATTGATCAGCGTTTCGAATAGCATTCAGAATAGCGTTTGGGGTCTGGTCTCAAATGGTTGGCGGAGGTTGATGAAGGCGGGGGACGGTTCCAGAGACGATTCGTCAACCGTTTCAGGAAACTGAATGATAACTGATAACGGATAACGACAAGGTGACCGACGTCGGCAGGATTGCCGACGTCGGCCGATAGGTGACCGACGTCGGCAACATCGGCCGGGTAAAGACCGTCGTCAGCAGATGCATAATGGGGATAGAGTCTAGCTTTAGCTCTGTGCTCATTTTTACATGCTGCCAGGGTCAAGGTTGGTGGAACAAGTGATCGACAAGGGTTAAATAGGCGAAGAAGAATAAGACGTGGAATGACCAGGGGAGTCGACACAATTTCGGTGTCTACAAAAAGCCCACCATGATCCCTAAAAATGGCTTTCTGTATTATAAGATAAAAGATAAAATTATATTGAGCACCAACTCAACTTGGAGCACCAACCCCAATGAAGTCAAGCACCCACTTGACTAGGCTTTAACAAGCACCTACTTACAAGGAAGCACCAACTCAACCACCTCATTTAATTTTTTCACCACACCTATTTTATGCTTCTATTGTCTCATATAAATCCCTCATTATACTCTCCCAAGTAATATTTTATTCACTTCTATTACTTACAAATAGGCCTAAACTTCCTTGTATATATATAAGTCTCATAGTAATACATCACTTGGTCAAACACACACCTTCAAAATATTAGGTTAGACATATAATAGGTCTTATAAAAACTTATAAACATGATTAAAATTAACTTTAGACCCATTTTGGTCTACAATAACTCAATTGGGCCTCATTTCTCTGTTAGGCCTCACTGAGACCTAATTGCATTAGATCCATCTTCTTAACATCAAAGATTGATTATATTGGGCATAGATGGCCTTATAAAACAACTAAACACCATTAAATTTTTTATGAAAATACCTATATAAACAACCTCCATGATTTATTAGACATGTGCCTTTCATTAATACCATGAAAGCTCCTTTAGGACCAATTGCCTATTAGGCCTGTGTACCCCAAAAGTTAGTTTTACAAATATGAAGCTCAAATACTCTTAGAATAATAAATATAAAAAATTAAAAATTTATACAAGTTATCCATGAACTTATGGTCATTACCAAATGTTTTTAACGCTTTCACTTAGGAGTTAAAGGCTCAAGAACATCTATGTAACTTACTCACTCAGAACTATCGATTTACCTCAAAGACCAATCATGGTGACTTAGACCTCCAACACCTATGTAGACACTTTTCATGAATCATGATGCATTTAAATGTTCCTAAAATATATATATACCATTATAATAAAAAAATATCATATGGTCTATTGTAAAATATTGGTCTTGCAAACCAATTTCTTGACCTTATATCACACGGTCTTATTTGAACTAGACATGTCAACTTGTGAGCAACTTTTTACCATAATTACTAACCTCCAAAAATTATTCCAAGAATTAACATGAATTAAAATTCATAAATAAACTATACATGCACTTTTTTCATCAATTTTAGATGCTTATACCATCAAATTCATCTTGTATTATTTGCACCATTAGATCTATCTACGATTGGCTAACTTGGATGACTAATTTATCAAACTTTAAAGGTGGAACCTATTAAGAAACCATAATGGTAGTTTATTATTATATCTATATTATTATACCATCCATTTTGTTTTCTTGACCAATGCAACTTTTGAGAGTTACAATAACTTCTTGATAAATAAGCTTGTATATGTGCATTTTCTCTCCCATCTGACTAATCACCACTACCTGGATGTACCTAGGAGAGTTAAATATATTATCCAATATATTTTATAGGAATTTTAATCTATTCTAATCTGATTTAAATAGAATATTTTATATTGGTTCCTTATAAGGGTTTTAAGGAGGTTTAACACAGGTTTTTATGTTAACGATTATTCATAAATGACTGTCCCTTAAATCCAAAACTAATGCTTGGATATCTTATCTAGGACCCTTAAAAATCTATCCTTAATATCTTAGGTTCCCATGTAGATTTTACACATTCCAAAAAATGTCTAAAAGTGCTTTTGGGGTTTTGAAACCTCATTTTATGAACTCAAGAAGGCCTAAAATAGTGTTTCATGCAGTTTCCTTCAAACCATGAACTCAAACTTTATGAAAATTATTAAAAAAACTCATATCACCTTTTCCCATGTTCACATATTAATACTTGCCTTGAAATCATATCTTCACACCTCATTATGGTAGGTAGGGTCTAAGAGAGGTGTAGGTGTAAGCTCAGACTGAAGGTCATACCCCTATAGGTTCACCCTAAAACTCTCATGAATGATTCAATGCCTCACATACATGATAAAATAATTCCAAACAACCTTCGCATGCTTGTTTTCATTAATTTTCATGAATATACCTCTTCATGTCTTGACTAGGCTCATGACTAGGCTCCTATGCAACTTTGACATCAATGACATGTACCTTCATGTAACCATAATGCATTAGTATCCTTCAAAATCTCTCTTTATATTTATCTAATGACATAAATTTTCTTAAAAACACTTTCTCAATGCCCTTTGTCACATCACACACTACTAACTAGGCTTAGTCACCTTTGTCATCCACCTTCACAAGATACATCTATGACATCAATGACAATACTCAATAATCTCCCCCTTTTTCATTGATGGAAACCACTCACAGAACACTCTCTCAACAAGAAATTTCTCCCTCATTTTAAAATTTCTCCCACTTTGACATAAATGACAAAGAGATGCCTATAACTTTTTGGATCACACTTATTTCAACCAAAACACTCAACACATAGGTTTATGTGTTAATGAAACATCATAGATATATGGTCCCCTATTTCCATGCATACCTTATCAGTACTACTAACATGTTATTAGTGATAATGAATCACCTTATTATCTCCCCCTAAGCACTTGAATTCTTTAATGACTATTATGGGTTAAAACTACACCCAATTCTTGTCTTAGATGTTCAAAAGTTTCCTTTAGAAGTGGCTTGGTCAAAATGTTTGAAATTTGATATTTTGTAAAAACATATTGAATTTTAACACTTTTTTCACTCACCTGATCTCTTAGGAAATGATACCTGATGGGAATGTGCTTAGTCCTTGAGTGCATGACAAGGTTATTTGAGAAACTTATAGCACTAGTATTCTCATAATAGATAGGGCTAGAACTATCATACTCCACCTTATAGTATTTTAAGGTTTGTCTCATCCATAAGAACTAAGTGCAACATGATGATGCTATAATGTACTTATCCTCAAAAGTAGATAAATCCATTGATGATTGATTCTTGTTTATCCATGAAAGTAGGCACTCACCTAAGAAGAAAGATCCTCCACTAGTATTCTTCCTATCATTTAGACTCCCTACCTAGTATATGCATCTGTATAGGCTATCAAGTCAAACTAATTATTCCTAAGATACCAAAACCAAAACTCTATAGTCCCCTAGAGATACCTAAGTATAATTTTTACCACTTTCATATGATTTTACTTTGGGTTTGTTTGAAATATTCAAACAAGGCCTCCTACTTGCATGATGTCAGGTCTAGAGGTAGTGGTCTATAGCATGATTCCAATAATTGACCTATATGATGTCTAATTGACCTTTAGAGACTCATATTCCTTGCTCAACTTACACCCTCTGATCATAGGTGTACTAACTACCTTGTAATCTTCCATTTGAAACTTCTTCAAATTATCTCTTATATACTTAGCTTGTGAAATGAATATACCTTTTTTAGATTGAATGATTTGTAACCCAAGAAAGAATAATAGTTCTCCCAAGATGGACATATAAAACTCTTTATTAATCACAACTACAAAGGACTTAGTCATATTCTAACTATTTCCAACAAATATAATATCATATACATATAAAACTACTATCAACTAATGGTTATCTTCTATCTTTATGTATAGATTACTATCTATAACTCTTATTTTGAATCCTTGATCTAATAGATACCTATCCAATATGGCATACCAAGATTTAGGATCTTGATTTAGACCATAAAGATACTTTTTATATCTAAAAGCATAGTCATTGTTACATGATTTTGAAAAACCCTCAAGTTGCTCTATATACACCTTTCCTTCCAAGTTTCCATTTAAAAAGGCAAATCTGACATCCATCTAGTACACTTTGAACCCTTTGAATCCTAGATATGCTATAAATAATTTGATTGCCCTTAATCTTGCTACTGGTGCAAATGTATCCTTAAAGTTTACCCCTTCAACTTGTGCATATCCCTTGCATACCAATCTCGCCTTATTCCTAGTGACTTCTCCATCTTCATTCAACTTGTTTCTAAACACCCATTTTGTGCCAATGGCATTCTTGTCTTTAGGCCTAAGAACTAGTTTTGAAGTCTCATTCTTATCTATTTGGTCTAATTCCTCATTCAAGTCACCTATTAAAACATTTATTTGTTTAATTCTACAAGGTTATTAGGTTAAATCTTAGACAATAGATAAACATTCTCTTGATTTAGGTTACTTACTAGCCTTCTTCTTGTTTGCATACTTGCATCCTTATTGCTAATGATTTATGATTCAAGATGATCTCTTTGAATTTGTATTGAGGGGCATTTTGAGTCTTATCTTTCCTTAAATTCTTATTCTTCATCATCAATATCTATTGTTTCATCTTCATTCTTGAAGTCTAGATTCTCTGATTTATCCTTTGACTATGAGTGTGATTTCTTTATCTCATCAATCTTCACATTGGTATTTTCAACTATCTTATGCAAACTCTTGTTATAGCATCTACAAACTGATCTCACTCATGATTATACCTTCATTAGATATATAATCAAACTTACCTAAGAATTCATCATCTCTTTTAATGATACATTTGCTCCCAATATTATAAAGTCTTCCACATTAGTAGGTCTGCCTTTCAACAGTTCATAAGGAGTCTTATTTCCATTAGTCCTTATCTATCCTCTATTCAGAATGTAGACTGTAGTGATCACTACCTCTCTCTAGTATCAATTAGATAATTTGGACTCATGTAGCTTAGTTTTTTCCATCTCTTGAATTATCCTATTAATTCTTTCCACTACCCCATTTTGCTAATGTGTCTAAGCTATTGAGAACTATCTCCTTATCCCATGGACATCACAAAAGTCATAAAACTCATTAGACCAAAAGTCTCCTCCTATATTATATCTTAGTCACTTGATCTTCCCATTCGTCTCATTCTCAACAAGAGCCTTGAATGCCTTAAACTTGTTAAGCAATTTTGACTTTTTTTTCAATAATGCTATCTAAGTCATTCCTGTCTAGTTATCTATGAGTAACATGAAGTAGCTATCTCCTTCAATACTTTGTATTATTTTAAGTCCATAGAGATCATTGTGTATTAACTCTAAAGGTATTTTAGTAGATTTCTCATTTTACTTGAACCTTCTTCTAGTTTTCTTACCATGTTGACATGCCTTGCAAAGTGTGTTTGTTGGTTTGGTGATCTTCACATACTTCTTAGTGCTTATATTGAATAGATTATCAAAGTTTAGGCGTCCTAAATTTCTGTGTCATAATAAATTTCATCTATATTGTTCATAAATCATCTCTCCTTATTGATATCATTCAAGACACATAGATTGTTCTTAGTCCTCTTAGCATTGGCAATTAGCCTTCCTGATTTGGCTCTCATTATTTCACACCCTTTGTCATGAAAGGTTAGTGTGTGTCCTTGGTTGCACATTCAACTTACACTAAGTAGATTATGTTTCAAACCTTCGACATTAAACATATTTTTTATCTTGGTTTTCCTATTGTCTAAACTTAATATACCTTTGCCAACTATATTCTAAGTTGTGTTATCTCCAAATCTCATTGTTGACAAAATTTGATTTTTGGTCAAATTTGGGCACACCTAGGAAATTTTTTTTGATTTTAAACATTTTAATGGGTACTAAAATGTTTTCATATGAATTATACTTGTTACATGACGTCATTAAAGGTCACATTAGCTTTAGTCTTACTTACATTAGTCATTTTATCCATTAAGAGTCATTTTATGAGATTTTGGGGGTCATTAAAGCATTTAACATAGTTAAAAAGGTGCATAGGTGTCCCAACTTCATAAAAAATGTCCAATAAGTTAGTTTATCTGTCAAGAATGTCAATTACCTTTGAATTTTATAGGTTGTTCAACTAAAATTGTAGAAATCAACTAAAAAAGAGGGAAAATGGCACTTGTATAGATTTTTATGAAGTGTGCCATGTGGGGATGATCATGGGGGGTATCCTAATATTTTTAATACTCACCTTTACAATTTTTTTGATCTAGAATAGTTGTTTGGATGCCAAAACTATTCTACACATTTCTTGCTCTTCTTGGTAGATTGGAGTGAGCCTTAGGTTTTTAATCAGTATGGGAAGCACAGGTAGTTTCAAACAAAATGATTTTGGGAGGTTGTTTTAAAATAAAATAACTTAATTTTAATATTATTAAATTGAAAAACTATCAAATTTTTTTAATGAAAAATCGCTAACAAGTTGACTATGTAGATTTTATAGCTATTTGATGCACCCTATAGGTTTTGTTCCATTTATACTAAATACGTACAAAAAATTTGCTAGTTTTGGATCCAAAAGATGTTGGATTCATTATTAGATGGTATCCATTCTTTTTTTCATGATTCATAATGTTTGGATGAGCAATTTTTTTCCTATGATGCAAGAGGTGTCATAATGAGTAGTTTTAGCTAAAGTGTTTCTTGTCTGTTGAGTATTTATTTTGTAGGGGTCTCATACATTTTTGAAATGATGTTTAAATTATGTTTTAGCCATATCACTACCCCCTATCAATTTTTTATCTCACCATGGCATTATATGAGTAGTTTACAAGATTGTTTCTCTTCATTTGCCAACTTCATGTCTAGTTTCATTTCAATTCCATACATAATCTTGTTATCTCTATGTATGAATTGGTAGTGGAGGTTTTTTGGATCTTTCAAGACTTTATAGGTTGAGTTAAGTTTCCTTTTCATGATAAATAGGGTATAAAATTTACCATGTGTTCATGTTCCAAACTATCTCGTTCATGAAATGCCCTTGGCTACTAATTTTCATGTATAGGCAGATGTTTTTCCATGTTAAATAGGGTGTTTTAAGTTTTTTTTAAAGTGTTTTTAAGGGACACCATTCATTTAAAGAGTGAAAAATACATTTGGGATGTTAGGAGGCTTTTATCAAACATACTCTTTCTCAAATCAACCTTCTCTACCTGCGCACAGTCTAAGAGGCCATTTGCAAGCTCTTATTGACATCATGCTAACATATGAAGAGGTGAACAGGCACTCAAATTACCTAGCATTGTCAAATATACATTGACATGCCCAAGGGAATTATATAGGTTTCACATCCATAAAGGTTCCATCTTGTTCACACTATAGCTCACTTTGGTACACTATGTAACCACCTATAGGTAGTCTTGCAGGAAGGTCAAAAGATCATTCATGATGTTTGGATAAGCATTTGATCCTTTATTTGGGTCATAACATGTTTTTTGAAGTTTCACTTATCTCTGTTTTTTTTAGTTGGAAAGGTAAAGGTATATAAAATTTCTAATGATGAGTGGATAAACTTAGGCCTTTTGTCCCAAAATTGGTAAATAAGAGTCCCAAGAGGTTTTGTTAGGCCTCTCAAGGTATACTTTCAAAAGGTTTCAAGTCCTAAAACTTAGTATATGTATAACCCTTAGTAAAATAAATGACCTTACCAATTTTGGGGAATAAAGGATAAGGGGAAGCTGATTTTTTTAGGTCTCAAAAGTGTCTCATAACACACTAAGAAACTTTAGTGATGTCTATAGCCCTATGAGAAGAAACAATTCTTTTGTCACCTCGAATGGGAAGATGCAATCATGGCCTAATGGATAGTGATTTTATATGTTTTGAAAGGATTAAAAAAGGTTAGAAGTCATATTGAATAGCTGAGAAAATACATTGCACATGCTCAGACTACCTACAAGCCTCCTTCAGCCATGGAATGATAACTTATAGTAAGGAAAAAATGTGGTTCCTCAGTCAAGTAGGATAGACCCTATTTGAACTATAATGGAACCGTAGGTGAGTTCCAAATTAAGCATAAATTTTTAGCTCCAAAGGGTTTATTTTTTGATATTATAACATCATAAACAAGTGAAAGGAACCTTTATATTCACCTACAGGAGTGGTAGTGGGTAGAGTACCTTAAATGAAACAATGGCATGAGAAAGTTATACACATTAGTGACTTGTAGGCTCATAAAGAATGAGGATATGAGAAGAGACATGATATGAAACAATAATTTATTAAAATGGACCTTCTCACCTCAAATAAGGCTCAATAAGTAGGCTGATGACATACAATAGAACCCCACAAGAGTGTCTTAGTCCACCTACAGGCAATAAACACAATCTTGTATAAAGGAAGGGTATTTAAATATTGAAGTGTATGTGAAAGATTTTAATGGATAAAAATATTAAAAAGGATGTTTTTAAATTAAAATAGAGCATAAAATTCCATTCCAAATTCCTAATGCACACAAAGCAACCTATAGGCAATCCTCCAAAGGCCAAACTTAGTCAACTTACAATTAGGCCTAGTGCCTAGTAAATAAGTATATAATGGAGAGTTTTGTTTTGGTGAGATGACTAAAACACATTATTATACTCACAAATTTAATTATATGCATGATAAAATCCATTCCACATGGATTCATGGAGAGATAATGTCATCCATTAACACCTATAAGCAGAACTGTTACAATCAAGGCAAAGTAATGGAAAATGGAGGGTTAAAAGGATCATAAACCCTATAGGAGTGTAAGAAAGGTGTGACTGGATTAAATAAGATTAATTATAACCAAATGGATTCCATATTATTCCTAATACCCTCCCAAGATGCCCAAATATCTTTCTCATTTGGAAAATTGGCAACAGACCGTACAAGGAAGCTTAGAAACCCTTTGGTTCATTAGGCAAGTATTGGAAAGCTAATAGATAAGGTCTTTTGGATGGTTATTAAACATAAATTTACATGAATTAAATGTTTTTAAAATGTCTAGGCATCTTAGAAACATGAAATTAGTTTGGAAAGGTTACCCACAAGGGGATTTGGATAAAAATGCAAGAAAAATGGGTTAGGTACCTAAATGAGGGTTTATGACCTTGAAATTTTATATAGAGACTCATTATGACCTTATAAAACTCCAAAAAGTATCATTTTTTCATTAATATAAGGGATATATCTCTCTATTACTTCTTAGAGATCAGCCACTCATGAAAATCAAAACATTTGGTCTACCAAGCAAAAGATGAAAAAATGAATGAATGACCTAAGATGATGCCTTGGGATATTAAATTAAAACTAGGTGATGTGTATTTAAGGTGTAAATATTCTTAGGAAAACTCACATAGGATATAACCCCTCAAAGTGACCTGATTGTGCATGTATCAAGTCTAATTTGGTAGGGTTCCACTAGGCCAAGTTGGCAAAAGAGAGGAAAAGTGATGAAGGGAGTGTTGGAGAGGTTATGTTATGTATTTTTAAGTATGAATTAAGTGTTAAAATTTATAATATACTATCATAATAATGTTAGAACATCCCAAATGAGCCAAACTTGCAGAGGGTATGCTAATCCCACTAAGCCTTCAAGAGACCTAGAACCATTTTGAGGTTTACCTCCATGTCTAACTCTTGGAAAGATATATGATTGCTTGAAACATTATTTTAAGGTGTAAATATATATGTTTTAGATTTTTGAGTGAAACTATACCTGCAAGAGATCAATTTATATCCTTGACATAGTCCAAACATGCAAAATGAGAGGAAAATAAGCTTGATGGGTATTTCCAAGTACTCATATATTTTATAAGGATATGCATGAGAACTAGAGGAATTGAGGGAATTTATCAGGGTAACTTGTTATAAATTTTGTTGAATTTGGATACAAGTTTAATTTTCAAGTTGTATGAGCAAATCTTAAGACCTAGAACTACCTAAAACCCTACTAAAACCCTAGTTATGACCCAATGAGGAAAACGAGCCTGGAGATCCACCCTAATGGCATAGATTGTCAATTAAAAATAATATATAATATATATTACTGACTCATGATATCACACATACAAATGCTATGTATGGAATTATATGGACAACATGTAAAATAGTGTTTTTCTCACCATTTTCTATGTTTTGTAGGTTATATGAGGTTTCAGGAGATGAAATAAAGTTTGGAGGAAATATAAGGACCTATTATAACTCAAAATTTTAATTTTATTCTATGTAAAAACCTCTAAGTTTCCTAACTAGAGCTCTCCTTTCAACCAGTCAAAACTAGCATGGTGAACACAAGGGTGAAAAGTGTGGAAACCTCAATTAGATGTCATTTTAAGGTAAAGTTGAGGGGTATAAGGACATGGATAATCTTAAAAGTTTAATTCACTCCATCCCATATATTTTCATGGGAAATTTAAGGCATTTTTTAAACACAAATGTGAAGGGTAACAAAAAAGGGAGTTTTTAAGACTACATGCAATGATTGCTTATTTATAGGAGTTCTCAAATGATTAGGATCAAAACCAATGCATTAAATTTCATGATTTAAGGCCTTTCCCTCTCATCACAATCATAATACATATCCCTATTTAGTTTTATTATGTTCAAATAGATATAAATTATGAAGGTAGTTTTATATGCCAAGATTGAGAGTTCTATGCAACTTTTCACAATTTTCATGGCTTGTATGGAAAGTTGGACCTTATAAATTTGCATGGTTTGAATAATTCCTATTTTTCATTCTAATTTTGACCCATATTGTAATATTTTCACATGTCCAAGTGAACTTTGGACTTCCTTTGCCTTGCCTCTCTCTCAAAAGCTATAAATATGGACTCTTTTGATTCTTTTTGGTAGCCTTCATTGGTTAATGGGGAAAATTTAGCCAAATTTGTACTTAAAATACTCTTAAATAAATAAAAAAGTGTTTTTCATACTTACATGTTGTGTAATTGAGTGTTAGTGCAATCTTGTTGGTCTTGTCTAGTAGAAGATCTTCTTTTCTAGCATCTTATCCTTGATTGTCTACCAAGTGTACAAAAAGGGTGTTGTTGAAAGTCTTTTTTAGTATTATTTTATAATTTTATATGTGTCTTTGAATTGTTTTATGACTTTATTCCTCATGGAATCATCCATTACTCTCCTAAGTATCAAATATCTTCTTGAATCTAACATATGAAACATTGATGTGACAATGCATTTTGAGTTATGAGTTTTGTGTGAGAGAGACTTTATTTGTCTTTAATTAGTAAATATTAAGTAAAATAGGAGGATATTAAACATTTATGCATCACATTTTTTGGTTTTCTTAGTTATTTTCTTAACCTTTTTCATCTACAAGTTGATAGGTAAGGAAATGCTTCAAAGAGTGCATCAAGGGAACTAGCCCTTCTAGAAATTCATCTCTCCACATTGTCACCCACAATAAGAGTTAGTTTTCCATTATGAAACTAAGATGAGGAGAGATAGGTATCTCCTCAAGGGTGAAAATCCAAGTGTCAACAATTTTTTGGCATGCCCAATGGGACTCTAAGTCCTATAAGATTGTTCAAGATTGGTGATGGTCTTGGCATAGTTGTAGCTACAAGAGCATTTATATTAAGTACCTGGTGACTCCACTAAAATTTTAAACTCTTTAGTTTTTGATCAATTCCTAATTTCCATGCCAAAGGTGACCACTAGGTCTGCTACTAAAGGTATACCCTTTGAGTTTGTGCAATTACCTCCATATTCTACCAAAAGGTTTAGGTTTATGAATACCCATCCTTATTCAAGAGATTTGGTTTTTAAGAATTATAATTTTTTTGTTCATTTCAATCCCTAATACTCATAATTCACATTCCAAGATGGCTAGAAACTAACCTTTTTTATCCTTCACTAGATCAACTCCTTTAAACTATGACCAAATTCCTAGAGCAACCCTTCAGAGTGTTCCCTCTTTTAGTGGAGAGGGTCCTATTACTACCATTGAACATATTATAAACATATAAAAAAAATTAATATCCATAATATAATTTAATAAAATATTGCTATTAGGTTTTTGGCATTGTCTTTCAAAGTAAAAGCCTTGGATTAGTATGGAACTCTACCTAAAAATTATATTAGTTCATGGGATGAACCAGGAGATCTATTGACTAAGAGGTTTGGAGAGAAGAGTGATAATTTATCTCTAGGTAAGAAATTTACCACTATAAAGAGGGAACCAAAATATTTTATTCAAGATTTCAACACTAGATTTCAAAAAACATGGGATATAATCCTAGCTCTTGTGAGACCTACTCCAAACTATGCATTCTTGTACTATCTAAAAGCATTGAATAGTGATGTAGCCATGATGATACAATCCATGGGTGGAAATACACTCCATATTTTCTATGAGATAGCTATACATGTTGAGTATTATCTTGTTCAAGTATGGAATATTTATCCTAAGCCTCTAATGCCATTATTCCCTGATTTGCAACCTCCTAGTCAAGTATCATTACCAACCTTGGCTCCCTTGCCTAGCCATGAAAAGTTTGTCATTGTCCCAAAAAATGAGATTCATGAGGTCAAGAGTTTACTCCAAAGTTTTACCAATGAATTTTTTTCTCTTAAAATGCAACAAGCTCAAAGTTATAGGCCATACCAATCCTATAATCACTTTGGACAAACTAATAGACCTCCTTTCCAAAGTAATGCTCAAGGACAAGGTCAAATCACCCAAGCTAGGCCTTATCAAAGATACAATACTAATGATACCTCATCATATAAATATCTTGTTCTCACTCAAAACAACTTAGTTCAATAACAACCATGATATCCATCCTTTGAGAAAAATCAAGAACAAGTTCTTTATGTAAATGAAATGCACAACCAAATCATGGTAATGCAAGGCAATCAATCTTTCCAAGTTTCAAAGTTTTTAAGGACCAATGAAAATTTGGGTGGATAATGGTAAAAAAAATCTGATTCTACCTTCATAAATCATTTGAGGGAGAGTTTTTTGTTATTAATCACTTAGGGAATCCAAGTAATATGAATACTAGTGTTGCCTCTAACACTAGGTCCAAGAAAAAGATTGTTGAAGAGCAACAAGGAGTAACTAAAGGACTTGTTTTGGACCCAAATTAATCTATAATTTTAAGTGTGTCAAATTCATCTCCTAGAGTGCAATAAAGTCAAAAAAAATAGAATGTGAAGATAACTCCTATTCACCCTCCTCAAGCTACACCACAAGGAGCTAATACTCCTAGGAGCCCCCAAAGGTGAACAATTATTCCATTACTGTTGTATACCAAATGAAAAAGATAGACATGAAAATATAATTGTGGGATTATTTAATAATAATAGTGTAGAAATATATGCTCCAAAAATAATTGCAAGGATTGGGTAAGCAAGTTGGCTCATCTAGGAATGAAAATGTTATCCTAGTTAATGGAATGCAACCTATAGATGGTCAAGTGAAAAAGAAAGAAAAAAATCCTTTATACCTATCTATATTCATTGGTTATTTCTTAGTTCATAATTGCATCATAGATAGTGGGGCTATTACTTCAATTATTCCCAAGTGTATAGTGGATAAACTAGGCCTCAAATATGAGCCAATGAATAAGGGAGTCTTACAATTGGATGGATCACTAGGAAAAACTTTAGGAGTGGTTAAATATTTGAATTTTATCTTACATTCTTTTCCTACCTTTTCTATTCCTCATGATTTGGTTGTGGTAAATTTACCTCCATACTTTACCCTTTTCTTGTTAAGAGAGTTTACAGCTAAGATAGGTGGATACTTGGTAGCCAATTGGTCCTACATGGTGTTTAGGACAAATTATGGTACTAAGGAGAAGATTAAATAAAAACCTATTCATCATAGTAACTTGGATCCTTACACACCTAAAGTGGAAAATTTGAACTATCCGAAGAGGAACTCCACATTGACCAATTTCCAACATCTTCCCTTGAAGGAGTTTCTGATTTGTAGTTAGATCAATGGGGAGATGAACATGATCCTTAAAAATTAATGGAATAAGCTGGTCTTTGGGTGTATTTTATGAATAAGTAAGACCCAATTCTAAATTTAATGAAACCAAGTGAAGATATAGATTGTTTATGGTAGCTTTTCTTTGATGAGTCAAGGAGCAAGATTAGGGCAAGTGGTGGAGTAATGTTGGTTTCACCTTCTAAAGAAAAGTAGTATTCAAATTTCAATTTTAAATTCTCATGTACTTGTAATGTGGTATAATATGAATCCCTCATTTATGACCTTGAATGGAAAAATAAAAGAGGTGTCAAAGAGTTGCAAGTGTTTGGTGATAGTGAGTTAGTTGTAAATCAAGTGAGAGGGCAAAATTTGACAAAGAATTCTTTGTTTAAGTCCTATAAGCATAGAGTGTGGGATCTTGTGGAAGGTGTCCAAGATTTTAACATCACATCTATTCTAAGAAAGGACAACAATCATGCTAATAGGTTGGCATCAATTTAAGTTCAGTTTGTTGTTTTAAAAGGGATAAAAGAAGATAGGAACCATCAACATCTCAAGGTGATTGTAAGGCCCTCCCCACTAGATAATGTCACTAATTGGCAAGTGTTTGATAGTGATCAACAAATATAACTTTTTATACAAGAAGAGGTTGAGTTTTTTTACCAAGAATAAGTCCAAAATATAGAAACAATATGGAGGGTAGATCGTCCAATTGAAATCTAACAAGCTTCCTAAAGACCTAATTACTCCTAAGAGCATATTCAATGAGGATGACCAGATAAATAAATATAAGGTACACATGTATACTAATAAATATAACTATGAGAAGGTATAAATATTTAAGGATAAGTTACTTTCACTTGGAAAATTATGTAATAGTCAAGATAAGCATGATTTCATTGAGTTATGCAAAGAGTTTTATGATGTCTTTGCATGGGAGTATACTGATTTGAAAGGTTTTGATCCAAACCTAGCTCAACACACCATAGAGATAGATGAGATTTCCAAAACTATTAAACAAAAAAAAAGGACAATCAATTATAAGATGGAACCCCTCATGAAGAAAGATCTCACTAAGTTGATTGAGTCTAGAATCATCTTTTCTATCAAGAATTCATCTTGGTTGGCAAATTTAGTCCCTATTAGGAAGAAGAACAGGGAGATCAGGTTGTGTGTTGACTTTAGGGACTTTAATATATTTTACTTTAAGGACCATTATCCCCTCTCTTATATGGAACAAATCTTACAAGTTATAGTAGGTAGTGAAAGGTTTTCTCTCCTCGATGGGTATTTCGAGTACAATCAGATTTTAGTGAAGGAAAGTGACCAATATAAGATAGCCTTTACTACTAAATGGGGTAAATATGATTATATGAAAATTATTTTTGTATTTTATAATGTTTAATCTATATTTCAATGTGCAATGGATATGGATTTTCAATGACTAATCAATGACATTGTGTTGGTGTATCTTGATGATGTAACAATTTTTTCCAAGGATGCAAAGGATCACTTGAATCACCTAAGGCATATTTTTGAAAGATGTAGAGAGTTTGGGATCTCTCTAAACCCAAATAAATGTGTGTTTATTTTCCATGAAGGAAAACTCTTAGGACACATTGTCTCCAAGAAGGGCTTATCCATTGATCTTGAAAGGGTGAATGCCATCTTGGCATTGTCTTTGCCTAAACACAAGAAAGGTTTGAAAAGTTTCTTTGGAAAAATAAATTTCATAAAGATATTAATTCCTAATTTTTATAACTTGTTCAATACTCTAACATCCATGCTAAGGAATGATGAAGTGTTCACTTGGACAAGGAGGAAGGAAAGTTTTGAAGAGATCAAACAAGCCATTTCCCAAGCTCCTACTCTTGCAAGTCCTAATTTATCCAAAGATTTAAATTTGTATACCTTTAGAAATGAAGAGGTGATATTTGTTATGATTACTCAAGAAAATTATGAAAAATAAGTTATCTTTGTTATACCTTTAGCCAAGGTTTAGAAGGCTATGAGGTAAGATACACTTATGTTGAGAAATAAGTGCTTTAAGTTATTACGAGCCTAAATAAATTTAGGCATATGTTATAAAATAACAAGATTCACATATTTTTACCTCATATTAGTGTCAAGGAATTTATCTTGAGCATGGATTTGAATGAGAACATGGAAGGCTGGATCACAAACGTGATGGAATATGATGTGGAAATCAAGACAACCAAGCTAGTGAAGGGAAAAGTGTTATGCAAGCATCTTGCTTAAGAATTGAAAGAGAAAAAGGAGGTTGTTTTGGAACTTCATGATGACTCTATGGAATCTATATCTTCATCCATGAGGATTTGGACATAAAACATGATTCATTTTCTTCAAATCGATGTGTGTCCACAAGGTCTTGATAGAGCCAAAAGAAGGTACTTTAGATTGCAATCCATTCCTTATGTACTTATTGATGGAGTGTCATTTATGAAGGACATTTTAAATGTGTTATTGAGGTGTATTAATTCAGATTAGATTGACAAAGTATTATTTGACTTTCATGATGGACCAGTTGGTGGTCACTTTGCTCCAAGAATCATAGTTGCTAGGATTATGAGAGCTAGATACTTTTGGCCTAGCTTGATCAAGGACACCCATGCTTGGGTAAGAAAATGTCAAAAGTGTGCTCTTTTTGATGGAAAAAATATATATTTCCACCTTGCCTCTTCAACCAATCCAATTTGAGAAACCCTTCATGCAATGGAGTTTGGATTTCATAGCCCTAAGCAATCCACCTTATAGTGTTGGTCACAAGTGGGTGTTGAATCCTACAGATTACTTTACAATATAGGTGGAGGTTGTATCTCTCAAGGAGTAAAATTAAAACTTATTTCTAGACTTCTATGAAGGTATAGTAACAAGGTTTGGGGCTCCTTAAAAAATAATTTTAGATAATACATTGGCTTTTCTTGGAACAAGGATAATTGAATATGCTTTAAAGCATGGGATCTATCTTAGCACCTTCTCCAACTATTATCACCAAGGGAATGGACTATATCAGTCCACAAACAAGAATATAATCAAGATCATAAAGAGTATAATGGAGGAGAACCAAAGGACTTGGCATTCCAAGTTGAAGATAGCCCTTTGGGCTAATAGGATTTCCCCAAAGAGAGCAATTAGAAATTCACCATACACAGTTGTTTATGGGAGAGAAGATATTGCCTATTTCACTTGAGTTACCAACCTTAGGCCTTACCTATCAGCTTTAATTGATGGAGAATGAAAGCATGGAAGTTAGGTTATGTGAGTTGATGTAGATTGAGGAAAAAAGAGATCAAGCTATGCTAAGTATGAGAGCTCGCCAAGATCAAACAAAGATATACTTTGAAAAAAATGCCATGCAAAGGAGTTTAAAATAAGGAGACATTATTATAAAGTGGGATGAAGATAGGTCTAATCCTAGAAGACACACAAAGTTTGATGCTTAATGGAGTGGCCCATATGTTATGGCACAATGCAAGTAACACAATGCTTTCCAACTCTCAAGGTTGAATGGAGAGGAGCTTAATATCACAATTAATGGGATATATCTCAAAAAAAATTACTAATGTTATCCTCTCCCCTTGTATATAGTTTCTTGATTTCCTTGTGTTCCATAAGTGCTTATGCACAAGTGTGAGTTTTGTCTTATGTCTTGCCTTATTTTGTGTCTTGCTTTGTTGGTGTGGTGCATTTTTTTTGGAAAATTAATTTATATTTATCTTCAAGAATCCATTAAATCCATTGGCCCTTAGTAGGATAAGGCTACTGGTCCTTAATATAGTAGGCATACTACCCCTATGAGTCACCATTTTATTGACCAAATTTGACTTTTAGTCAAATTTGGGAACCCCTAGGCAATTTTTTTTATTTAATATATTTCAAGGGATCATAATATGTTTTCATAGGAATTATTATTGTTACATGATGTCATTTAAGGTCACATTAGCTTTAGTCTTAGTTACATTAGTCATTTTGTCCATTAGGAGTCATTTTATGACCTTTTGGGGGTCATTAAAGCATTTGGAATGGTTTACAAGGTGTCTAAGTGTCCCACATTCATACAAAATGTTGAAGAATTAAGTTTAGGTGTTAGGAATGTTAGTTAGCTATGAATTTTGTAGGTTGTTCAACTAAAATTATAGAAATCAACTAAAAAGTACGGAAAATGGCACTTGTATGGATTTTTAGGAAGTCTACCACATGGGGATGATCATGGGGGGTATGATCATCTTTATAAAACTCATCTCCATGCTTGGTTTGATATGTATCAATCATTTGGATGCCAAAACCATTTTGTACCTTTTTTGCTCTTCTTGGTAGACTGGAGTGACCCTTAGGTTTTTTATCAGTATGGGAAGCATAGGTAGTTTTAGACAAAATTATTTTATGATGTTTTTTTAAACTAAAATACTTTAATTTTAATATAAGTAAATTGAAAAATTATCAACTGTGCTTTATGAACAATCACTAACAAGTTAATTGTGTAGATTTGATAGTTTTTTGGTTCACCCAATAGGTTTTGCTCCATTTATGCCAAATATATATGAACCATTTTTTATTGTTGCCTCAAAATGATTTTTTATTCCTTAATATATGTAATACATTCTTTATTTAATAATTCATAATGTTTTGATGATCAATTTTGGCCTATGATGTAAGAGGTGTCACTATGACTAGTTTCAGCTGAAGTGTTTCTTGTTTGCTAAGTATTTATTCTATAAAGATTGCATACATCTGTTAAATGATGTTTCAAAAGTAATTAATCCATTTAAATACCCCATCTCACTTTTTTACCTCACCATATAATTCTATGAGAGGCTTGCAAGCTCGTTTCTCTTCATTTGCCAACTTCATGTCTAGTTTTAGTTGTATTCCATTATAAGTTTGTTCTCCCTATGTATGAAGTGGTATTGGAGGTGTGTTTTATCTTTAAATACTTTATATTTTGAATTAAGTTTCCTTTTCATGCTAAATATGATATAAAATTGACCATGTGTTCATGTTCCAAGCCATCTCAGTCATGAAATGCCTTTGACTGCTAATTTCCATGTATAGGTAGATGTTTTTCCATGTTAAATATGGTGTCTAAGGTTATTATCAAAGTATTTTTGAGGGATTCCATTCATTTTAGGAGTGAAAAATACATTTGAGATGTTAGGAGTCTTTTATCAAACATACTCTTGCTCAAATCAACCTTCTCTACCTACACACAATCCAAAAGGCCATCTATAGGCTCCTGATGATGTCATGTTGATGTATGAAGAGGTGAATAGGCACTCAAATTACCTAGAATTTCAAAACATACATTTACATGACTAAGGGAAGTATATAAGTTTCAAATCCATAAAGGTTCCATAGTTCTCACAATATAGCTCACTGTGGTACACAATATAACCACCTACAGGTGGTCTTGCAAGAAGGTCAAAAGACCATTCATGGTGTTTGGATAAAAATTTGATCCTTTATTTGGGTCATAACATTTTTTTTGAATCATGAATAATCTCTTTAGTTTTTTATTTTTGAAGGTAAGGGTATATAACAATTCTAATGATGAGTGGTTAAACTCAGGGCTTTTGTCCCAAAATTGCCAAAATAGAGTCCCAAGAGGTTTTGGTAGGCCACCCAAGCTACACTTTCAGAAGGTTTTAAGTCCTAAAACTTAGTAGATGTATATCCCCTAGTACAAGAAAGTACCATACCAATTTTTAAGAATAAATGATAAGGGGAAGATGATTTTTTGAGGTCTCAAAAGTGTCTCAAAAGACATTGAGAAACCTTAATGATGTCTACAGGCCTGTGAGAAGAAACAATTCTTTTGTCACTTTGAATGGAAACTTGCAAGCATGCCTTAATGGATACTAATTTTAGATGTTTTTAAAAGATCAAACAAGGTTATAAGTCACATTTAATAGCTAATTAAAGACATTGCACATGCTCAAACTACATATAGGCCTCCTTCAGGTATGGAATGATAACCTACAACAAGGTAAAAATGTGGTTCCTCAGTCAAGTAGGATAGACCCTATTTCAACTCTAATGGAACACATATGTGAGTCAAAAATGAAGTATGAATTTTTAGCTCCAAATGGTGTCTTTGATATCTTATCACATCATAAACAAGTGAAATTAACCCTTGTATTCACCTACATGAAGGGTAGTGGGCAAAGCACCTTAAATCAAACAATGGCATGAGAAAGTGATACACATTAGTGACTTGGAGGCTCTTAAATAAGGAGGATGTGTGAAGATACATGATATGAAACTAAAATTTATTAAAATGTACATTATCACCTCAAATATGTCTCAAGAAGCAAGGTGATGACTTACAACAAAACCCCACAAGAGTGTCTCAATCCACCTACAAGCAGTAAACACAATCTTGGATAAAGGAAGGGTTGCTTAAAGATTAAAGTGTATGTGAAAGAATTTAATGGATTAAAAGATTTAAAATTATGTTTGGGACTTAAAATAGAGCCTAAAATTAAATTCCCAATGCCTAATGCACACAAAGCAACCTATAAGCAGTCCTCCAAAAGCCAAACTTAGTCAACTTACAATTAGGCCTAGTGCCTTGTAAAGAAGTATACAATGGAGAGTTTTTTTTTGGTGAAATTAATCAAACACATTTTTATAATCCAAAATGGCATTGTATTCATTAAAAATTACATTTCACATGGAGTCATGGAGAGATAAGGTCATCCATTAACACCTACAGGTAAGACTGTTATAGTTAAGGCAGAGTAAAGGAAAATGGAGGGCTAAAAGGATCATAAACCCTATAGGAGTGTAAGTAATGTGTGCATGAATTAAGGAAGATTAATAATAACCAAATTTATGTCATATGATTCCTAATAACCTCATTATATTCCCAAACATCTTTCTCATTTGGAAAATTGGCAACAGTTCATATAAAGAAGCTTAGAAACCCTTTGGTTCACTAGGCAATTATTAGAAAGCTAATGGAGAAGGTGTTTTGGATGGTTCATAAAGATACATATGCATTAATTAAAGGTATTTAACATTTAAATTCAGCTTATAAACATTAAATTGGTTTGTAAATGTTACCCACAAGGGGATTTGGAAAAAAATGCAAGAAAATAGGGTTTTTTAGCCCCCTTTTTAAGTATTTTGAGTTGGTTAGGTACCTAAATGAGGAATTATGACCTTGAAATTTGGTAAATATCCTAAATATTAAATTATAAAACTCAAAAAACTCTCATTTTCTCATGGGGATAAGGGCTATATCTCTTTATTTTGTCTCAGAGATCAGCCACTCATGAAAATCAAAACTTTGGTCTACCAAGCAAAAGATGAAAAAATGAGTGACTAACCGAATATGAGGCCTTGGTATCTTTAATTAACATTGGTTGATGTGTATATAATGTTTGAATATTATTATTAACACTCACACATGCTCCAACCCTTCAGAGTGACCTGATTATGCATGCATACAATCCAATTTGGCAAGGTTCCACAAGGCCAAGTTGGCAAAAGAGAGGAAAAGTGATGGAGTGTTGGAAAGTTTATGTTATGGATTTTTAAGTATTAATGAAGTGTTAAAATGTGTAATATTATATCCTAATCAAGTTATATCATCCCAAATGAGCCAAACTTGCAGAGGGTATGCTAAGCCCAATAAGCCTTCAAGAGACCTAGAACCATTATGAGGTCTACCTCTATGTCTAACTCTTGAAAATATATAAGGTTGATTGAAACATTATTTTAAGGTGTAAATATATATTTTTTATATTTTTCAATTCAAATAGAACTACAAGAGATAAATTTATAGCCTTGACACAGTCTAAACATGCAAAATGAGAGGAAAATAAGCTCGATGGGTGTTTCCAAGTAATCATATACTTTATAAGGATATGAATGGGAAATATAGGAATTAATGGAAGTTATTAGGGTCCCTTGGAATATTTTTTTTGTAATTTTGAGGTAGGTTCAATGTTCAAGTTTTATGAACAAAGCTGAAGACCTAGAACTGCCTAAAACCCTACTAAAACCATGGTTATGACCCGATGAGGAAAATGAGATTGGAGAGCCACCATAATGGAATATTTTGGAAAGGAAACCTATTTTATAATGTATATTACTCACTTATGATATCATATATACAAATTATATGTATGGAACTATATGGATAGCATGAAAAATAGTGTTTTTCTCACCAATTTCTATGTTTTGTAGATTCTATAAGGTTTGAGGAGATGAAATAAATTTTGGAGGAAAGATAAGGACCTATTATAACTCCCTATTGTAATTTTATTATATTTAAAAATATATAAGTTTCATAACTAGAGCTCTTTTTTTGGCTAGTCAAAATTGGCATGGTGAACACAAGGGTGAAAAGTATGGAAACCTCAATTAGATGTCCTTTTAAGGTGAATTTTAGGGGTATAATTCCATGGATAATCTTTCCAAGTGTCTTTAACTCCATTAAATGTATTTTCATCATAAATTTAAGGAATTTTTGAATACAAATGTGAAGGGTAGTAGAAAAGGGAGTTTTTAACACTACAGGGAATCATTATTTCTTTCCAAGAGTTACCAAATGAGTAGGATCAGAACCAATTCATGTAATTGTATGCCTAAAGGCCTTCCCTCTCATCCAAATCATCATACATATCCATATATAGTGGTGGGATGTTTAAATAGATACAAATTATGAAGGTAGTTTTTTATGCCAGGATTGAGAGTTATATGCCAATTTTCACAAATTTCATGGCTTGTATGGACAATTGGACATTTTTAATTTTCATGGTTCAACTCATTCCTCTTTATCATGCAAATTTTAACCCATTTTTTAATATTTACACATTTACAATTGACCTTTGGACTTCCTTTGCCTTGCCTCTCTCTCGAAAGCTATAATTATGGACTCTTTTGCTTCTTTTGGGTAGCCTCCATTGGTTAATGTCGAAAATATATCCAAATTTGTACTTGAAGGACTATTGAATAAATTAAAAAGTTTTTTTCCTACTTAAATGGTGTGAAATTGAGTGTTATTGCAATCTTATTGGTCTTATCTAGTAAAAGAGCTTCTTTTTTAGCATGTTATCCTTGATTGTTTACCACGTGTGTAGAAAGGGTGTTGTTTTAGGTATTTTTTAGTATTATTTTATAAGTGTATAGGTTTATTATAAGTTAATTATTATTTCATTCCCTCATAATCATCCATTACTCTCCTAATTATCAAATACCTTCTTTAATCTAACATATGAAACATTGATATGACAATGCATTTTGAGTTGTGAGTTTTGTGTGAGAGAGACTTTGTTTATATTTAAGTAATAAATATTAAATAAAATATGAGGATATTAAACATTTTTGCATCACATTTTTTGGTTTTATTAGCTATTTTATTAACCCTTTTCATCTACAAGTTGATAGGTAAAGAAGTGCTTCAAAGAATGCATCAAGGGAACTAGCCCTTCTACATATTCATCTCTCAACATTGTCACCTATAGCAAGAGGTATGTTTCCATTGTGCCACTTGGATGAGGAGAGCTAGGAATCTCCTTAGGGGTGTAAATCTAAGTTTCAACATTCACTATTCATACAACATTATTCTTTAATGAGATGAACCTTCTCTTGTCCCCTATCATGTGGCTTGAGAAACCTCTAAATACCATTTCATGCCTTCATCTTGAACATGAAAGGTATTATAGGCTAGCATATTATTCATATTTAGTATTTTTTTCCTCATTTACCTTATCCTTAGGGTCTAATTTATTAATCTACTTCTCAATAGTATGACTATATACCCTTTTGTCTTAACTGACCTTCCTTATATGCCTCATCTTATAGTCCCTTATAATATGTCATTTTTTATCACACTTATAGCACATAATTCTACTTCTACTATATATATGTGTATTTATCATATTCTTCCATGAGGAATTGATTCTATCATGATGTCTACAATCCACAACCCTATGTCCATATTGATTGCATGAGAAATAATAACCATTAAAGGGGTTCACATACCTTATTTGTCTAATGTTAATGATGCACCTCTAACTTTGTTGTCTCTTGAATGATTTAAGTTCTTATTGATTTGTTGATGATCAATTGAGTCTTATATTTGAGGGATTCTACATACATCTTTACTTTGTCAGTAACATTATTTCTTAATGGTCCATTATTCTTCGAGATTTAACTCTCCTTATTTTCATTTTGGTCTTCTTTCAATCTAAGACCTATCTTATCTATGGATACCTTTTAGTATTTAAAATATCACCAAGGACTTCAGTACTCTTCTCAATTTTTTTATGTGCCTTCAACTTGATTGTTTCTTGATCCTTAGGGACTCTATTTCTATTCCAAACTTGATGCATTCTTCCTCCTTGGTCTTAAGACTTGCAATGATAATTTCAATATGAGTTTACAACTATTTGATGATCTCCTCATTTTCATTAGTGTTGTTACTTATTATCTCTTCAAATAGATTGATTTTATCCTCTTAACTCTTAGCTAATGATCTTAGTTTCTGATTCTTCCTTCTTTAGAACTTTAACTCCTCTAGAGAACTCACCAATTTTTCCTCAAGGTTCACTTCAACCTATTATTCATTTGATTCTTCATCATCCATAATGATTTTACATTTTTATCAACCCTCATTATCTATTTCTATATCCATGAATAACGTTTCATTGCTATCATGTTCATTACTATCATCATCACTATCAAATGTACTAGTGTCGCTTACATTAGATGAGTTACTATCTTCTTTGGTATAGAAACTTCTCTTATTCTTGAATGACCCTTTCTTTCCTTCATGCTTCCTAAAACCCTTTTTGCTCTTGTCAATACTATATACCTTATTATCATCACCATGATTTTTTTCATGTTCTCCAACATACTCACTCTAATCCTTTTTAGGACATTTAGAGGTAAAGTGACCAATCTTACCACAGTTAAAGTACTTGAATGGAAACTTGCCCTTATACTTACCTAATCATTTTCTTAGTTTTTTGATAAACATGAATTCTATCTTATCATCATCAATGTCTATGTCAACATCATCCTTGGCCTTCTTACTTTGTGACTTTTTCTCATCTTTGAATATGACTTCATTCTTGGAAGGTCTTCCATCACTTGTTCTCATTTCATAGGCAATCAAGATGCCATAAATCTCATCCATCTATAGTATGTTAATATATTTTATCTCATCCATAATAGACACCTCTAAATAAAAATTATATTTTAGATATATCAATACCTTTTTCACTAATTTTTATTCTTCCAACTTCTTTCTTAGGCCTCTAATGATATGTACCACTTCATCTACTCTTAAAAGATAAGATGCAATGTTTTCATTCTCAGACTTTCAAACTGTCTTTGGTGGATCTATAACTTTTCCAATTTGACTTTAATGTCTCCTTCATATATGGTCTATAAATTTTCCCAAACACCTTTAGCTATATCAAAATTCATGACCTTTAAAAAAAAATTCTTTGAAATACCACACATGATGGCATTCATTGCCTTAGATTTGTTCTCACTTGCCTTCTTACCTACTACATCAGTTGGTGGTATAAATTGTGGAGTGAATCCGTCAACAAAATATTTCCATATGTCATAGCCTAAGTAAATTAGATAATTATTCATTATTATTCTCCAAAATACATAGTTATTCCCACTAAAGAGAAGATCCTTAGTGGTTGAAAAACATCCTTGTACCTAATGACTAGACATTCTTGTGCTTATAGAATCTCCTTTAAGCTATTAGGCTTGCTTCAAAGGACCATGATCTGATACCAATTATTATAATACTAATCACTAAGATGGGTACGAATTAGTGTACCAAAAAATTTATTTAAAATATATCCATTCATTCATGAACTATGAAATCAACATTAAGATCTAACAATGCATAAAGACCATTCACATGAGCATAACATAAGAAAACATATGTATGAGTGGGAAACCCTCTAGGGGAGGAAAAACCATTGTGATCCTTTCAAATGGAATACTATCCTAGAAGTAAAAATATTAAATTTTATTGATAACCAACTTAAATTGGATCACCAACCCCAATAAATTCAAGCACCGACTTGACTAGGCTTTAACAAGCACCTACTTGAAAGGAAACACCACCTCCTTAAGTGACTCAGCACCAACTTAGCCACCTCATGTATTTTGATAAGCACACCTCTAATCTAATATTATGTTCTCATTACAAGACCTCCCTCTACTTTCCCAATTAATATTTTATTCACTTATATTACTTACTTATAAATAGGCCTAAACTACCTTGTATATATATAAATGTCATGGTCACACACCACTTGGTTGGCCACACACCTTAAAACTATTTGGGAGGCCATATAATATGGCTTATAAAAACTTATAAATATTATATAAATGAACTTTTGACCCATTTTTGTTTGAAACAACTCAATTAGGCCTCATTTCTATTTTAGGCCTCATGGAGACCTAATTGCATTAGGTTTATCTTCTTAGTGTCAAATATTGATTCTCTTAGGCCTAGATGGCATTATCTAATAACTAAAAACCATTAAACCAGTTATGAAAATAACTATATTTACCTCCTCCATTATTTGTTATACCTATATCTTTTGTTCATACCATAAAAGCTCCTTTAGAACCAACATTTTTTCAAGAATAATCTTAGCCTATTATAAAATAAAAAAATGAAACATGTATATAAGTTATCCATGACCTTATGGTCATCACAAAATGTTTGGAACACTTTCACTTAGGAGATAAAGGCTCAATAACATCTCTACAACTCACTCACTCAGAACTACCAATTTACCTCAAAGACTAGTCATGGTGACTTAGACCTCCAACACCTACGTAGACACTTTTCATGACTCTTAATGAATTTTAATGGTCCTATGCTATCTATATACCATTATTATATAGAAATATCATATTGTATGATGGAAAATATTTGTCTTTCAAGCTAATTTCTTGACTCTATATCACACAGTCTTATCTAAACCAGACATGTCAACTTGTGAGAAATTTTTTACCATATTTATTGACCTTAAAAACCTATTATAATTTTGAAAATGAATTAAAATTCATAAATAAACTCTTCATGCACTTTTTGTCATCAATATGACATGATCAAACTTTAAAATCTATCTTCTCATCTATGTCTGGTTTTTGCACTATTTACACCATTAGGTCTATCTATGACTGGCTAACTTTGATGACAAATTTAACACACTTGAAATGTGGAATATATCCATAAACCATAATGGGAATTTATTAGGATTGTATAGCTTCTTATACTATCCATTTGGTTTTCTTGACCAATGCAACTTTTGAGAGCCATAATAACTTCTTGAGAAATAAGCTTGTATCTATGCATTTTCTCTCTTATCTAACTAACCACCACCACCTGGAATTAATTAGAAGTGTTTAATACATTATATAATAGATTTTATAGGAATTTTTATCCATTATAAGCTGATTTAAACAATATCTTTCACATCAGGTCTTTATTAGGGTTTTAGGGAGGTTTAACACATGTTTTGATGTTAACAATTATTCATAAAGGACTACCCCTTAAATCCAAAACCAATGCCTAGAGATCTTATATAGGACCATTCCCCATATCTCCTTAATATCTCATGTTACCATGTAGAGGTTACACATGCCAAAAAATATCCAAAAGTGTTTCTTGGGTTTTGAGACCTCATTTTGTGAACTTGAGAAGGCATAAAATAGTGTTTCATGTAATTTAATTCAAATCATGACCTCAAAGTTTGTGAAAATACCTAAAATATATTATATCACCTATTTCCATGCTCACACATGAATATTTTCCCTTAAATATTATCTACACACTTCATTAGGGCAGGTAGGGTATAAGAGAGGTCTTGGTGTAGGCTCAGTCTGAAGGTCCTATCCCTATAGGTTCACCTTACAACTCTCATGAATAATTAAATGCATCAAATACATGATAAAATAGTTACAAATAACCTTCACATGTCTATGTTCATTAATTTTCATTCACATACTTCTTCATGTCATGATTAGGCTCCTGACTAGGCTTCCTATGTAACTTTGACATCAATGACCTATACCTTTATGAAACCATAATACATTAGTTTCCTTCAAATTATCTCTTTATATTCCTTTTAGGACATCACTTTATCATGAAAACACTCTCTCAATACCCTTTATCACATCACAACTACCAACTAGGCTTAGTCACCTTTGTCACCCACTTTCACAAGGTATACCTATGACATCAATGATAATACTCAAAAAATGTGTGGCCATGAATTAATTCAATTTTGGAGACTTAATACATAAATATACCCATTAATATTTGGAATAATGAGGCATATGAGGGCTTAAATTATATATTGGTTCCATTACTGGCTTGCAGATGCTCCATTGATGATGTCATAAGGTGATGTAGAATTAAAGAATGAATTTCCAATTAATAGGTTTTCAATAACTTCCATGGATTTTTCATTTAAGGCCTTAATTTAGTTTAATTTTCTTAAGTGATTTTAATTAATTTTTTGTAATTATTTGTAAATTAGTTGTTCACTTAATCAAACTAGGCAAAATGTCAATTTATTGAGTCATAATTTGACTGGAGTATAATTAGAAGAAGGTGTCAGTTGCATGCAGACAATTCCACATATAGAGTATTGTGAATGCAAAATAACACATGCATGTGATGTGTGCTTCTGAATTAGAATAATTCAATGGTTTAGGGAATCATTTTTCATGGTCACAATTTCACTTGGAGTGATTTGAGAAAAGATAATAATCAAATAAAATGCACTACCACATTCAAGGATACCTTAACCTAAATTGGTACCTATACGTGATAATTTTGAACTAGTTAGCACATTTTAGTGATTTTGACATAGATTGTATGTTGTCATATAATGTTTCTTAGATTTAAATTTTCATCACAACAGTGAGAAAAATTAGATGTCTACATTTTGCCCCTATTTGAAAAAGCATGGTGAGGCATTCAGTCAAAGCAATATCTTTTCAAAGAATGAAAAAGTTGTCAAGAATAAGTTGGAAGGTAATGATTGAGTAAATAACCTATTATTTCCCCTTGAGAGGGCATATGAGGATGAAAGAGAGGGTTGGATTCTTGAAAAAGAGAGCAAGAGGGAAATTAACCAATGGATGAGAGTATATACGTATGAGCTAATACTTGCAAGTGTTGATTCCCAATGATCAAAAAGAGAATAGAATATAATGGGCCCTAAGGTAGGGAGAAGTAAGAAGAATGCAATCCCAAAATAGAAGTGACACACTTTAACATACCCAAAAGAGGGTGAAAGTTACATGCTTAGGGAATGATCGATCTTGAGACAAGTTGCACACTTTAAATTACCAGAATGAGGGAAAAAGTTGTAGAGCTTAGAATTAGAAGAAAAATGATAGTAATACTTTATATAAAGGAGGTAAATTAAATAATAATGTGCCCTAGTAGATTGGATTTGATTGGCTGCTAAATTGACCTTTCCCCAATAGGGCTAATTTTGACCATTGATATTTAATTTACCCCTAGTAGAGTTGATTGGATCAATGATTGGATTAAATATTGTGCCCCAGTAGGTCAAATTAGCAAGCATAACTCAAGGATATAACCTAATGCATAAATTAAAGATGAGTAGGTGAAAACGTAGATGTGAGGGTCTAATGACTAAGGAATCCATAAAAAAACTAGGCATATAAGGATGCAAAAATAATAAAAGATATGATTGGAAGAATAAGGGTGGTTGAAATGACTTGAGATACGTCATGTATCCAAGTGCTCCTGACATAGTCCATATGAACCTCAAGCCAATGTATTTTTCCCAAAATTGGGAAATAATGTAATGAGGAAAGAAGAATAGAATAAAAATAGACCACTATTTAATTTAGGAGATGCATGTCCCAAACTAATCATAGAAACAGTTAATTAGAATCACAGTATAGTCAAGAGATGCATGTCTTGCATAAAGTCTCATGGTAGATATAGTACATTGGGAAATTATCCTATAAACTTCATTGACATTGGACTTGGATCACTTCGTGTTTACTGTAGAAAAATGAAATTATGCATCATAAGTATAACCTAAATTAAAATCAATATAAGAATAATGAGGACTTAATTAGGAACAATAATGTATAAAGTAAGGCAAGAACAACTCAATAAACAACATGAAAGCAAGATATGAATAATCAGAATCCATGTGTATTAATAAGAAGTACTTGGGAAAAAAAAAAAAATAAATAAATACAATGCTAAACAAATCAAGCCTAATGAAAAACTAGACTAAATGTGGTTATAAAATGTATTTGAACTCAAAAGAACAAAACAATACAAGACAAGACAAAACAGTTACACTAAAAACCAAAATAACAAAACACCAAGAATAAATAATAAAATAATAAAAATAGATAGATAAAAAAATTAAAATTAAAATTAAATAAACACAAACAAATGAGAATTAGTCACAATGTTAGTGAAAATAAATAAAAAGGTGAATGGTTCACGTAAGTGTAATAAAGGCATTACTCTATGCGACAAGTTGACCCCTAATCTAAGAAATAACAAGACTGAACAATAAAACAAGAAAAAAAGAGATGAATTTAATGCCAAGTAACATGAAACAACATAAAAAAAAAATGGGGGGAAAAGAGAAAAAAATAAGGGGTGGCCAAGATGACTCCAGATATACAATATAAGTGGACGCTACCTACATAGTTCCATGGATGCAAGATCTAACATGAACTTTAGGCCAAATGTAGTACTCATGAGAAATGGGATAGAATAAAAGTGATGAAAATAAAACCTAATTGTGTTATAAAATAAATAAGGAAATAGGCTTGTAAAATGGAAAGAACATTCAAATGTTGCTCACAAAATGGTGAGAGCATGGGATCAAAATAAACAAAAGTGCAAGACAATGTTTTTGTTCTTTTTGTCTATCATCTTCTAATTTTTTTGTGTTTTTGGGATAACCAATAGAAAAAAAATATTAACAAAAGGCCCAGGGAACTACCTAACTGAGGAGATGTACTTCCACATAGAAGATTTCAAACAATAAGTAAACCAATTATAATAGGGATCATGAATATAAATAATGTCTCAGGGAATTAACTAATCAAAGAGATGCATGTCCAAGAGTAGAAGTTATAATAACAGTTAATGTCAGTTGTAATGGCCCCTGTGATCTTACTAAAATAATAATGCCTACCAAATAATATTAAAATAATAAGAGAATAATATGTAGTGTAGATAAATCTAAAGTACCATTCAGTGGGAAAAAAACATGGGCTGATGTATATATGTTCACTTGTCTGTAAGAAGAAGCTACAAAAATATTGTTTAAGTTAAAATGTTTTGTACAACTAGCACTGAGTGTGTCTAAAATGCTATGAGTCATAATCAAGATCATAATTTGTCATGAGATAGAATTATCTAGTTTGTAACAGTCCATGGTATGAAAAGAATATTGTTCTAAGTAGAATGGTATAGGATAAAATGAAACAAAATATAGGGTCTAAGATAAGAGGATCCAGGGAGGGATAAAAAGAGTCTAGTTGGAATAAAAATGATCCAAAGTGCCAACGTTCCAGAGTTTTAATGGTCTAGAGTCATAAAATAATATGGTTCTCATGAGAATGATCTAGGGTAGGTTGAGAGATAATAAAAATGGTCCAAGATAGGACGGTCCAAGATATTATGATGAGATAAAATGACTTCAGCACAAGTTGCTCACCAAGTAAAGGGTCTTGTAGACAATGGTTCACAAGGTTGTCAAGTGTAGAACCACTTGAGATTCACAATGTTCATGGGCTCTAAGAGTTCTTCACCACCTAGATTAGCCAATTGATATGCCTCTAATCCATAATTTTCAATGATGACATATGGGCCTAGCCAATTGGGTTTAAACTTACCTTTATTTTTGTGTTCAACATTAGGGTTCTTCTTATTTTATTTCAAGACCAAATCACCAATTTCAAACTCCCAAGGGAGAATTTGCTTATTATAGATTCTATGCAATCTATTCTAACAGGCTTAAAAGTTATCTAAGGTATATAAATGCTTACCATTAAGGAGTTTTATCTCTTGCAACCTGGAAACTTTATACTCTCGATCATCTTTAATATGCTCCAAGGATACTCATAGTAAATTCAAATCAATCTCAATCAGGATAATAACCTCTATGCCATAAACAAGGGAGTATATGGTGGCTTTTGTGAGGGTTTGATGATGAGTGTGGTAAGCCCAAAGGGCAGGAAAAATTTACAAGTGCTAATTATGGCTAGTATCATTGATAATCTTCTTTTATATTATAATAATGGTTTTGTTTAATGCCTTAGCTTGACCATTGCCTTATGGGTTATATGGTGTGGATTTCTTGTGCTTGATTTTGAATTTTGCACAAATATCTTTAACATCTCTATTTGCAAATGATCCACCATTATTAGAAATAATACAAGTTGGGATACCATATCGATAGATGATATGGTAATGAATGAACTTGGTATTCTGATTCTTAGTGATGCAAGTGAGAGGAATGGCCTCAATACACTTATTAAAATACTTGATAGTTGTAAGAATATGTTTATAACCATTAGAATATGTTGGGTTAATTTTCCCCATGAGATCGAGGCCCCATGTAGAAAATGGCCATGGTGTAGTAATCAGTTGTGGTGGCAAAGAAGGTAAATGTATCAAATTACCATGTTGTTGGCAAGAAACACACTTCCTAACATAATTATAAGCATTTATTTCCATCTTGGGCTAATAGTAACCTATTCTAAGGAGATTTTTAGCTAAGACTACACCATTGGTGTGGGCCCCACACATTTATTCATGAAACTCCTTAAGCACTAACTTAGATTCTCTCAATGATAAATAACGAAGTGGCATTTCATCATAGCCTTTACAATAAAGTGTGTTTCTAAGAAGTGTATAATGGGCTATGTGATGAAGGAAACATTTCTCATGATTGATGGAAAGTTTAGGCAGAAAGACTTGGTCATGAAAATAATTATAAATGTCTTAAAACCAAGGTAGTTCAGGTGGGGGATTGGGAATAGCAATGGTATATATTCTTTCTAAATATGGTAAGACATGAGTAGGCTATAAAATATTTTCAATGAGAAATTGATACTCTTTAGCATTGTTATTAATCTATATCATGGACCTAGTTCTTATCATTGCATTGGTAGATTTGTTATTAGACCATGGTAACTATTCAAATTTTAGGGATTTTAAATGAGTCTTGACATTATCCACAATATGATTGTAATATACAAGCTTGTCATCATGAGTCTAGTACTAATATGTGGTTTGATTAATAATCAACTAAGAATACCCATAGACCATTTAGTACTAGATATGCAAGATGAAGTACTATAATAAGTACTTTGTAATTGGCTATATTGTTAGTATAATGAAAATTAATATGAAATGCCTTGGGAATCAGATCCACTTATGATTTAATCAAAAAAATTATGACTCCAAATCCATTAGAAGTGAAAGAACCATCAAAGTATATCTTACACTATTCAAGTTCTTTCAGTACTTCTATTGTCATAATAGAGTCATCTAGAAAATCAACTATGAGTGGTTGAGTATCTATAATAGGGTCTTGAGCGAGTTAATATTCAATAACCTACCCCTTTGTAGCCTTTTGGTTCTAGTAATCAACATTAAATTTTCTTAAGATCATGACTCATTTGGCCATGTGGCCTATGAGAAATACTTTAGATAATAAATAATTTAGGGGCTCCATGTTAGCAATAATAATAGTTTTGTTATTCAACATATAGTGTCACAACTTTTGGGATGAAAACACCATTACTAAACATGCCTTATTAATAGGCATATAATTATGATCATAAACCACAAGTGTGCAGCTCAAATATTAAACCACATGTTCCTTGCCCTACTAATCATGTTCAACCAAGAATGCCCCCAGTGCATGTTCAATTTCTAAAATATAAAGAAGCAATGGTTGTCTAGGTGTTGGTGGTCTCAAAATTGGCAAGTTGGCCAAGTATGTTATGAGATTCACAAATGTTAATTTACACTCCTTATCCCATTGAAATGTGACCCCTTTCTTTAAAATATGTGTAAATGGGTGGCACTTATTTACCCATTATGAAATGAACTTATAAATAGATTGGATATTTCCTTATAGGCTATGGAGTTGTTTGAGATTATAAGGTGGAGGCATTTCGATAATGGCGTTGACCTTAGCAGGATCCACTTCAATCCCTCTTTGTAATACAATGAATCCTATTAATTTTTCTGAAGTGATGCCAAAGACAAACTTCTTGGAGTTTAGACAAACTTTATACTCATTAAATCATTCAAAGATTCTTTGTAGAACATCAGGATGTCCGACACTTGTTCTTGATTTAGCTAGGATATTGTTAACATAGTCTTCAATAATATCATGCATCATGTCATGAAAGATGATAGTAATAGCACACTAATAGGTGGCTCTAATGTTCTTAAACCTAAATGGCATGACTTGATAACAAAATGTTCCCTAATGTGTGGTGAACTTAGTTTTTTGTTGGTCTTTTAATCTATCTTGATCTAATTATATCCAAAAAATCTATCCATAAGGGACATCATCTTATATCCATCAATAGAATAGACAATCATGTTGATGTTGGGTAGAGTAACATTATCTTTGGGGCACACCTTGTTGATATCTCTAAAATTAGTATAAATATGTATACCTTGTGGCTTTTTGCTTACTGTAACTATGTTTGATATCCATTTAGAATATTCCAATGTTCAGATGAAGCCTACTCCTAATAATTTATCCAGATCTACTTTCACCAAAAGAGCAATATGTGGATACATCTTCCTTGATTTTTTTTATTGGCTTGGCATCTAGATGGACAACAAGTCAGTGCATAACCAAATTAGGGTTTAATCCTAGCATGTTGGAGTAAGCCCATGCAAAGATATCAATAAATCCTCTTAGAATGATGATAATTTGGTGACACTCTTCGTCAGAAAGGGAGCTTCAAGGTAAACAATTTTGGGATCATCATATGTTTCCAAGTTCACTTAGTAGTGCTTTTTACAATAGTGTAGAACCATCTTCTAGAATAATAGGTAGCATTTGATCCTAATTCTCTTCTTCTACTTCAACCTCTGGCTCTTCTTTCCAAAGCTCTAGATAATGAGATGAATCTAAATCTACCATTTCAGGTAATAGAAAACTATCAAATATATCTAAAAAGTCAAGAGCAAGCCAGGGTAAATTTTAGTGGCAAATATTTATTAATTCATGAATATTCAATTTTTACAAAATTAAATTTGGTGATTTTTTGGTGTAGTACATAGGGCCCATTCACCTAAAATTTTGGGATGTAATTTTTTTAGGGGTTGGCTCACCAATATTTTAAAATAATTATGGGGGTATCCATGTAATTTTCCTTATATATGGTACATATATTCATAGGAGTTACCATAAAAGTATTTTTTTTATCGCATCACCAATATTTTGAGCCTTGAGGTCGCATTATAACATTTTAAAAATTGCTAAACTACATCCCTACCATTGCCTCTCTACCACCTCATTTCTACCATTAGATAGCACACTATGTCACCCGACTGTGATCTCTTGATAACACACTATCAACCAACTTCTACTACTCAATAGCACTATGTCACCCAATTGCATTATGTCAACTAACATCATGGTACCACCTGATCACATTCTACTACCTGACATAACTATGCTACCTAACTACAATGTGCCATACAGAATCACTATACCACCTAATAACATTGTGACACCCAATAATACTATACCACCTGATAGCACTTTACCACCTAACAACATTGTACCACCTAACATCATTATGTCACTTGGAAACACTTTACCACTCAACACCATTTTACCTCTCTCTAGCATGATCTCATATGTTGTTACCCAAATACATTTTATCACTTCTCAATTGTTATCATCTAGCAGTGCCTTCCCAACTATTATCGCCCATCTACATCTTGAGTCTTGTAACATCTTCCTTTATTTACAGTGGTGTTAGATGGTAACAATAAGGGTAAAACACCACAACAATAATCAAAAAAATTGAACATACTCTCTTAATTTAGAAACCTAAAAAAGAAGATTGTGCAAACAACATGCACTCCAAATAAAACTTTTTAAAAAAATAATTTTTTTTTAATTGTATAATAATTTTAAAACCATTTCAATGCATAAATCACCACTGATAATGATACTATTTCATTACAAAGAATTAATCCTGATAACATCTCACCACCTAAAGATTTTATTAATGGCATGCCACCCCTATAAGACACTCCTCTAGGCACTTCATAAGAGAGTTGTAGTTCTCTTCAAACACCAAATTTAGTTCAAAATTTCACTCAAAAAAGTTGATAGAGAAAGAGAAGTACATGGATAATAAGAATGTCTTTTCAAGTTGATTGAGCTATAAAATATCCATTTATAGAACTTGTAGAACTAGGAAATGATAACGAGCCTTCAACAAAATATAGATGTACAATATGTAGTTGGAAACTTGGAAAAGAATACATAATGCAACTTAAATTGGAAACAATTGAGAAACATTATGAGAAAATATATATGTCCATGAAGTACATAGATGGACAAATAACAAAAATATAGAGATGGAAAAATAGAGAAGGATGCATGCATGTAAAATATGCACTTGAATATGAAAATGATCAAAAATGATAAAAACATCTTGTTGAGAAAAGGGGAACAATCAAAGATTAATTTAGAAAAGTTATACAGTCCAATCTTAAGGAAAAATATATACATTTCTCTACTATTTTTCACATTTTCAAAAGGACAAACCCATTTATGATTTTTTTAAATTTTAAGATTTTATTTCAACATAATAGGTTTTTTGATATTTCAAAATCACATTTTTCAAATAGACACACTTGGGAAATGGCAAAATGTCTAGCAATGGTTGAGAAGAAAGATTTGAAAGAAAGTGCTAAGAGATCATTGTTTATCTCACTGTCCATCGATGAGGTCACTATAGTTGACAACACATCATTGGTTTGCATACATGTGTATACTTTTAAAAACTATTCATGGCAATCTCAACTATTAGTTATCCATAAAATGGTAGAAAAATGCAATGCATAAAACCTTCATAAATTGGTTGTATCCAATTTAAGAGATAAAGTTGAGATGGATGATTATGCCGTAGCTACAAAACTGGTGTGTGTTGGCATTGATGGTGCATCAATGATGTATGGGCATAGAAGTAGTCTTTGTTCAAATAATATGTTCTCCATTTATGACTCTAATTAATTACATGGATCATAGGATGAATCTTGCGTACAAAAATTTTAGCACATTTGGTAATATCACAAAAGTGGAAGAGCTCATTTGTGACTTGCATGCTTATATGTCAAGCAGCCCAAATAGATTTTTAGAGTTTAAAAAAATTTCAATTGAGGTGACTAATGGTAAAAAATTATTGAAAGATGTTGAAATAAGATGGATTTCCCTGTATGAACCTGCATGCATAATTTTTAAGGAATATCCATCTTTAACAGGTTTTATGTATAAATATCATAGGGAAGTTGACAAAGCAAAAGATTTGTTGCCTTGTTTAATATATTTTGAAGCATTACTGACATTATGTATTATTCTACCAATGTTGAAGAAAATCAACTATTTAATGAAACATTCCTAAGAGAGATCTATCTATATTGTTGACTTTATACGTTTGAGAAAACATGTATGTTAATCTTTAGATATATTATACACATTGAATGAAAGATTTCACAGACCTATTTTTAGAACCTAGAAAATTTTGAAATATTTTTAGAATATGAGAGTTATTTTTAATTTAATATCAATGATCATCTTTGTGTTGTGGTAAATGGCATTGAGATCCCAATGCACACTTGCTATAGAAGACTTGAAGTTGTGGGAGTTGAACCTGAAGATGTACCTTTAACATGTCTGCTATATGATATTGTTTTATCTAAAATGTGAATTAAATGAAGCCAAATCTCAAAAAAAAAATTTGCTAAGATCAGAAAACATTTTTAAAGGGATGAGTTGTTGGAGAGCATGGGAGTTGTGAATCCCATTTTTTGGAACAGTGATAATAGTCAAGAACAAATCAGAAGTTTATTTCACAAATGCCTGGGTTTAATTGTTAAGCATTTCTATAAATTTGTAGAGGTGAATGGAGTTGAGATTAATGGTATTTTAAATAAATAATTACTAACATCTCAGTCAACACAATTTAGAATTACAATGGTGGATCAATTTCATTGTTTAAGTGACCCAACTAAAAATGGTACAATTACACGGTTATGAAAAAAAAACTAACCTAGTAGCATCTTACAAGAAAGTATTAGTGAATATTACAGATTATATAAACTTGTTCAAATAATTATTTTGGGTTCTATGGAAGATGAGTGAGTGTTTAGTGCATTATATTTCATGATGTCAAAACTTAAAAATAGATTAGATAAAAATCTAGAGACTTGCTTGAGACTCTATGTTTCACATTATTCTATGGAAAATTTTCCTTATGATAATGCACTAGAAACATGGAGTTCTTTATTTGAAAGAAAAGGCATTATTAATACAACAACAAATACAAAGGATGGAAATACTGAGACTGAATATGGCACTAACATGGTAGATGTAAATCACACTTACGATGAGTAATTTTCTCGAAGATTATTTTAGTTCCCCAAGTTTTAGTTTGATAAGTATAACAATTACTTTTTTCTAAAATATTTCATTATTTTTCATGTTCAAATAGTTTAAATTATTTAATCTATGTCATGCATGCAAACTACTTTCAATATTCTTAAACTCTATGGATTGATTGAGCGTCAATTAGAACTAATGTCTTCATTTTCACACTGAAAATTATGAAACTTTGATAGTCAAAAATGTAACAATGCTTCTTCAATAGACTAAAATTGAGAACTTTATTTGTCCTATTACAATTCTATGTGTTTCAAATAGTACAAATTTTATAACCATTGAATATTTAAGGCTATCCGCTACGCTTGATGGTGATTACAACACATTTTTAATCATAAAATTATAAACCAAGTGTATTTCAAACATAATCTTTACCCCTATAAATTAATAATTATTTAAACAATAAATTAAAAATTTAAAGTATTAATTAATTAAATACTATAAAACATTTAAAATCTAGAGCATAATACATTTAAACATAAGTGTTTAATAGTTATCAGTCATTTTGAACATTGCCTCCACAATAGTTAAGATTGAATAATATTTATACAATACATTTAACCAAGACTTTTTCAAATGGTACAACTACTATAACAGTATAACCATTAAATATTTAAGGCTAACTATGTTGAACCATAACAAATTTAAAATCATTAAATTACAAACCAAGAGTGTTCCAAAGTATTAATTAATTAAATACCAAAGTATTAATTAAATACTACAAAACATTTACAATCTAGACCATAATACATTTAAACATAAATTAATTTAGTTCATTTAGTTCATAAAATCAATAATCACTAAAGTATTAATTAAATACTACACTACTATATCTCCATAGAATATTTAATCTTGACCATAATACATTTAAAATATTAAACTTATAAACCCAGAGTATTTGAAACAAGTGTAAAATATCATTGACATGATAAAATGTATTGAATAAAACAATTGGTTTTCAAATATAATAAAGTGTTTTTGAAACAAACATAATATAAATCATTTTCATTTTTAACATTATAATTTTTTTGAAACAAACTATCATTTTTCTATAATAGACTCTCCACCCAACTACTTCTTTTCATTACCTTCCATTAAAACCCTACTTTCTTGACCTGCCTGTGTGCCCTCCATGATAACTCCTTTATGAATATCTTCTGTAGTAAAATTGATATTTGTAATATTTCCTCTCTCCTCATTTGCTACATCACCCGCTGAAATAATACTTGGATATGCATCTATTTTTTGCTTCAATAAAATGTTTGAATCGATCCCATGCTCTTTAATAATTTTATTCAAAGTGTTGGTTTATTTATTTAATAAAACAAGCTTTTCCTTGAATGTAATCATTGAGGTTATACTTTTACGGTCATTTTTCAAATGCACATTAAGAAGTGCTTCTTTCTTCAAATTTTCATATTTTATCTTTAATTAACAAATAATATATAAGACTCAAGTACATAAAAAGTATAATAACTAAAATACATGTTAGAAATAATGAAAACTTACCAAATTTTTTTCCTTCTCTATTTGCACAATGGTAACAAGGTTTATATCTCTAGCCCATTTATTGAAATAGGCATGGGCTTCTCTATTTAAATTCTCCAACCTGCTTATCATAATTCCTAAAAAATTATCATTGTTAACATAAATTAACCTAGATTGAGCTTGATTGAATAAAACATCAATATTTGAGGGTTCATTTTAAACAAGCAAAAACAAATTAACTCTTTGGAAGTGATTGTGATAACGGGCATTGATTTATTTGATCAATGATTTTCCCCTTATCTCTCATTGTTTTAAATCATTAAACTCATCAATAACACCCTCCTTCAGATTAACAAGTAGATTTTATGAAATTAAATTATCCAATGAAATATTAGTTATGGAATCATCAGACACATTCAAATTATCAATGGTGGGTGGGGTAGATGGGGAAGAGATAGAAGGCACTTCTATTATAGGCACATTATCAATTTGAATAAAATTGTGTGGATTGAAACCACCACCAGCTGGGGCCCCACTTTTGATTTTGAGATACTCTTCATCTAGATCAATATGCTACAAACATGTAAGACCCTGTGCACTAAAAACACCACCAAGAGAAAAATTTGGGAATTCAAAAATTTGCAGGGTTCCTCTACTCTATACAAGAAGGGAGATATTCTTTCCTCTTATCTAAGTTTAGATGGGTGGTGTGGGTGGTGGCATACTTCTTGGTTACCTCACAAATCTAGGGTGACCTGCAAAACAAAAAATTATTTAAAAATGAAAAATTCAAAAACATAAATTAATGTAGATTCAAAATGAAATAATTATTATGTGTACTCAGGGAGATTTCCTCTTCCATTTTGATTGTCCTAGTGGGAGTGACAATGGTGGCTTCACCTAAAAAAATTAAATTATCCACTTAATAAACTACCCAATTGTAATAAATTTCAATTTTAAAAAAAATATGTAAGGTGGTAAACATTGAATGCATTATTGCGAAGAATCCTCAACGACGACGGTTTGAGAGTCAATTGTAAAAAACAAATAAATTAATAAACTAATATGCAAAATATTTTTTCCATTAAATAATATAAGAAATAAATATTCAAGGAAATTTTAGAGAACCTACAAGTGGAGATGATACATAATCAGTTCTTGGGCCTTTAGAAATTTGGAATGAATTAAATAAAGACTCCATGGACTCGATATCAATACAGCCCTCATGAGCATGCCGACCTTTCGATACCACTTATTTTATTATGTCATATGCACGTATTCTTACCTATATTAACTAACAATCCAAGCAATGTTAAAATTTTAAATATCTATAAAGCAACATAGGTGATTATTTTTAAAACTAAACTTACCTCATGTTTGTCGATAGACAAATAATTAACTGTCATTTTTGTATAAAGGGTAGTGGGAATTGTTGTATTTTGTCTATCATATAAGGTCTCATAATACAAGTCAAGAATATAAATGGAGTAATAAATGGTGGAAGTGTCATTAAAAAAATCATGGTTCAACTAAGCCCTAATCTTATTAGATATAACCATGTACCAGTTATATTTCACCCCCAACAGAGGATGAAGAATGTAGTAAATATCCCAAAAGGGAATGTCCACTGGTCTTCCTTACAAAACAATTTTGGATTGGAAGAAATGCACAATAGCTTTCAAAAATGGATTAGATATTTTGTCAACTTGGATTCCCCTTCTAAGCCAACTATCTGCAATGAAAGTAGAAAACATGCAATTAAGACATAAAACCAATAATAACGATTTAGGAATAATAAAAAAATGTTAAAATCATTAATATAAATAGCACTTACCAATTGGGTATATGGCCAAGTTGTAGATAGATTCCAAAAACTTTTTGTCTTCATTAGATTACAAAACCTTGTTATTAACATGTTTTGCATTGTAATATGGAAGGCTTGTTCAATTGTGGATATCTAATGGAGAGGTGTCAAAGGATATGGATTTAGTTTTAAATCACACATAGAATCAGGTCTCAGTGTGGTTATAACAAGAAACCATAAATCACAATAGGTTATGGTTGATGGTGGTGTCATATTGAGGTATTTCTACTAGGCCTTGGAGTTTGCATGTATCTATCCAATCCACATAAGAATCTGGATACTCCACCAACCTGATGAAGTTCAAACACAATAGATTTTTTAAAATCATGTTTTAGATGACACCTATTTCTGTGGATTCAAAAGCCATTAGTATTTTTCTTAAGAGTTGTAGGTTAAGTCTAAAGAAAAGAGAGGGATGAGAAAAACCTAAGAATAAAGTGTGAAAATGAAGGTAATGGGGGGTATTTATAAGCTAGAAGGGGACATAAAAGTAACTTGTTCATGTGACTGATGAGAACAAGTCATGTTTTGGTATGCTACACCTGATAGTAGAGACATGGTGAGGAGCGATAGCACATTTCCACCTAATAACATACAACTAGACAACATTAATATGCTACTGGGTATCACATACATGTTACCTCCCAATTGAATAGTATCAACTGGAAGTGGTAACATAGTTCCAAGTAGTAGTATAATGTCAATTGACAATGAATGCATAGTACTACTTGACACTACGCTATTACTTTGCACTATGTTATCACCTGGTAACATGCTGCCACCCAACAACATAATATCAAGTGATAAGATAATGCTAAGAGGTAGCATAGTACTATCACTCAATAACATGTTATTTATTGATAACATAATCTCGAGTAGCATCATAGTATTGAACAGTAGCATAGTACCTAGTGGTAACATAGTATTATCATTTGACAACATGCTACCACTCGGCAATATGGTATCATGTGGTAACATACTGATGCATGGTAGCATACTACTGCTTAGTAGCATATTACCAAGTAGCAACATATCATCATGCTACTACTTGGTAGCATAGTGTTGACTAATAATAAAATAGTATATTTTCACCTAGTAGAATGCTATCGAGTGATCGTACAAAAAATAAACAAGGTAATTTTTTTTTCTAGATACACTTAAATTCACCAAGGCTATGAATTTGATTTTCCTAAGTAAACCTAAGGGGGTTTTTGACATGGGATCTTAAAATAAACCCTAGAGTGAGTTTCTCAAAGACTTTTTGTTCTTATGATGTGATCTTGGTACTAGAAATATAGATAAGACTTGGTGGACCTTGTGCATCCTTTGAGGATGAGCAAACTTTCCCATCCAAGAGTGCCTAAAACAAGTTTTCACTCAAGGGATTGTCTTTTAATTTACTATTTCCCTAACCAATGAGTGCCTCAAAGAGGTTTTAACCCAATAATATCAATGATTTATCTTTTTCATGACCAAGAAAGTTTGTCTGCTCTCCAAAGTAAGCAAAATTTGGTAATCCATCTTTGAGGCCCATTTAATTAGCAAGAGATTCCTCATTCTATAATTCATCAAGGTGTATGATATAACTTTACTAGTCCCAATCAATGAGTTTAGTATGGCAAAGGCAAAGGGAATAATGGGATGTGATAGTCATAATGGAATTTGAGTTAAATAAGTTCGTGTTAGCAAGCTCATTATAAATACTATAATATGATATTGCATCATTACCAAAAGTCTTGTTTCTAGTCTATTTAGATGAATCACTATCAAAATACATGAGGTCACCCCCAAGCGGTATAAATCTAAGACCTTGATTCATGTTAGGTTTACCAGATGATAAGGGTTCCAAGATTCCTTGATATCGTGGCTTGAGGCCTTTTCCTAAATAATCAAAGTTATCCATAATCCAATTAGGGATAAGATATTTAGGATTCTGAAAATAATCAATAATGTTTTAAGAATATAACTAGTCTCCTTCAATGAAGTCTTCTTGATCCTTTTTTTTTTAAGTAGAAGGTACAAATACCATCTATGGTTTCTATGTATCTTTCTTATTTTGTAAAATTATGTTAGGTTTTCAAAGGCTTTGGTAAGGTTTGGATGTTCCAAAATATTTAAGAGACTTGGGTAACCTAGAAATATGAAAGGCATCTTTTAGATGATACATCGAAATGCTTGCATCTTCTATAGTGACTTTTTGTGTAAGGATTATAGGAAATTGATTAACCAAAGTGGAATCAAGGTCACTTGGGTTAATGTAATTGTATTTGGGTGGATGCAAAACTATTTCCTTATTCTTCTTCATGATGAATTCATAACTAGGACAATAGTTATAATTATAAAATTCATCCTTGAGGTGTTTGTAATACTAGTAAGGTTATAGATCAACAAGAATGATGACTTCAATCCCATCATGGGGAAACTTAAGGCATTGATGCAAAGTGGATGGGACATCCTTTACTTCATGGATCCAAGGATAACCAAGAATTATGTTATAAGGCAACTGAATATCCATAATATGTAACAAGGTATGATGGGACATAGACCTAATAATTATTGGCAAATAGTTAGTACTAGAAGATTCCCTTTTAGCATTATTGTATGCCTTGATGGTAATTATCTCTGGTTGGATGTCCTTTGTAGTATAACCCAATCATTGTACTGGCTTGAAGCACATCATGTTTAGCCATGAACCATTGTCTATAAGAACCCACTTGATTTTATGGTTTTTAATGATGAACTCAATATACAAGGGATTTTTATGGCTAAGACCAAGAGTGGACATGCCTCTTTGATAAAATATAACTTATCGGTATGAATATAAATTCCCTATAAGTGTCTGGAATTATTTAAGGTTGATGTCTTAGGGAACAGTGGATTTTTGGAAGAAGTCATTCAAAATAGTTCTATGGACTTCAAATGTACACAAAAGATCTAAAATAAAAATTTCCACAAAGGTTTTACATAGTTGGTCTGAGATACTATACGACTTGTCAACAATAGTAGGAGAAGGTTTAGCCTTGGTTGGTACAATGTTTAACTTTGGATCCAAAGGCATAATGTTCACATTGTGACTAGTGTTGGAAATGGTCAAAGGGCCATGAAGGGTGACTCATGAGCATCTAGTTACAATTACACAAGATAGAGGTCATAAGGAGATATTATAATTAGAAGATGAAGGCAAAGGGCCTTGGATGGTGACTCATGGGCATTTACTTGCATTTATGTAATTTTAAGTTGGTAAGGAGCCATTATAATTAGAAGAAGGGGATCTAGTAATAGTAACCCATGAAAATTGAGGTGTAATAGAATTGTTTTTACCTAACATGATGTTACATGAAAGGGAGTGTGTTGACACTATAATGAGGGGCCAGTACTTTGAGAAGGACAAGATGGTTCATGAGATTGGATAGTAATATTGGTAATGTGGTTTTTAGAAAAATGCTCCACAATGTTATTGTAATCATAAGGCATGTTATTGTAACCCAGGTTATTAGCATGGGTATTATGATCCTAATTATGATCATGTTGATTATGATTCTAGCCTTTGGCTTGTTACCACTGATTTTATCCTTGATTCTGATTGTGTCTTGTTGGTAGTTGATTGTGCCTAGGAAATGGATATTTGTAAATGCCCATATCATGATTAGTGTTTTATGAGGCCAATTTGATTTCAACTTCTCCACTTTCAATCAAATATTCAATGAGATGTTGCAATTAAACACATCAATAATCACCATGACCAATAACTAACATGATGGAAGTTATAAAACTCATCTTCCTGATACCAATTAGGTTTGAGTTTATCTTTAGGAAATGGCTTTGGTATAGGCCACACAATTAAATTAGCTACTATGAGATTTTGGAACACAACCTTAATAGGCTCTCCCAGTTTGTTAAAGAATTTGTATTTATTAAATTCCCTTTGTGGAGGGACCTTTACAAAGTAGTCAGTCGATTAGGTGGAGCTAATTACATATTTGGAGCTAGAAAAACCTACACCATTTGTACATGTCTAGATTCAATCATGCCATTCCCTATTATGTTCTTGTTCTTGTTAAACCCCTTAGGTTTCTTTATTGCAATAGCTTGAATAGGTGGTTAGTTTTGATTGGACATTTGAACCTATGAGTAAATATTAACAAGACCTTTACTGATAAGCACCTTATCAATCTACACGCCCTTGTCTATAATTTACTCAAATGTGTTTGCACAAGTGAGTCATAGATTATGAGCCACTTCATACTATAAGTTATGTACAAAAATATCATCCAGTTATTTGTTTGGAAAATTATGCTAAAAGCATCTAGATAATGCTCTCTACTACTATAGATATGTTGTGAAGTTTTATCCATCTCATTATTTGGATTTACATAAGTTAACCACAATCAAATCATGTTCAATATTGTAAGATAAATGGTTTATAATTTTTTAGATAAATCATTCCAATCTACCACTGATCCCTTAGGTAACTTGAGGAGCCATTCTAAAGCTTGTCCTGCTAAACTTCATGGAAATAAGCAAAGCAAGTAAACATTGTTATAAGCTACCTCTTGGCATACTACAAAAAATGCTTAGATATATTCATGAGGTTTACCCTTCCCTTTGTATTTGTCAAATTTGAGTGCCTCAAAATGAGGTGGAAATGGGACTTTAAGAATACTCGAGTCAAATAGATATGGGCATATCTCATCAAACTTGTATTTCTTGACTCAGTTTCCTATCTCCAATCTTGACACAATTTCCTTCATTGAATTCCACACCTACATGTTTGGTTCATTGGTAGGTGGAATATAATTTGTTGGGTTGGTATGTGCCTATGTTGCATTGATTTGTTAGGGATATAAACCCTACGATCTACAAATTTGTTTTGGTTTACTCCTTGAGTTGAGTAGGTGAGTCACTGATTCTTAGGTTGATAAACATTTATTTAAATCTACCACCATGAATTATAAGTGTTTTTTAAATTTTGGGGAGTCTATGGTTGATTCACCAAAGTACGTGTTGCTTGAGAGGAACTTGCCAAAGTGTTTTGAATAATACCCTCAATATGTGCTAAGTTTTTCATCCCTTGATTCTATGAAGGGACAAGAGTCTCTTGGTAATTGAATAATGTATGCTCTGTGTCTTGTGAAGCATGATGCAAAACCTCTTTAGGATTGTTTTGTTCAATTAAGATGCCATGATCTATCATAGATGTGTTTTCAACTAGAGCATGTTACATTTTTTATACAATATTCTCTTGTTCTTTAAAAGTGTTGATGGGTATTGAATTGGTAGCCAAAGAGTCAGTCAAGTCCATGATAACCTGGTCTATGTATCATTGACTTATTTTCTTGATCTTGGTAGTAAGATCTTGATCATTGGGTGTTGACTTCATGAGTGCTTCATTTCCTTCTCTATAAGAAGCAATGTTGGATTTTGAAATATGAGAGAGGGATTATTTTCATTGTTGCTCTTCTAAAATAACCAATGTGTGCAATTACTCCATAGGGAAATTTGATGGCGACCTAGCACCTGATTCTATCAACCTTAGAAGGGCTTCATCTTTATCTTCTAAGGGTTGATGTTCAAAATAGTATTTTTTAGATCCTATAGTTGTTAGGATATCTTCAAATACCACATAGTCATCTTATCCATCATAAAAATGCTCTTCCTCATAATTAGGGTCATAAGAGACCCCACTACGAGTATATCTTTGTGTCATGCTTAAAATATTGTTCTCTACATTTGCTAAGATGTGAAATATGTTTTGTAAACGTCAAAAAGGTGATTTTTTAATTTATTCAAATAAATGACCAAGTGAAATGAGATCATAATAAAAGAAGTGGCATAGTACCACACAATTAAAATAAATGGATATTAATTTACTCAACTTTGGTGGGTTGAAATCATCAAATTAGAAGAGGGTATGATAACTTTGAAACTTAAAGTGAAAGCTAGCATAACAAACTTAGGTCAAAGATACGTCAATACCATAAAATCTAGATATAACTATGATGAGTTGTAACTATAAAATTAGAAGAGGGTCTCTCTGATTAGGAAGATAACAATGCAAACTAAGAAGATCAAAACATGAATTAACACAATAAATCCTAAGTATAATGCTAAAACCTAATGGGCATCAGAATGCTACCATATGCTAATAGGATGTAGAATGGTACAAAAACTTAGAGCATAAATGAACATAAGATAACCTAAGTCCACAATGAGAATAAAAATATGATGAGTCTAGGTAATGACCTTCAATCCATCTAGGAAATCACACCCAAGTTTACTCAAACCAAGTGCAAATGGTGAACTAATAACACATTGGCCTAGAACATAGAAAGGTGAGATATTGAATTTATATTAAAAATGAAGGAATTTGAGATTTTTTCAAAGTGGGAAAATGGTCTAGACTCCAATGGGCAGCATAACAACATTGTTTAGAAAATATAAAAACATTATTCTAAATGATGATTTGAGTAAGGCAAAAAGTGATTTTGATTTGGTCAGTGTAATGCCTCCTTATTCAAATAGAATGGTGTATGAAAAAAGTGTTTGGTTTTATGATGTGTTTTGGTTTTCAAATAGTTTTAAACTCAAAAATACCAAGTAAATAATAAAATGATAAAACACACCTAAGTGTAATGTCTAAAATCCTAAAACTGACAATGTTGCATGGTAATATCAAATTCCATCTATATGCATGATCTTGAGAGGATTTTAAGTGCTAATCCAAAAAATAAAAGTGCATGAATAAGTAGGGTTTTTACACCCCCCTTATCTCAATAGATTTTATGATGACATGGAACTTTGAGATACTTGCCCTACATCAATGGTATGTCCGTAGCAAGTGGGGTTGTTCTAAAACTAAATTTTTACACATTTGTAGATGGTCTTAAGTGTGGCTAACACAAAATATGCTCAAATAATTTGGATCCACATCAATTGACTTGTTGTGAAAATGTCTTGTCCTTTTCACAACCACTACACTCATCACTTCTTAGTGTAGTGTGATGTCTGAGTTACCCCTACGGTCTGAGGTAGTATCTTACTAAGGGAGCTTGTTTAATTACTCAAACAAGCATCCCAGTAAGACTCAAATTTTATACCCCACTATGGAGTGGGGTTGAAATGATTTTAGGATATGAATTCTTGAGTCAAAACTTCCCTAGACAACTTGTCAAGAGGTGATGAAATATCATCACAAGCCAAAATGCATAAATAAAAGATAAGTGAAAAGACTTTAGGGTTCTGTTTGGATCACCCAGCTCATACAAATTTTGGGAGGGCCTTAATGATGTTATTTTCATGATTTTGGACTGAAAGCAACCAAGGCAAATACATATCACTTTTGGCCACTCGAGTTCCCTAAAAGGGAGAGGGGGAGAGCATACACGGATAAATCATTTTGCAAAAAATAAATAACTTTGAAAGAACAAGCATAAAACAAACACTCATAAGAGTATGTATCTAAATGTGAGAATTTATTTTATATCACCAAATCAAGATGTATATGAAATTTGGCCTCTTGGCCTTAGTTAAAAAACTTGAAAAAACTTACACAAAAACTAAGCATGAAAAATAACTAAATTATTTTTAGGCACCAAATAAAATGTTCAAGATTTAACCACTTTCAAAATTGTGCCTTTTTCAATCTTGTGACCTAAAATTTTTAGAGGTTTTATGCCTACCTATAATACCAAAGATAAATGATAAAACAAGATTTCAAAATAATCTCTTGGGTCTCTATTTTCCTATCTCAGAGACTGACATCAGTCCATGCAGGGATAAATGTCAATTCACATAAATTGGTGTCAGTTGGTTCACACAGGGTCGACAACAATTGACTAAAATTGACATCAGTTCCTAAAAAAACACAAGAAAATAGAACACAATTTTTACAAAAATTATTATTATCAAAATAAGGATAAAACCCAAAAAACTCTCTAGATCCTATAGGAAAATAGTCAAGTAGAGAATATATAAGTTTTTAAACACAGAATAAGAATTATAAAACTTCAATAAAAATCCATTAATCACATGTTTTGTTGTGGTCTATTCTTCACACAAGAATTGATGTCATCTTAGAGGGGATTAACATCAATCTGAAAAAATTTATGTCAATCTTTGTGTAAACGGTGTGTCACTTAAAGAACCAAAATACATGAAAAGTGAAGATAAAACTTGAATTTCAAAGACTTTTAAGCATTCATTATAATATCTAAGAGTTTCATATTAGTCTCCTTACTTGTATGGGATGTGTGGTCCCATCAAGAGTGCCAAAATATAGATTAGGAATCTAAAGCAAGTTAGTCCATGCATTAGTAGTGGAAAAACCCAAAATAAGCATAAAGGACACAATGTACTAAGCCTAATCCCTCATGGGGTTATGCAAATGAATTCTAAGAGCTATTTAAAGAATAAATACTACCATCAAACCTTCCCAAGAACATCCCTCCTTCCAATAGCATCCAGTAAGCATGATTTCCCCTAGATTTGGTGCTCCAAGTCTTTACCAATAATAAGTAACAAGCTTCGCCATCATTTCTCAATGCACCAATGGCTTAGGTTCATGAATTTTATCAATGTGTGCAAATAGTTGAATATTTTCTATTATAATTTCTACATAATAAGTTTGAATGAATGAATCTTTAAAATGGTGGTTTTGGCCCTCTTATTTATAGCTTTTTTGAAATGATCAGAATCAGCCATGACCATCCATCTTGAGATCAAGATGTGTGGCCATAAATCAATTTAATTTTGGAGGCTCAATACATAAATAGCTGCATTAATATTTGGAATAATGGGGCATTAATGAGGCATGGGAGGGCTTAAATTGGATATTTATTCCATTAATGGCTTGTGGATGACACCCCACTAATGATGTCATAGGGTGATGTAGAATTGAATAATGAATTTACAATTAATAGTTTTCAATAACTTCCATGGATTTTTCACTTAAGTCCTTGATTTGGTTTAATTTAATTGAGTTTAATTAATTTTCTATAATTCTTTGGAAATTGGTTGTTCACTTAATCAAACTAGTTAAATGTAAATTTACTAAGTCATAATTTGACTGGAGTATAATTAGAAGAAGGTGTCAGTTGCATACGAAACAATTCCCTATTTAGAGTATTGTGGATGCGAAATAACACATGCACATGATGTGTGCTTCTAAATTATAAGAATTCAGTGGTCCAGAGCATCATTTTTTGTGGTTACAATTTGACTCGAGTCATTTGAGAAAAAATAATAATCATATAAAATGCATTACCCCATTCAGGGATACCTTAGCCTAAATTATCACCTGTATGTGATAAGTTCAAACTATTTAGTGTAATTTAGTGATTTTGGCATAGATTGTGCATTTTCATATAATGTTGTTTAGGTTAACAATTTCAGCACAATAGTGAGAATAAATGGATGTCTACATATACCACCTCTTCATATTATTCATGTAACAAATTTGTTTATTAGTGATGCCTTGGATGAGGTATCTACACCTCATCTACATACTGATGCACATTATACTACTATGATTATTGATTTTATTCTTGATTATGGTGTGATTTTTTAAATTACCATGTCAAACCATGAGCACCCCATAGATCTTATGGCCTATTTCCTATCACTTCAAGAACTAATCAGGGAACTAATGAAGTAGAATTATTTTTTGTGCTCTTTTATTCATAGAAATATTTCCATCATATGTTCTCTATAGAATAAACTAGTTTTCATTCAACATAATAGTGATATTTTGGACATTCATGCCCATATTTATATTCCATCAAGTAATATTGAATATGGCACACATTGACCTAATGTAATTTTACAATGTGATCTACTAGATCCTGAGCAACCCATTATTTTATTACTCCTATTATTACAATTGATGCTTCTAGGCCTACTAATGTTACCCACTTTATGTATCCCACTTTATTTCTACCTACATATATGCTTACTTATTTTTAAAATCATAGCACTACTTTTGGCTCTCACAAGCTTTGTTTCATGGGTCACTCTACTAGACTTGTGGGCATTAGTAAGCATCTACTTGGCATTTCTACCCCTATCAAGCTTGTTAAGTGGATTCATCAGCATGGCATTATTTATTCATCAAGTGTTTCATCTTTGATGGGATCATTTGATGACAAATATATATCTTTTTTCTCCAATTTTCATGGGGATATTGAGCTTCAAACTATCTCTACTACACCTTCATTCAACCCTAAAAAAACTAAGATTACACTTGTTAGCCCTAATTGTTAGGTTGTGGAGCTAAAATCTTCACTGATGCAAATGGAGGAGGTTGTTGAGTTGTAGAGCAACCGATGTCGGCAGGCCAACCAATGTTGGTCATCTTCAGTGTTCGCAGTAAATGACATCAGTTAGGAGTCGGCCAACATCGGTTAGGCAGGAACCAACGTCGACAGCCTGTGTGTGCATGTGTTTGCATGCACTTCCAAAACTGGTCTAATTTTAGATGGACAATTAGTTTACATGTAAAAGACTAATTTTAGTCTTGATTCTATGTTTCTAATTATTGTAATTAGGAAGTCTAATTATTGTTTGTATGGGATCTATTTAAGAGACCCATGGGGTTGTATTGTAAGTGTAAAATCATAAGGACTTGCAAAGGCAAGAACAAGGGTTCTTCCAGGTGTGTAATATCTAGGTCTACAAGTGTGCAAGACCAGGTTGATCTGCAGGTAGCAAGATCAGGTAGAAGATCTGCATGGTAAGTAAGGTCAGTTGATCTACAGGTGTGTGTGTGTGTGCAAGGTCAAAGGAGATCTATGAGGTAGCAAGGTCAAAGGAGATCTGTAACTCAACAAGGAGCAAGATCAAGGAGATCTACTTGGAGTATGTGGTGTACTTGGTTGGTACTGGAAGTAGGCAACAACGGTTGAGTTGATTGTCACTTACTGGTTGGTGTATTGGCAGTATTGTTACTGACTAGTTGAAACAACTCTGTGTTTGAGTTGATTGGTTTGTAATTGAGAGAGAGAACTCTTGAGGGAGAATTATTGGTACGCCTAAGAGGTGTGGGAAGAGTGTGATTTCTTCATTGTATTTCCTTCTAGAAGAGTGTTAATATAAGATTGTATCATCTCTCATATTTTGTGTTGTTTCTGATTTCTAGTTACATTTTACTTCTGGTTAAATTCTGTGTTTAGTTGCTTATACAAAGGTAATCAAGTGTACTCTTAAGGAGTAGGGATCCTGACAATTGGTATCAGAGCTAGGATCACCAAGTGATACCACTGACAGTTGGTATCAGAGCTTAGTTAGGTACACTAACAGGTGGTCAGAGCATGTTAAGTGTTTGATTACAGGTCACTCTCAGGGGTTTTTGATTGAGTGGGAGTAAAGCAATGGCAGAAGAAAGTACACTAAGAATGGAGAAATTCAAAGGCAATAATTATAAATTATAGTATTATGGAAAGAAAGGGCATGTAAAGAAATATTGTTGGTTGGTAGAAGATCAGCATGAAGGAAATGAAGAAGCAGATGTTGCAGGTATTGTTGCACAGGATGCTCTTGTATGTTCCATGGATAAAGTAGAATCTTGGGTTTTAGATTTTGTTGCCTCTTTCCATGCAATCCCAAATAGAGTATTTTTCCATTATTATGTCCAAGGAGACTTTGAAAAGATTTATTTAGGGGTTGGTGAGCCTTGTCAAATTGTTGGCAAAGGAGAAGTGCGGCTGAAATTGTAGACGGGCAACACATGGGTGTTGAAGGAGGTCATGCATGTCCCAATCCTGAAGAGGAGTCTAATTTCTATAGGAAAGTTGGGTGATGAGGGTTGCATAGTTACTCTCATAGTGGAATCTTGGAAAGTTTCCAAAGGTGCACTTGAATTAGCATGTGGTAAGAAAGTAGACTCTTTATCTATCTATGTGTATTACTAATTCTCTTTCTGGTTTATCTACTTCAGATGTAGATGCAAAGATGTGGCTTTGTAGGCTTGGTCACATGAGTAATAAGGGAATGCATGTTTTTAAGATAAAGTTTGATGTCTTTGACAAACTTAAGAACTGGAAAGCCTTGGTTTTCATGGAGGAGATGATGGATAGAGATCAGCTCAAGGGGTTGAATAATTCTGAGCAGGGCAGTTTGGACAGGGTTATGATCCAAGGTGAGCTCATGGGTAAAAGTCATCACTCACAGGAAAACATAGTTACCAACATCAGTCAGGTGGGAACCGACATCGAACAGGCAGGTACCAACATCGGTCATGTGTAGACCAGAGTCAGTGGTGTCAGGCAAGTGGATACTGACATTGGTCAGGGAATCGGCATCGATGACCAAGTGGACACCAACATCGGTCAGGGAACTGGTGTTAGCGATCAGGTGGAATCAACATCAGTCAAGTGTAGACTAGGGTCAACCAGAGAACAGATTTTGGGTAGATAGCAAGCTGTCAAGGAGTCTCAAACGCCCATGTCAAAAGTGTAAGTAAGCCTCAAATTCATTATTCTCCTTCTTTATACTACCTAAACTTGTTGCTCATTGATGGTCAAGAACCAGGAAGTTTTGAAGAAGCAATGTAGGTAGAATCTAGGAAACAATGAGAGCATGGCATGAATGAGGAAATTGATTCCTTGGGAAAGAACCAAATGGGAGATTTGGTAGAGTTGCCAGTCGGAAAGAAAGCATTGAAAAATGAATGGATTCCTAGGTTAAAGAAAGGAGAGAATGGACACGTGAGACAGAAGGCCAAGTTATATGGTCTTGAGAAAGCTCCAAGACAGTGGTACAGGTTTGATAGGTGTATGACAAAGCATGGTTTTAGTCAATGTCAATGTAACCATTGTGTTTATTTTACCAGGTTGGATAATGGTCGCAACATTATCATGTTACTGTATGTGGATGATATGCTTGTTGTAGGTTCATACATGCAAGGATTTACTGAGCTAAGGGTAAAATTAGTTCAGAGGTGTGCTAAGAAGGATTTAAGAGGAGCGAAAATCCTTGGCATGAGTATTTATAGAGATAAGGAAGATCACAGGTTGATGTTGTCTCAGGATGATTGTGTGAATAAGGTAGTGGAGAGGTTCAATATGCAGGATGCAGAACCGGTTAGCACACCTATGGATGGATAGTTCACATAACAGTGTCCCAAATCACATGATGAGGTTGAGTACATGGGTACTAGACCTGATGTTGCCCAAGCAATGGGAGTTGTTAGCAAGTTTATGGCCAATCTAGGAAAGGAGCACTAAAAAGCAGTTCAATGGATTCTTAGGTATTTGAGAGGGACCAGCAGCAGGGATTCATGCTATGCAGGGTCAAGGACTTCTCTACATGGGTATGTAGATTCAGATATGGTAGGTTACTTGGATGATAGGAGAAGCACCATAATATTTGTGGTGGTTGGTCTTCAAGACTAAATTTAAAGAGGGATACAAGCTAGGAAACAAAATTAGATGATGTACAAGTATAGGTACAGGTGCAGCTATTTATCTCTAAGTGGGAGATTGTTAGGTTGTGGAGCTAAAAGCTTCACTAATGCAAATGGAGGAGATTGTTGAGTTGTAGAGAAACTGACATCGGCAAGCCAACCAATGTCGGTCATCTTCAGTGTTCACAGTAACCGATGTCGGTTAGGAGTCGGCCAACATCGATCAGGCAGGAACTGACGTCAGCAGCCTGTGTGTGCATGTGTTTGCATGCACTTCCAAAACTGGTCTAATTTTAGACAAATAGTTAGTTTACATGTAAAAGAGTAATTTTAGTCTTGATTCTATGTTTCTAATTATTGTAATTAGGAAGTCTAATTATTGTTTGTATGGTATTTATTTAAGAGACCCATGGGGTTGTATTGTAAGTGTAGAATCATAAGGACTTGCAAAGGCAAGAAAAAGGGTTCTTCCAGGTGTGTAAGATCTAGGTCTACAAGTGTGCAAGACTAGGTTGATCTACAGGTAGCAAGATCAGGTAGAAGATCTACATGGTAAGTAAGGTCAGTTGATCTACAAGTGTGTATGTGTGTGCAAGGTCAAAGGAGATCTACGGGGTAGCAAGGTCAAAGGAGATCTGCAACACAAAAAGGAGAAAGATTAGGGAGATCTACTTAGAGTACATGGTGTACTCAGTTGGTACTAGAAGTAGGCAACAACGGTTGATTTGATTGTCACTTACTGGTTGGTGTACTGGCAGTATTGTTATTGACTAGTTGAAACAACAACTTTGTGTTCAAGTTGATTGGTTTTTAATTGAGAGAGAGAACTCTTGAGGGAGAATTACTGGTACGCCCAAGAGGTGTGGGAAGAGTGTGATTTATTCATTGTATTTCCTTCTGGAAGAGTGTTAATACAAGATTGTATTGTCTCTCATATTCTGTGTTGTTTCTAATTTTTAGTTACATTTTACTTCTAGTTAAATTCTGTGTTTAGTTGCTTATACAAAGGAATCAAGTGTACTCTTAAGGAATAGGGATCCTTACACTAATCATCCTAACACATTTTTAGATGTTACCTCACATTTTTTTGTTTTGTAATTTACACCCACTAAAAGGAATATTCATCCACCATTCATGTTCATTTAGGGTGAATTTTTTATTGTACTTGGTAGCATTGAAAACAATCTTTGAGAGGACTCTATCAATAAGCTTCCTTCACCACTCAACTTCTTTCAACACACATTAATCCTCCTTCCTTTTGATTTTTTTTATTGTTTCAACTCCTTGTTAGGTTCATTTATTTTTTGAAACATTCATCTCTCATTTCATATATGGCATCTTCGACAGTATTTATAGTTTCTTGCATCAATTAGTGATATTATTTATTGGATGGGACCTTTTTTATAGTCAAACTGAGAGTTATGGATTTTTTACCTTTGTGTGTGTGTTTTTCATGATGTTAAATTTATCTTAAATTTCAGGACTATCATGTCACCACAAGGGACATTTTTTGTGAGATTTGTATTTGTATCTTTGATGTTGATAGTCTCTTTATATTTATAGTGGAGCTTAGTCTCTTTCTGAAGCATGGATAGTTTGGTGTAGACTAGTGTTAACATTAATTAATGATATTTGCTCACTCATAATTTTTATTTTGATTCACTAAACACACTTTATAATTATTTGGTGGGGGGAGCACATATTTATTCAAGTGTCATCCTCCTTGCTAGTACTTAGTGTACCACATTTTCTATTGAAGGAAGTTAATTGAGAGCACTTTTGTTTAATGGGATTAACTCCATTGATCAAACCTAATGCAATGTTGTTTTGATATTTTGAGTCACTATTCTTGGGATGACTTGTATTATATGTCCTCTTCTCCACTTTCATTATGTTTTTTATTGGGTTTTAGGTACCTTGTAGTGACACATTTCATCCATGTTGACTCTTTTTACCTACATTTATGATTAGTGTTTTTACTAAGTGAGCCTTATAAAAAGTACTAGTTCCTATTTTCACTTGGTAGTTATAGAAACTCAAAATCCATGTATTTTGTTACGATGTATTGGTTACCATAGGGACACTTTGTATTTCATTGTGATTTTGTACATAGGTATTTTATCAAGCCTAGTTATCATGACCCATTCAGTCTCTTTACTTTCTCTTTTATTACTCCCTATTTTGTACTTAAGGGAGGGTGTTGGAGTGGTAATTTTCACACTCACTAATGGTTTTAGTTATTTCAAAACTAGTTTTTGTCTTAGATGTGTTCACACCTAGTCATGGAGTTAAGCTTAATTAGGATTTTGTTTTAATTATTGTATTTTTCCTATGTGCCCATGGATAATATATTATTGTGCACCTATTTAGACAATCCACCTATATTTTGGTTGATCATAACAACCATGTGGTTGTTATGAAACCTATTCATTAGCCTATTTTTTAGGCACTTTCTTTATTTTTCTCCAAGTGGTTGTAGAAAGAGAAGTAATGTATATTATACATTTCATTTTGAGGAAATAATGAGAGACTACTTTTCATATCGATTATTTCTTATGTATCTTTTCTACAATGATGGAAACATTATGGTAGTGGTGTGCAAGAGAGATCCTATATATGAATAGGTGTATATTGCACTCCAATAGAAGTTTATAGAACCATCACAAAGCATAGTCTATAAATCTCATAAGAAAAACAATTTTTAGTAACCTATCATTACATGTATAATATAAACATGTTACATGGAAGTATATAAGATCTTATTTTGGGTTACATTTACCATCAAATGGAGTAAGCTTATGTGTAATGAATCCTATAAGGGATAGTTATAAATATCTTAGGCCAAAGGGTTATGTAATAATGCTTAGGAGTTCATGGTATGGTCAAATCTATTATAGCCTTGTGTTATTTGATAAACATTGGATTTTATACACCCAAATTTGGTACAACTATGTCCTCTATCATTTATTACGACTTTGTACACATAGACTATTGATAATGAATTATAGATCTACTGGTGAATTCTAATTAAGTTATTTCTCTTTTCTTATTTTTTATTTTTGATTTTTTATATTGGTTATTTGTCTTATCAATTTTTTTAGGACCTGGAAGCACACAATTGATTACCTTTGTATAAGCAACTAAACTTGAAATTTAACTAGAATGCACAAGTAACTAAAATTCAAAAATAACACAAAATATGAGAGATAATACCCAATTGTATTAATACTCTTCCAGAAAGAAATTACAATGAAGAGATGCCACACTCTTCCACACCTTACAGGCTTCCCACACCAAGTGTATAGTAATTCACCTTCAAGAGTTCACTCTCTCAATTATGGTCCCAACACATAACTCAAACACAGAGTTGGTGTTCACCTCCAACCAATCAGTATCACTACTACCAGTTCACAAGTACTCCATGTACTCCACGACCGAGTACACACCATACACCAAGTACACAACGTACTCCAAGTAGATCTCACCTAATCTTGCTACCTGTTATGTTGCTAACCTCCCTAATCTTGTACACCTACAAATCAACCTGGTTCTGCACACCTACAAACCTAGATCTTGCACACACACACACACCTGCAGATCAACCAACCTTACTTACCATGTAGATCTCCAAACCTAGCCTTGCACACCTACCGACCAAGATCATACACACATGAAGAACCCTTTTGATTCTCCAAACCAGCACCCCTGTGGATCTTATACCAAAACTTGCACAACCTGCAGCTCTACTTGATCATACACACTCGACACCCCTGTGGAACTAGGAGGAACACACCTTGCTCTCTTCACTCTGAAGGAGCTAACCTTGCTCTTACTCAACTAGCACAAATTACAATATAGCCCATGAGTCTATTATATAAATCCCATGCAAACAATAATTAGGCATCCAATTACAATATTAGATCCACAACTCAAGACTAAAAATAGTCTTTACATGCAAACAACCCATTCAACTAACTATTCATCAACAACCAGCTCTGGAATGCATAGGCGACTAACATCGGTCCCTATCTATCTAGAGGTGACCAACGTTAGCCAACTCCTAACCGATGTCAGTTGCTCTATGCTCTGAATATGATTGACGTCAGTTACACTACCGACATCAGTTGTTGTGCACCTTAGCAACCTCCTCCATGTCTACATACAGTGAAGCTTTGAGCTCCACAACCTAACAATCTTCCACTTGGAGATAAATAGCTACATTGTACCTATACCTGTACCTGTACACTGTCTAATTTGTTTCCTAGCTTGTATCCCTCTTCAAGCTCAATCTTGAAGACCAACCACCACACATCCTGTGTTACAACACCTGTCATCCAAGTAACCTACCATATCTGAAGTGCCTGACCCTGCATAGCATGAATCCCTACTGTTGGTCCCTCTCATATACCTGAGAACCCACTAAACCACTTTCCAGTGTTTCCTTCTCAGATTGACTACAAACCTACTGACAACTCCCACTACTGGGGCAATATCAGGGAGTACACATGTACTCAACCTCATCATGTGATTGGGGACCCTGTTCTGTGAACCATCCATCCATAGGTGTGCTTGCCATTCTGCATCCTACACTACCTTCACACAATCATCCTGTGACAACATCAACTTGTGATCTTCCCTGTCTCTAGGATTACTCATGCCAAAGAATTTTGCTCCTCCAAATTCTTCATGACACGCCTCTAAACTCACTTTACCTTTACCTTAGAAAAACCCTATATGTGTAACCCTGCATCAAGAAAACACACAACATACAGTAAAAAGATGATGTTGCAATCATCACCCACCTAGTAAAGAAACCACAATGGTTACAATGACATTAACTAAAGCCATGCTTTGTCATCCACCTGTCAAACTTGTACCACTATCCTGGAGCTTCCTCGAGACCATATGACCTGGCCTTTCATCTCACGTGTCCATTCTCTCTATTCTTTAACCAAGGAATCCATTCGTTTTTCAGTGCTTTCATACCAGCTAGCAACCCTACCAAATCTCTCATTGGGTTATGCATCCTAGGAATCAAATTCCTCATTCATGCCATGCTCCCACTGTTTCCTGGATCCTTCATGATCTGTTGTGAGCAATGAGTATAAAGAAGAGGAATAACAAATTTGAGGCTTACTTACCCTTTCAGTCCTCCATATGGGCATTTGAGACTCCTTGACAGCTTGTTGTCTGCCCAAAATCCATTCCAGTGATCGACCTCAGCCACCACACAGTCTGCATCCGACTGACATCAGTTCCATGTGACTGTCCTGGTTACCGACACCAGTTATCCTACCAACATCAGTCTCCACCAACCTGACACCACTGACTTTGCCTGTCTGCACATGATCGATGTCAGTGTTTGTCTGTTCGATGCCAGTTTCTCTTGATCGACACTGGTAACTGTGTTTTCTTATGAGTGATGACTTTTTACCCACGAGATCTCTTTGGATCAAAACCCTATCCAAACTGCCCTGCTCAGAGTTACTCAACCTTCTCCACTAATCTCTGTCCATCATCTCCTCCATGAACACCAAGGCTTTCCAGTTCTTAAGTTTCTCAAAGACATCTATCTTTCACTTAAGAACATGCATCTCCTTCTTGCTCTTGTGACCAAGCCTATAAAGCCATGCTCTTGCAACAGAAGAAGAATCAGTAATACAAGCAAGTAGATAAAGAGTACCTACTTTCTTACCACATGCTAATTCAAGTGCATCTTTGGTAACATTCCAAGAATCCGCTGTGAGAGTTACTGTGCATCTCTCATCACCCAACTTCCCTGAAGAAATGAGCCACATAGTTAAGATTGGTACCTGCATGACCTTCTTCAACACCCATGTGTTGGCTTCCTACAATTTTAGCCACACTTCCCCTTTGCCAATACTTTGACAAGGCTCACCAACCCCTAAATAAATCTTTCCAAAGTCTCCATGGACCTTAACATGGAAAAATACTCTATTTGGGGCTGTATGGAAAGAGGCAACAGAATCTATAAAACAAGATTCTACTTTATCCAAGGAACATCCCAAAGCATCCTATGCAACAACCCCTGCAACATCTGCTTCTTTAGTTCCTTCATGTTGATCTTCTACCAACCAACAATATTTCTTTACCTGCTCTTTCTTTCCATAACACCGTAATTGACCATTCATGCTTTTCAATTCCTCCATTCTTAGTGTACTTTATTCTGCCATTGCTATACTCCCACTCAATCAGAAACCCCTGAGAGTGACCTGTAACCAAACACAAACCTGCTCCCTGCAACCTTAGCTCTGATACCAACTGTTAAGACCCAGAAGCACAAAATTGATTACCTTTGTATAAGCAACTAAACACGGAATTTAACCAGAATGCACAAGTAACTAGAATTCAAAAATAACACATAATATGAGAGACAATACCCAATTGTATTAATACTCTTCTCGAAAGAAATTACAACGAAGAGACGCCACACTCTTCCACACCTTATAGGCTTCCCACACCAAGTGTACAGTAATTCACCTTCAAGAGTTCACTCTCTTAATTACGGTCCCAACACACAACTCAAACATAGAGTTGGTGTTCACCTCCAACCAGTTAGTATCACTAATGCCAATACCACTAGTCAGTATCACTACTACCAGTTCACAAGTACTCCACGTACTCCATGACCGAGTACACACTGTACTCCAAGTACACAACGTACTCTAAGTAGATCTCACCTGATCTTGCTACCTATTATGTTGCTGACCTCCCTGATCTTTCACACCTGTAAATCAACCTAGTTCTGCACACCTGCAAACCTAGATCTTGCACACACACACACCTACAGATCAATCAACCTTACTTACCATGTAGATCTCTAAACATGGCCTTGAACACCTGCCGACCAAGATCATACACACATGAAGAACCCTTCTGATTCTCCAAACTAGCACCCCTGTGGATCTTATACCAGAACTTGCACAACCTATAGCTCTACCTGATCATACACACTCGGCACCCCTATGGAACTAGGAGGAACACACCTTGCTCTCTTCACTCTGAAGGAGCTAACCTTGCTCTTACTCAACTAGCACAAATTACAATATAGCCCATGAGTCTATTATATAGATCCCATGCAAAAAATAATTAGACATCTAATTACAATAATTAGGTCCGTAGCTCAAGACTAAAAATAGTCTTTACATGCAAACAACCTATTCAACTAACTAATTGTTCATCAACAACCAGTTTTGGAATGCATAGGTGACTGATATCAGTCCCTATCTATCTAGAGGTGACTGACATCGGTCGACTCCTGACCGATGTCGGTTGCTCTGTGCTCTGAATATGACTGACGTCAGTTGCGCTGCCGATGTCAGTTGCACTACCAATGTCGGTTGCTGTGCACCTTAGCAACCTCCTCCATGTCTGCATATAGTGAAGTTTTTAGCTCCACAACCTAACAAATTTATGATGAGGATACCTAGTTTTGGTCTTGTGACATTTAGAACAAGTTAGTGGTAAATGGACAATACCGGCTTGTGACATTGTCCATTTAGCATGGACTTGTCCAAGCATAACTCTTAGAAATTATTTTAAGTCACATTTAATTTTATTCTTATTTATGTTTGTTGGGTATTATCTTGGGTTAGATTTAATGTGCTAATAGGTATAAAATTCAAAATAAAAACACCTATAAATACAAGAATTATCTAAGCTATTAAGGATGGTTCTCCTCAATCTCAAAAGCTATTCAAATATTTTTATGTTTTATCTATAGGTCTGTTAAATCTATATTCAAGGATAAACATTCACCTATGTATTTTTTCCAATGGTAAAATAGGAGAAATGAAATCTATAATTACATTCACCATTCCACACACACATGTAAGTGGGAAAACTACATTTGATTTTGAGCCCTCTTCAATGTATTGACAATGTAATGCAACACTTGGTATTTCAATAGGGATTGAGAAAGGTTACTCCAAATCTATCTCTTTAACCTAATTCTGCCTATTTGATTCCCATTTTTTATGTGCATGAAACTAGGGTTTGATAACTGTAAATAATTTACATGAAATTATATATTTGTAGACATGTCGATATCTCTAATCAATGCATGTACACGTGGTAAAATAATTAGTTCTAAATCATAATTAATTAGGACAAGTTCATGACCAATAGGCATGGGAACATTACCCTGTTATACTCCCATAATGGATCTTTATAGAGTTTTTTTCTACCTCTATTTCTAATCTATCATCTCTAGATTTCCAATTTCTTTATCTCTACCTACAATCTATCATAGCCAACTAGTAAAACTCTGTGGTCAACAAACTTGGACATATTATGCCACTATCCACTTATAATGGACCTATTCATATTATATTGCTTATTTTATTCCTTATATTGAGACTACATAGTCACTTATTCTTTTAATTTTCATAGATAAATAGTTAAAACAATCAACAGGTACTCATGTGTGAGTTAAGCATAGTTTATTCTTAGTACTTCCTCAAAATAACAACTTTCCATATTTAGCAATTTGTCAAAATAAGAATAGTTGCATATTGTATATCTTTAGCATTTTGATATTTCTAGTTTTACACCTATATCAGTACAAATAAAATTCATTCATTTTTATTTTCTGAAACATAGAGGAAAATAGGCTTGAAGATTAAAAAGTTGTTGTATGAATAGTTTAGTGTTATGATTGGTAGCCATGTTACATAGATCAAGAATATATGGTATCACATGGATTTAGGCCTAGGAGGCACATAATATAGAGTATTCTACATAGGAATATCCATATATATTTTAGTATTAAATTATGTTTCCCCCATAGTAGTTATAGTATGCATCATTTATGTAACCATAGGTATAGACATGTGAATAAAGGTAGTAGGAATAATAGTTTGGATACCTAATTAGGATGTGGGATTTAAAATTTTAATTAGTTCATTCAAATTTTCATCATGTGGTTCCTCAGAAATGATTTCCTTAGTTTTTATTTTTATCTCTAGTTACATACAAAAATACTTCAATCATGTGTGGATTTATCTCAAGATATTATATAAGCTCAACCTTATCTATATCATAAGAATAATCATTAAAATCATCATTATATTCTATGTTGTTATCTCTATCAAATGAATAAGTATTCACATCATGGGTATCTTTAATTGTAGCCATATTAGGGTTTGTAAAGTTTGTATAAGCCAAAAATTGAAACCTTAATGGAAGATAAGAGCTAAGAATAAAGTTCAAGAGGGAATAAATGTAAAATCTTAATAAATTTTTGAAACCCTAACATATAATGAAAACTAAGGTTTTCATGTTCAAAGAAATCATCAGTTTCACCATAAAAAATTTAACCTACAAAATATAAAATAATTGAAACTATGCCCTAATTCAGATTATGGAAAATATCATAATGAACACACTAATTTGAATATAAAGGGAATACATGATATTGTGAATACTTAATATATAAATAAATAAATAAAAAGGGATGATGTACTTAGCTAATTTACCTACTTTTTTATCACTAAATACATCACGAAAGCTAAAAATGCTTTGAATGTGCTTTGTCAATCGCTCAAATAAAAAGCAACAACTAAAAACCTGCTTGGACACTATTGGTAAATTTAGATGCCTATGAAAGCTAAAAATATTAGGGTTTATTGGTAGTGTCCCTATGCATAGTGGGTTTTTTTTAATTTTGACATCCATTTGCATGTGCTTACAATTTTATTCTATGTGTGTGCACTTGTATGCTTCTATGTTGAAATACTTATTTTTTGTCTCTTTCATTCAAACTCTAATTGTGCTAGATTGACCACAAGATGCCATTAAAAATGGGTTAGTATTTTGGGTTGGACTTAACTCAACCACTCCTCACTCAATGCTTTATATTTTCCTATGTTGTAATACTTCAAAGATGGCTCAAACTGCATGTAGTTTCCCTCAAATGTGTGTGCACAACATCTTGACCAATATAGAATGTAATGTTATATTTTGATATTTTGCACCATGCAACTTTGACTTTGTATATTTAGATTTGGTTTTATTGACTACTCTAGGGCTGATCCTTAAAATTATAAAATGTGTGTATGCATTTTGATAAATTTCTAAGAGAGTGTTAGTTAATTTCTCAATGTTGACAAGACTTTCCAGTTGACTAATAACCTTAAGGTTAATTTTTAGTTATAGATGAATCTTCATTTTTTCTCACTATGACCTAACCATGAAACATGTTTAATCTGACCTAATGGAGACTTCCCAATTTGAAAAATAGTTTTTGATGGATCATGGACACTATTGACAAAGGGAAAGATTTGTTGTAATTGACATTGTCCAAGTTTACTCATACTATCTTGGAAATGCAAAACAAGGATCTAAAATATTGAGACAAACTATCTACTATTTTTAAGGATTCTTATATAGTCTAAATTGATCATGAATAAATATAACTGGTGAATATATGTGACTAAAAAAGTAGATGGGTAGATAGGTAGAGGGAAAATGTGATCAAGAGTTAAATATATGTGTAATGTCCAAGTGTGTCATGGTATGTCAAATTTGATGTTGCCAAAGTTATAAATACCAAATTTAAGTGTCTATATGTGTTTATGTATTATTTTTAGGCACTTTCTTTTGGAAAAGTATAAATAGGAGTGTGATTGGTATGATTATGCTTTTGATAATGTGCAAGCTTCTTGTTTAATATCATTGCCTCATAAATAATATATTTGATATATTCACAAGTATGATAAATTAATTTTTTGTTGAGATATTAAATAAGACCCTTAAAAAAATATTATTTATATAATTTTATTGCTTGTTATATCAAATGGTGCATACTAGACTTAAATTGTGATATATAATCATGAATAGGTTCATTTTTGCCTTGGTGAACAAATGGGAGAGTCTCAAATGTATCTTTTGGTCCTTTGTTATCAATATATCATGATAAAAATACCTCACCAACTCAATATATTCATATAGAGAACCACTAGGAAGTGTATGGATCTAACTTAAGGCATATCCAATTAAGCTCTTAGGGAAATATTTAAATAAAATTATATCATTGGTAATATATTTCCCAAGTGAGGTTATAAATTACTTGAGATGTAAATATGGATCACCCTACACATCGAATAAATAAAACATATGCATTTTAAAATCATAGGGAAATGGTGAATTATCTTACACACTATGTTTTGGCCATGTGTAACATTAGAGTTGGCCCTAGCATTAGATGCAATAGATTTTAGAGATAACATGTGCACTTCATTCTATAATTAAACTATTACATGCATCATGGCTAAAATATCTTGGGAAGGCACATTGGGATTATTGGATTCATTTAAGGGTTGAATATTATCATTGATATTATTCATGAAAAATTATTGGTCATGGGTTTTGAATACAAACAATAATTACAAAGCATATAAGATGAAGGAATGTTATTACAAATCCTAAAAGGATTTATGTGATAATTATGAGCATCAATTAATTCATTAACAATAGTCATAATTTCTATTGAAAAATAAGGGTTTGCTAAAATATGTGCTTTAAAATTTTTCATAATGCATTAATTAACTTTTTTCCTATCATTAGAAACAAAATTTGTATGATTCACAATCCAAAAAAACTATTACATCAAATCCATAGTATCCATTTCATTAATGCAAACCATGATGGTAGCTAATAAAAAGCACAAATTATGGTCATATAAGGTAAAATAAACCCTAAGTATATAATATGGGAATGAAACCCTAAAAATTAAAACTAAAAATGAATGAAAAATAGTGAACCCTAAGGGGTATGAGGGCAAGAAAACCTTGGTTGGACATGTAAGTATATAAAATTTACCATTTGTTTTATCTAAAAATGGATCAGGGTTAAATAACCAAATAAAAATAAACTAAAATATATTCTCAAGGGATATTACTAATATGATGTTCCAAAACAACAACTAATCTAACTTATGGAATATAACAAGAATAAACTGAATAATACAAAGACATGAACAAGTAAAACTCTACAAAGTGAGAAAATAGTGATGAAACAACCATATCTTTAAATTTGAGTGAAATATGGAGGTTTACGTCTATAGGGATAGATTTGGCCCTTGAATTATGTTGTTGAATGTGCCTAGGTCAAGGTTAGATGCTAAATGTATACTAATTGTGTTTTTATTGAATCTATTTTTGGGTGTCAAATCAATATTAATGTCATTTTATAATTTTAGTGTTTGTTTTACAGGTGTGTAGAGTGATTTTTTAAAATCTTATACAATCACCTTTGAGAATTCGATTGTAAATGTTTGATTTATATTCATTTATCTTTTTGACCTATTTCACCACAAATGTTTGCAAGAGGATAAATAAAAGGAGTAATTGGGACAGGAAACCATCAAAGAGATTAATTTATATTTCTCACATGTTTAGAATCATATCCTATGTAGTTATAGTGTAATGTGAATGAATATTTTGATATTAATTGTCATCTTCTTTTCCTAGGAAAATATGTGACTATGTGCACAATTCACCTATCCTTATTTTAGCATAAGAATGTAGCTAAACTAATGTAAGTCAAGACCTGGGTTTCCAATGAATGAAAACCAAACCACATAGTGAGTTATTATCTCACCATTTTATCTAACATAAACACTCATGCACACAATGATAAAATACTCAAAAAATCTTAAATTCTTATTTGAAAATAGATTTACATATGATATCTCACTCAGCATGAGTTATGGGCTATATTGTGATCAAGTTACTACTGTAAAATCTTTATATTATAATGACTTGGTCTTCAAACATTCATTTAAAGCAATCCCTTAAAGCCTTTAATTTTCTTCTTGCTACCTTAGTCTAAAATAAAATTGGCTGAATTCCTCTCTCTAATTAATCTTGAATCCACCATTTATAGGCCTATAAATAGGTCAAAGGATGCTTCATGAAAACTATACAACTACTAGATTAATTAGCAGTTAATGAATAGCCTACCTAGTTAGATCTAGGTTGGATAGGTTTATAGATTACATCATCTCATGTGGATCCATATGAAATTAGGTTGAAAAAATCCCAACTAACTAATTCTGGACATATTCACTTGCATTGAGTTTTGGGTTCCTACTTTTTATTTTTATGTGTTTCATGTCAAATTTTAGTGGTTATGTGGACCTATCAAAAGTTACATGCCATTTGGGTCAAACATGTTTCCTTCCTATTGGAATGCACCCTATTATATTATGTGTTCTTATTCATGCAATTCATGCTAAAATTTTACTTGTGTTGTGTTATGGAAATGATTTCTTTATGCATTGAATGATGCATGTGTGCACTAAGTTGCATGCATGAATCCCATGTAAGGAGCTTTCATTCTATTTTTTCTTTAATTTAGATCTAACTACACTGATAATCCCTCCCTTTCTTAGGTGCATTCATGTACTTATTATTTTTTTCTCAAAATTATACTTGGTTATCTAAAACAATGCAAGATTGCTTTGTGCCTGGGATGTTCCTACAACAGACACCCCAAGTAATTGAAATGTGAGATTTTACTCATAAGTTGAAGTTTACAAGGTCATATCCATAATTTCCAATATCTATTAGTTAAAACCATGATGCATCCTCTACTACATTAGTATTACACTTCACTAAGTACATTTTTTAATCTTTCTTGCACATCCTTATTATGTTAGTGTCCAAAATGGCCTTTATCTATTCTCTTTCCTTTTCTAGTGATTTCATCTTCTATTCAAGAATATTCACCTCCTCCTCATCTTCCTCACCTTATATTTTAACCTCATATAGTTCGTACAACTATACTATATTTAATATGGGTGATATGCCCATCCCTTATGGTAACTCAATTTCATATGCATTGGATGAAATATTCTGCAACACTCTACATGGCCTTATCTTTAGTTTCAACTTATTGTAGGTACCACATGTAAATATTTCCTTACGTAAATTCACCAACATAATGTATCATAACTTAAAATCCTTCCCCATGTGCCTCTCATATGTGTGATACTTATAACTCAAGTTACTTTTTTTGATCTTCTGCTTCACCTCTCCATGAGATCTATGCATATATTCCACATGGTATTTTAATTTTACGCTTCTCCTATGCATCTCATATAACTTCCTCAACTCAATAAATCTTTTAGGCTTAGTTACAAAAATAATCTTGAATGGCATTTTTATAGTTCTCATATTCATGGAATTATTGTGTGTTAATTTACATTCCCACTACATTACCTTTTCTCTAATTAGACATATTAAAAAATTTGTAAAGTTTCAGTTGAAAACTTTATTTTGTCCGTCAATTTGTGGGTGGTACATAAAAATAAATTTTAGATTTGTTCCTAATTCATTCCAAAAAATGCAACAAAAATGGCCTATAAACATAGTATATCTAACCAACACTATCTTGCATGGAAGTCCATGTAATCTCACTACTTCTGTAAACAATAGGTTATAAATGTTTGTCGTATCATTAGTATTCTTACAAGCAATTAGATACACCATTTTTTATAATTGGTCTACCATAATGCAAAATAGAATCATTTCCTTTCTACATTATTTATATTCCAAGTATAAAATCCATGCTCATGTTCTCCCATGACCTCTCTAGAATAGTTAAGGGTTGGCACAAACCTACATTCTAGCTTCTTCCTTTTACCAATTATAATATTCAACACCCTTATACATATTTTCACCCATATTTGGATAGTAATAACTCTCAACCAATAATTCCAACATTTTTTACCACTAAAATGTCCTCCCAATCCTCTGTTGTGATTCTCCTTGATTAAATTTTTGTGCATCAACCCCCAAAGTATATGTAATTACACTCTAAAAATCATTCCTTCCTTAATAAAATAATCTATCCATGGTATTTGATCCATGTTTTTCAGGTCTTTCATGTTTTCCATGCATCAAAAAAATCTTTATGTTCTGGTTATAGCTCCTTTATTGAGTAAAACCCAAACACTTTGACTCTCATATATTTCATCACCAATGCTCTTTTGCTTAGTGCATTAGTAACCTTATTTTATTTTCTACTCCTATGATTGAGCACAAACATATATTTCTATAGATACTCTACCCACTTCATATATATTTTGTTTAGCTTTCCTTGATTTTTAGTAAATTACAGCGTTTGATGTTTTATGTATAACACAAACTCTTTTGGAAACAAATAATGCCTCCACTTATTTAGCAATTTCACAATTGTATAGAATTATTGATCATATACCAAATATTTATTCTTCACGTCATTTATATTCTCATTAAATTAATCTATAGGCCTACCCTCTTGGATTGATACTATTCCAATTATTTCTCCACTCATATCATAGTCCACTTTGAATACCTTTTTGAAATTTGGCAATGCCAACATTGGCTACTCTATCACATTCCTCTTAAACTACTAGAAATTAAGTTCCTTTACCTTCATCCAATTGAATGCCTTACGATCTCATTACATTATTTACATGATCACTACACATGCCCCACTGAAGTTTCTCATGAACTTTCTATGGAAGCTCATGAGACCATGAAAACTTCATGCTTAAAATGCACTTATCTATGATTGTCATTAAACTATTATATGCACTTTATTAGGGTCCATTATTAAACCCATATCTATATGTTATGAAACATAAGTACACTAGCTCTTCCTTCATAAAGTTACACTTATGCACATTGACCAAAAGATTCTATTCACATAACCTCAACAACACATTCCATAAGTGTGCCACATGCCATTCTCTTGTTCTACTAAATATCAGAATGTAATTGAGGTACACAATGACATACTTACCCAAGAATATTTTCAATGCTTTATTCATTAGTCTCATGAACATACTTCAATTTGTGGTTAATCCAAGTGGCAAAAATAACCATTCATACAATATTTTCTTAATCTTGAATATTATCTTCCATTCATCCCCTTTGTAGATCCTAATTTGATGATATTCTCTCTTCAAATAGATCTTATTTAAGTACTTCACACCACTTGAACAATCCATCCTATCATCCATGCACATAAATGGAAACAAGTACTTGATCATGATCTTATTAATGGATTGTGATTCTATGCACATGTGCTATTCTCCCCCTTTCTTAAGTGTCATTATTGTAGGTATTTTACATGATTTCAAACTTTACCTTATTATTCCCTTCTCTAATAACTCATGCACTTGCCTTTTTACTTATTTATTTTCCATTGGCATCATCCTATATGTGACTTTGTTTGACAAACTCAATCCTAGTGCTAGATCCATGTGATGAATAATATTCCTTACTAGTGGTAGTTTCTCTGGTAAACCACTTGATATAATGTTGATGAACTCATCTAAAAAATCCTTTACTTTACACAAAATTATCTCTTATTTTATCATGTTGACATATACACCAAATTAGGTATTGAGCATGTAACATGCCCTCTTTTTATCTACCTCTCTCATGAATTTTTTGCCTAACAGCATCAATACTCTTATGCAAACATTATTGTACTCTCTTTTATATTCATCCTTTAAGGGAATTAGGGTCTATTTTATCCCATCCTTCTCTAAGTGATAATTAGTCACATGACCATCATATATCACCTATAGACACCTAAAATTAGCCACCAATGGCCTTCAACCAAACTTCAAACCAATTCCTACCAACCATTGAAAATTAAGCCTATGAATCACTAAACATCCCAAATTTACTTATGCATCATTTTTCAAAGCTTAAAATCATGTTGAGACATCCCTAAGTGGGGTATCCTATTGTAAGAAACAAAAACCTCTCATGGATTCATCTCTAATCATCCTTCGGCATCATAACATGCAATTTAGCCTATAGACCTATTAAGTGGGGTAAGTGTACACATAAAATAAAATCTTCAAAGAGATAAATGGATAAGCATAATTAATTAACAAGCAAAACTAAATTAAATTCATAGTTTAATTATGCATGTGTAATTAATGAATTAATAAAAAAATAAATTCAAAAATATGAAATATCCTAGCTTTTCATGATTACCTTTTGTGAGTTGTCAAGCATTTGAAAATATCTCACCCATGCCTATTCATTGCAAATCATTAATTCTTGACACATTTTAACTAAACTAGGGTTAATTAGCTCACATAAGTTAGGTTTGAACCCATTCCATGTTTAATCTACACTTTAACTCACCTTGAGTTGGGGTTCGTTCTTAAGCCTATAAATATAAGTTATTGCCTATTGAAAAAGAGCTTGGATAAAGCAAAGTTATAATGTAGGTTTTGTAGCATGATTTATATCCATAATGTTGAGCCAAGCCCCATCAAGCAATCATAAGCCAACACAAGCCAATAATGGTGCCAAGGAGAAAGGGAGTAAAGAAAACTCTATTGCCAAACACACTTTGAGCACAAACCAAGAAAGCCATACAATGAATCATTTAGAGCATTCAAGAAAGGTAAGAGATTTTTTGTTTTTGTGTGTTCTAGTTGTGTTTTCAATTAATTTTTTTCTTTAAGTTCCCCCTATGATCTAGGCTTAGATATGTTAGCTTATTAGTGTGTTCTTTTCATTTTTTTATGGATTAACACTTGATCAAACCTCCTCTTTATTGTCAAATTTCTATGATCATAAATAGTATACATGGTGGGATGTAGAAGAATCTTACATACCAAGGATACCAAGATGCAACTCCAAAAATTTTAAATGAATGCTTGAATAACTTAAAATTTAGAGTTTTAGCTTTATTTTTACAATATTCTATTTTTATGTTAACTTAGATTTACATAGATATCAACATTAATTTGGCATAACCAGCATGGGTTCTTCCTAATTGACATCAGTTCTGGCCAACCATCATCGGTCAAGGTGCACGGTAGGAAATGACTTAAAAATTGATATTTTAAAGTTTCTAATTTTTATTTCTTGGTTTTATTGATTTGTAAACTCTTTATTTAATCAATTTATTACAAGTTTTGTGGAGTTTTTATCATATTTTGAGATAACTAACATTTTTCATTTCATTTTGGTTTTGCCTTCGAGTTCATAAGTAGTTGATATCGATCTCTATCGATCATCATCAGTTCATTTCCAACTAGCATTGATCACCTTCTAATTGGCATCGGTCACAGGTGATCGATATCGGTCTCTATGCAAAAAATATAGAGAAACCCAAGAGCTATCTTTTCAAAACTTGTTTGCTCATCCATAAGAGTGCTTCAAAGAAGAAGGAAACTCTCTAACATTTGTAGGACCAAGGTAGGAATAATACCTAAATTTACAATTTTAAACTCTTGAACACTTCATTTTGGTGCCTAAAAAGAATGGTTAAGTCTTGAGCATTTGATTTTAAGTGCTTAAAAGGAACCTAGGTGCTTTGTGCTAAGTTGTTTTATGAAATTTATTTCAAATTTTGAAAATTAAAGCCAAGTGGCCAAAAACTTCTTCAAAACATTTCATTTGGTGTATAAAATTAACACTTAGATTTCAAATTCTTAAAAGTGTTTATTTATTACTTGTTTTTTTGTTTGTGCAAAATGAAGAGTGTGTATATGCTCTCCCCCCATCCCTTATAGGGAACTTGGGTGACCAAAATTACTTTTTCCTTACAAAATGTGTCTATTTCAAGGCATGAAAATAATGTTTTGTAGGCTCTCCCCAAAACCTATATGGTTTGGGTGATCTAAAAGTAACCTTTAAAGTCTTTTCACTTAGTTTTATTTTTATGCAATTTGACTTGTGAAGGGGAGTTCATAGCTTCTTCATGAGTTCTTTAGGGAAGCTTTGACCTGGGGTTTTATATCTTGGCATTGTTTCAACCCAACTCCACTATGGGGTATATAATCAGGATACACATATGTGAGAGCTTGGGGTTGAGTGGCTAACCTCTCCTTTCATAATGAAAACCCAATTTAGGTCTGGTTAACCATGGGATTCCACTAATCAGTACATGGATGGAATCACTATGAAAATTAATAGACCTTTGCATAGTAAGTTAACTAGTATGAACTCAATTGACATGATGCATCTCTAGTGTTAATCACACTTGGAACCATCTAGACGGTCAAAATTTTAAGTTTTAGATAAATCCCACACTTGTTATGGGCATATTATTGATGTAGGGTGAGTATTCTGAAGGTTCATGTCATCGTACAATATTTTGGGAGAAGGGGGTGTTAAAAAGCTACTAATTTATGTACTTTTATTTTTGGATTAACATTCAAAATCCTCCCAAGAGCATGTATATAGATGGATTTCAATGATATGATATAACCTTGTCAGTTATATGATCTAGGATGTTACGTATAGATGTTATGTCATTTCATCCTTTATTAGTTGGTCTTATGAGTCTAAATCTATTTGTTTGTGTCATGTCAAAAACAAGTTTTTTTATATGTCACTCCTTTGTTTGAGGTGTTATGTTGGACATTTTATCACACACTTTTGCCTTAGTCTTTTGACAAATCTTTATGTGTGTGTCATTTGATTGAAATGGGTAATTTTACATTTCCCAAATCATTTCAAGTTTTGTGCCTTGAAGTCTTTGAAACATACCATTGTTTATAAATTTTAGAGAGTGATAATGTTGTTATTTTGCTCAAATAATTTCATATACTCATCTTGATTTGTGTCCAAGTTTCATGTTTGAAATCAAACCATGTATGTCATTTGGATCTTTTCCTAGTACCATTATGCTATTCAATTTTGTCTAGCTTGTTTTTTAAAAGCATCCTAGTTTTCATTATTGTTTATGCCTTTTATTTGGGAGAAATAGTCTACCTCTCCATATGCCTTTTACCTTATGCCTTATGCCAATTGACTAAGTTAAAGTTTGAATTTTTATTCCTATTCTATGCCAAAGTGTTCCAAGTTTGTTAAATTAAATACCCATTTGTTTTAATTATATATTTTGATGTCGTGTTTGGCCAAAAGTCCTAGCACATGCCTTGTTTGATCCTAGATTTTGATGCTGCATTTGGCCAAAAGATCTAGCAACTTTTATTTTTCCTAGATTAGACTTGTTTGTATTTTAAACCTAGAGTTTGGCATGTTAGTTTTTATTAAACCACTTGATATTTTATATGTAATACATTTGATGTTGGACATATGACATTAGACTATTTTATACCAAGTTTTATAATAGACCATTTTGGAGATACAACTCCACCGCTCGACCAAGTTAAACCAGATTTGATCCATTTGTCCTTTGGACATTATTTTTTAGAGTTTGTAGAGCTTCATTATTGATGTGGATATGTCTATCTACACTTATGGTCCAGTTACGTATACTAAAATTTATGATAGAATGGTTGCAAATTGACTTTGATCAAGACCCCTGGTAAATAAGTTTGTGAGATAGATCCATATCCTCCTTACAATCCTTAATCAAGGGAATAAAGGTAAGTGTCATATTTGGTGATACCTTATTTTGGCTAGTCAATGTGCGATATTCATCCTCTTAAAACTCATGGCATCCATTCCCCCACCTATACCATTAACTCTCATTTGGATTATGCAATCAATCAAGCTCCACAACATCCAATGACTAGCATTACCATTCCAAGACCTCATCATTTGGCTTGTGTGAGAAACCAAGCTCCATGACACCCTACCATTTCCATTTTAGGACCTATTTCTTTGGCTCATGATAGCAACCAAGCTTCATAATTCCCTACCATTATTATTCTAGGACCTCATCTTTTGGCTTGTGTAAGCAATCAATATCCACAATGCCCTACCATTACCATTTTAAGACATCATCCTTTGGCTTATGATAGCAACCAAGCTTCATAACACCTACCATTTATATACTAAGACCTCATCCTTTGGCTTGTACAAGTAATCAAGCTCCATGATGCCCTACTATTACCATTCCAAGACCTCATCCTTTGGCTTGTATGAACAACCAAGCTCCATGATGCCCTACCATTACCATTCCAAGACCTCATCCTTTGGCTTGTGTGAGAAACCAAGCTTTATGATGCCCTACCATTATCATCCTAGGACCTCATCCTTTGGCTTGTGTGATTAATAAATATCCATGATGCCCTATCATTATTCAACCACTAAACATTATTTTATCCATTTCCAACCATTCCCCACTTTAAAAATCCCATACCAATCATCTAATCCCAACCGACCCAATTTGTACCTCTCTAACTAAGCCAATCATTCAAGGACCAAGATATATTCAAAACTACTATTTTTATAACTACTTGTAAACCAAGACTAAGAGATCCAACCAATCCATTTGTGATGATTCAATCTATGATAAATCGCCTTTTAATCCTATACTTTTTATCGAGGAGTCTCACTCTGACAAGCTAGTATTTGTTGAGTCACTTCTTAATGATTATAATTTCCTTTGGTAAAATCATTACCTTAACCATATGCCTATGTTTAAATATCTTCCCTTTGAAAATATAGTCTTCAAGGAGTTGTCTCTCGACCTTTTTCCTATCATTGAGGAGTCTCACTTTGACAAACTAGTCTTTGTGGAGCCCATTATGCCATCACAGGCTGTTATTTATCCAAAACCAAACATGGAACAAGACATCATTATAGCAGCATCCATATTAGATGAAGAATCAAAATTAGAGATTTGGGTTCCATTCTTGAACCAACATTAGATTTAGCTTCAGAAGCAGAATCAACATTAGTCTCAATAATGGATTCAGAGTCCTTTGAGTCAGAATCAACTTTAGAATTAGAATATGCTATTGGTTTTTAAAATATTAATTATGCATGCCTTAAAAATTAGTTTGAATACATTTGTGATCCTTATATGGTTTTTGAGGATGATTACTTTAGATTTAACACAAGTTGTCCTAGTATCTTCTATGAGGATTATGTTGCCTCTTCCCATTACATTATCATTCCACTTGCCATTAAAACTAACCAACCTAGCCATTATATTCACATTCCATCTCCCACAAGTATTGATTGGGATCTAAAAAATCACACCTTATTGAACTACATCCATGGTGATAAATCAATTGAAAAATATTAGGGTGGCCAAGACCATGTTCATGTAGAAGAAGAATAATCTCCTAATGAAACCTTTCCCAAGGTGCTAGGGGATAATCAAAGTTTAAACTCAACATCTTCTATTGAAACCTTGTTTGAGGCACTAAAATATAATCAAATGCAAAATTCAACATTCCTTAGTTGAACTTTATTGGAGGTGTTATGGGATAATCAAGATAACTTCATTGGTGAAAACCTCTTTGAGGTGCCAATAACTGAGCACAATAGCTCTTCACTATTTGATGAAGGCATTATCAAAGATAAAATCAATATAGCTTCCAATCTACAACATAATCAGATGGTAACTACTCTTATGCCCAAATAATATAAATATGTGGTGGTCTTATTGAGATCATATTCAAAAGTCTTCAGACCTATCCTAACCAAAGTTATGTCAAATCTAGAATCAACAACATTCTGTGTGCCTAAAAATATTGATCTTCATTTGTCACCCAACCTTTATACATTACATTATCATCCACCTTTAGATCACCACATCAAACCTATCATCCACTATTTATCTATATTTACCATCTCTGGCCACACTTTCCTTTGTAGAGGCTATAAAGATACCTTGTCTCAAAGTTTAGAGGAAGCAAAATCAATGACCAATAAATATCATAATAACATCATCTACATCTAAATATGTAGTAAATTCTTGATATAGTAGTTATTTAAAGGAGTTTTGGGATAGAAATTTACATTATTAATTATTCTAGTTATATCATTTGTTGATCAAGACGTGCATCTCCACATTAGCATGAACAACAAAATCATAACCTAGCCAAAATCATAAAACTATACCTATACCTTTGCCAAAAACCATATTTTGGCCAAAAACATTTACCTTGCATCTTTCATTTTACATTCATATTTCCATTATTTCATACCCTACCATTTACCTTATCACTTGGGGGCAACCCTATTACCATTAAATCCAATTTTCATGCCATCATCATCCTAAACAAAACCATACCCTATACCATTTTACCATGCCATCCCTATTAGACCAAAGCCTATTTTTAGTCAGCCTACCCAATCCTTTTCTATATTAGTTCCTTTGGTTTTCCCACACCTTCCATGAGGGGATTTTGATCTAGTTTCAGCAGTTTATGAATTCTATGTTTAAATGCCAGTCTATGAAATTAGTGTGATAGTGGATTTGGCAAGTTATCTTTCATTTACACCTAACTGGTGCAATTGATTATAACCACCTATGGGAAAATTAGTAGTCTAATTTGTGTTATTAATTATAACCACCTATAGTCAAATTAATAGCACAAACTTATGCCATCATTTATTAATTATAACTACTTATGAGAAAATTAGGAACAATACCTTTTACAATTAATTACCACATCACCTTGCCATTACTTTTTTATTTGCCTAGCCATTTGGCTCAATTTTAAAATTTATTGTGACTTAGTTAGTTCTCCTCATATTTTGTGTTGGTATAACTATAGTGACTTGAGGTCCTAATGGGACTATGTAGGCCATGCTTGATTCATGTTGAGGTCAACTTAGTCCCCCTTTTCCATATGCTCTCACCATTTTGTGAGCAACATAAGACAACATTCTCACCATTTTTTGAGTGGTATCTTGTCAATCTCTAACAAGATAAGATACCTCAAAATTCCAAAAACATTCAAAAATTTGAAAATCCAAAAACATTTATCCTATCTAAGCCTAGGTAGTCATCCTTGATCCACCCTACTAGGATAAATCCATTATTAGGATGTTTTATTTTGCTTTTACTTTTAGTTTTTTTGTGTGTTTATTTGTTTAGTTGTTTATTTGTTTGCTTGCCTATTTGTTTAATTTTAGTATTATGCCTCAACTTAGTCTATATGTATTCATTATGTGATTCCTTATGCATTATTTTTGAGTCCATCCATATTCATACGTCAACATTATCATCATGGTTTTTATCATTGGTACCTTATTTTTAACTAGTTATTGGATTAAGAGTTAGTATTTATGTATATTTTAATTACATTATCATTGTGTTTTATATCATGATGCCTACCATTATGTTTTATAGCAATAATCATCTTGATAAGTCTTACAATCAATGGATCCACAAAAGTTTCTCTTTGGTAACCTTGACAACCCACCTACCTTGATCAAATCAACCCCTTGACCATTATGGTTATATCAATGCTAATAAGGATGTGCATCTTTGAATTTATAGGTACAACTAAATAATTTCCATTAATCAATTATTATTATTTTATTCATCTCTTTTATCACTTTTTGCATCCTCATATTCATAGTTTTTATGGCTCTTTAGTCATTAGACCATCACATCTACATTTGTGTTCACTCATCTTTAATTTTTACAAGAGGTTATATCCTTGAGTTATAATTTATAATCTAACCTATTGGGGCATAATAAAAAATCATTATTCAATATTGGACATCTTAATGATTATAACCATCTATCATTATTTTGACTCATCAACCCTAACTGGGGTATATGCCTATACCACTAATTATAACTGCATGTGGGCAAATCAGTGTCTCAACCTTTGTTATTGATTATAACCACCTTTGGTATAATCAATAATTTTTAACTCAATGCATGCAAGAATTTTATCATTTGGATTAATTTCACCCATGGGCTAATTTCATTGTTCTTATTGTTTTTTTTTTAGGGACCATCCATCAATCGTATGTAATGGCCACTCCCTCAAGGGGGCATCATTATAGGCTTCTCAAAAATTATTTGGAGCTTCTTCTTTAATCACAATTTTTAATTTGTCATGTTTCATTATTTTAGAATACATTATTGTGCCTATAGCTTGCAACATCTTCCCAAATAGGGGAAAATTTTAGATACCTAAAACTAGCCTTCAATCGTACTTCAGATTGATTCCTACCAACTATTATAAATTAAGTCTAGAAATCATTAAAAATTTCAAATTTATTTGTGCATCATTCATCAAAGCTCAAAATTATGTTGATCCATCCCTGATTGGGGTATCCTACCATAAGCAACAAAAACCTCTCATAGATTCATTTCTAATCATTGTATAGCATCATAACAAGATATTTGGCTATAGACCTATTAAGTGGGGTAAGTGCACACATAAAATCAAATCTTGAAAGAGATAAATGGTTAATCATAATTAATTAAAAATCTAAACAAAATTAAATGCCTAGTTGAATTATCCATGTGTAATTAATGAATTAATAAAAAATGAACTTCAAAAATAAGAAATATCTTAGCTTTTCATGATTACCTTTTATGAGTTGTCAAGCGTTCGAAAATATTTCACCCATACCTATTCATTGAAAATCATTAATTACTGATATATTTTAACTCTACTAGGGTTAATTAACTCACTTAGGTTAGGTTTGAACCCATTCCATGTTTAATCTACACTTTAACTCACCTTGAGTTGGGGTTAGTTTATAAGCCTATAAATGTAAGCTAGTGCCTATTGAAAAGGAGCTTAGATATAATAAAGTTATAATGAAGGTTTTGTAACATGATTTATATCCATAATTTTATAATGTCAAAATATAAATCCAAGCCCCATTAAGCAATCGTAAGCCATCACAAGCCAACAATAGTGCCAAGGAGAGAGTGAGCAAATAAAACTCCATTGCCAAAGACTCTTTGAGCATAAACCAGGCAAGCCACACAATGAATCATTTGGAGAATTCAAGGAAGGTAAGAGATTTGTTGTTCTTTTGCATTCTAGTTGTGTTTTCAATTGATTTTGTTCATTAATCTCCTCTTATGAACTAGGCTTAGAAATGTTAGCATGTTAGTGTGTTCTTTTCATTATTTTATGGACAACACTTGATATAACCTCCTCCCTATTATAAAATTAATATGATCACACTAATTTGTGATCAAATTACCAAAGTCTTCCTAAAATTACATGACATATGTCCATTGGTATCACATTGCACCATACCTCATCCTACTATGCACTTGTATAGAATTTAAACAAACATCGCTCATTGACCAACACACTCTATATGGATTTAATTGTGTCACTCTCTTTAAGCCCAATTTATTGACCATTTTTCTCAATACCATGTTGTTTATGATACCAATATCTATTACCACTTTGTAACATTTACCTCTTAACTTACATATGGCCTGTAGAAGATTTTTATTTTACTTCGATTCTTTGTCTTCCTAAGGTGTTTCAATAAAACCATCTTCAACATCATCACTTCCCCATGCTCATGTTCTTCTAAAATTTATTCAATTTGTGCCTATATGAATTCATAGGATAGATTCCCTATGTATTTTCACCTAAAACATGTCCCTCAAAATCCTCTTCCCCTTCTTCAACCAAATTTGCCTTGTCCCCAAGATTGGTGAAATCCAAATTATCCACATGCATTTTATTGATCAAACATATGTGTCCCACTTTGGTCTTATGATTACACATTCTTCACACTACTACTTCCATTCCTTATCTCTACAGGTTCCTACCCACACTTCTTTTTCCTCCTCGCATGAATCTTCCCTTGTCCCAAGCTTTGTTCAATTGCCTACATGAAAATTTCTCCTCCACCTTAAGTAAAAACTAGTAAAATTATTTAATATTTTGGATTTGATCCATACTTAGTTCTTCTTAGATTATAAAGTGCAATCTAATTAGATATCATGTGATCTTATCCTTACCCATCTCACTGTGACTAGATTTGATGGTAATAATGTATAATTCTTTGGTGTATTCTTTGAGTGACAACTCCTACCTAAGATTTTGAATCCTCTTGAATAGTGCCATCTGGTAATCTCTAAGAAATAATTTCCCTTTTAGTTTAATAACCATCATATCCCATCTTGTTATCTTATCCTTCCCTTTTCTTTGTCATCCATTTTGAATTACTTTCCACCATAGTGTCGTGTGCCCTTTTAGCCTTGTCTACACCATCTTGACATGTTTTGGATCATCAACATATTATTACTTGAAATACTCATCCATGTTAGTGAACCAATCAACAAGATCCTATGGATTTAGATTTCTTGAAAAATAGGGGAAGCCCATTTTTCACCCTTGTTAATCCATGAGATATCTCTTAAGAGTCTCCCTTCACCAACATAAATTTTATCCTCATCAACTTATTCACCTTAAATTCTTTCTACTCCCTTGACACATTGTTCTTCCCATTCATCATCAATTTCATCATCTCATAGGATGAATCCCCATTTTTAGTCCTTTTTAACAACATCTAGGCATGTTTACATAACACAAAATACATCTAGGATGTTGTCCATTCTTCCTAATATGCCTATAGCTACCCCACCTCTACCAACATCTCTCCTTGGTGGCATATTTTCTTATAAATTAATGTTTTATTTTTTTAATTATTCTACTCACAATCCCACATATGAAACTTTTCTCCACACTTAATAAAGTTCAAAACCCACCCTGATACCAACTGATGCAACTGAGGCTTGGGTTTCTAATGAAGAGATGCTAAACCACGTAGAAATTGATTCTCTCATCATTGTATCTAACACACACACTCACACACATAATGCTAAAAAACATACAAAATTTTAAATTCTTATTTCAAAACAAAGTTAAATATGATATCTCACTCAGCATGACCTATAACATATGTTATGATTGAGTTGCTATAGGAAAATATCAAAATTATAATGACTTAGTCCTTAGAATTTCATACAAGATCCCCTCAGGCCTTGAATTTTATTCTCCCTACCTTAATTTTTTAAAAATTCACAAAGTTCCTCTATGATATTAATCCTCTCTATCTCTATATAATGAACCTTGATTCCCCCATTTATAGGCCTTAGAATAGGTCAAAGATTGATTCCTACCAATTATAAAAACTAATATATCAATATTAATTCATGATTTGTTTTTCTAGTTGGATCTAGGTTGGACAAGTGTATAGGTTTAGTCATCTGGGATGGATCCATATGAAATCAAGCCACCAAAAATCCCAACTAACTAATTCTAGATAGATTCGCTTGCATTGATTTTTGGGTTCCCACATTTTATGTTGACATGTTTCATGTCTGATTTTGGAAGTGATGCATATTGATGAATCATTTAGCACACCAACTTGGGTAGGTGAGGATTCACCCAACCTCTCTTGAAATATGATAAAATATCCTCAAGTTCTATTAGTGTCATGTCTTGGCTTGTAGGGTATCCCAATGGTTGATGTGAAACTGTACCATTTCAAGGGGCATGTTTGGAATAAATTCAAATAAATGATATATTATGCTAGTATTATGGATATATTATCTAGGAGATCAAAAAATATGGATTTGTCATGAAATACAAATTATTTAATAATTATTTATTGCATACATCGATTTGATAATACATTAACAATAATGAAATGGGTTTGCAATCAAGATAAATCTTGTAAACATGGACTATAACTTCAAATTTATTCTATGTATTCTCATAGATTTATAAAAATAACAAAAGAGAAGGGGAAAGAGAAATATGTAAGCCTGCTTTGTAGTGAAGATAAATTTGATCCAATAAATTGGATGGTATCCATGAAATCAATTTGTTGTCAAACTAGTATACACATATCCATGAACAAATATGATGCAGGAATTTTAAGTGTTTAGCTATGAATAAAAATGGAAAAAATACCATATAAATACACATATAATAAATTTTACACCCTTAACCTATAGTGTGTCTAGGGATATGTGTGGCCAACTTGTGGCTTACACACCTTCATATTATTTTATGGCATTTCTTGATGTTCTTAGTATGGTTAGCTTATGGAATAACCATGGATAAGTAGAGTATATATAAGAGGTAGTGGTTAATATTTTATTAACATAATATGAATTATATTCTTATTTCATTATTGTGGAGGTTACCCCCTTGAAGTGGCTCAGTCATAATATTCAAGTATTTTGCTCTTTTACCAATTGTTGTTATAGATCTACTTACTCTACTCTTAATTTTGTGATATAGAATTATATTATTGCAAATCATCTAAGTGATTTCATTACAAGTCATATTAGAGATTCAATTTGAGTAAGTTTATATGATGCAATTTTTTTCCAGAGCATTAGCAAGCCAAAAAACAAAACTTTTGATTCGGGGATAATTGAATTTTTTCCTCACCATGATTTTATTCATGAGGTTTTTTTATAATAAATTAAAAAAATACTAAGGTAAAAAAATTCTAGATTTTTTTTTCTTTGGGTAAATTAGAAATCATTGAATTCATCTCTACAATATGATCACAATGGTATAGTCTATTGATACACTTTTTTGGGTCAAAATTTCCACCCTTGTGCACAATAGTAGTACTTAGATTCATCTTATTGAGATGATCACAATGGTGTATTCCACTAGTACAATTTTTTGGGGGTTGAAACCATCTTAGGTTTTGTGTATGGATGGTTTGAACATTCATGGATATATGAAAGGGAAATAAACTCTAAAAACTTCTCATAAGGATGACATGGAGTCTATAACTTCTGATCCATGTATTTCAGAGGTAGTTTAGCAACTTAAGTTAGATTATTAGGGCATAGTAAAAAAAATATGATTTTGATACAATTAAAGGGGACATTAGTGGGTTGAGGGGGGACCCTCCACCACTTCAATTTGGTTTTCTTCCTCCAAATAATACCAATACCAATTTTGGCCCTAAGTTGATGTTGCCAAAAGTGGACTTATGAAATTTTATGGTAATGATCCACTCACTTGGCTCACTCAAAATTAAAATTTATTTGATCTACATCAGACTCCATGTTCACAAAAAGTGGTTATGTCCTCTCTATATCTGGAACTTGATCTATTCATTTGGTATCATTAGTTTTGTACTCAAAATTAAAAAAAGGGTGTTCTGGTTCATGGTCAATATTTTATAAGTTATAACTCCACTATTGCAACAATGTCTCTAAAAACTACTTCAGTCAGCTAGCCAAGTTGTGCCAAACTAATATTGTCAAGGACTACCCTCATTAATTTCATAATCTCTCCTTACATTTGATGGACATCACTAAAAAAATATGTTTGACCTATTTTTGGGTGGCCTCAAAAATAGCATCCAATTGGACGTTTGCATGTTTTATCCTAGTACTATATTTGAGGCATACCAAAGGCACGCATGAATAAGGAAAAAGAGCTAATCAGATGAAGACCTTTCACCAATGTCTATGAACGTTCCTTCCCAACACCATCATTTTAGTAGCCTACCAGATTAACACCTCAAAAAGTGGAAAAAAGCATGAAAATGTTTGTATTTTGTCTACGAAATAAAATGGAGCAAAGGACATCAATGTGATGAAACTAAGTTATTTTACATTGATAGTGCCAATGAGGAAGAAGAATATAAGGAGGATTTAAATATAGGTTTGGAAGAACCTAAGAATGAATCTAAAGAATCTAAACCTACTATTTCCTATCATGCACTTTCAAGCATTAGTACTCCTCAAACTCTTAAGGTGGTAGATTTCTTGAAGAAATAGAATATGACTATGTTAATTGATTGTGGGAGTAACATAACTTCACCAATATTAATATGGCTACTCATTTTAATTATTTTATTTACCTAGCTCTAGACTTTCAGGTCATGATTGCAAATGGTGGTATGGTTAAGTGTTTTGGAAAATTCCAAAGCATTAAGCTTATTATGGGAGACTATTTGTTAGATTCCCCTATGTTTGTTATTCATATGGGAGGAGATGACATTGTTTTGGGAGAGTAGTGGTTCACCACTTTGGCCACAACTAAGATTAATTTCTAGGAACTATCTATAAGGTTACATTTAGAAGGTAGGACCTTTGAACTACATGGATTGTGGGATAAATATCCACAACTAGTTAGTTCCCACCTGATTACAAATATTATCATAAAAAGTGCAGATGGTTTTATGGCATGCTTATTTTCCATAGAGGTTTAACCAACCAAATATTCTACACATCCTGATTTACAAAGGCTGTTGGATGATCATTATGTTGTTTTTGGTGACATGCCAAAAGGACTTATTTTAAATCATACACGTGATCATGCCATTATACACATTCTAAGAAGTACATCACCCAACATCAGACCCTACAAGTATCCCTATGTCAAGAAGAGTGAAATTGAAAATATGTTACAAGAGAGGTTGGAGGTAGGAATCATTTGATATAGTCAAATTGAATATTCTTCTCTAGTATTCATGGTGTGAAATAAGGATGAAAATTGGAGGATGTGCCCAGATTACAGAGAACTCAACAACTACATCATCAAAGATAAGTTTATTATTCCAATAACTATGATTTTATAGATGAATTGCATGGTGTTATTTATTTTACCAAGTTATACCTTCACTCTGGGTATCATTATATTCATATATACAATGAGGACATACCTAAAATAGCTTTCAAAACTCATGAAGGCCATTATGAATTTATGGTCATGCATTTTAGCCTCATAAATGCACCATATAAATTTTAAAGTTTGATGAATATTATTTTTAGGCCATTTTATAAAAAGTTTGTATTGGTGTTTTTGGATGATATCCTCATCTATATAAAAAATTTAGAAGACCATTTGAAGTATGTCAAATAGGTTCTTTCAGTTGTGGAACAACATCAACTTTATGCCAAATCTTCTAAATTTTATTTTGGTGTTTGAAAGGTGGAGTAATTGGGTCATATTATTTCATATGAAGGAGTTAAAATTGATCTTAAAAATATCCAAGAGATGATGGAGTGACAAGTTTCCACGACCCTCAAAAACCCCTAAGGATTTCTAGGGCTAACTAGTTACTATCATAGGTTTGTCAAAAATTATGGTAGCATTATAGCCCCACTCACCACTTTGTTAAAGAAAGGCTCCTTTTAGTGGACTGATTTAGCTACTAAAGCAATTAAATAGCTAAAAATGGCTATGTACACCACTCTAGTTTTATCTACTCCTAATTTTTCAAAAACTTTTATTTTGGAGTGTGACACATCAAGATATGGCGTGGGGGTTGTACTCATGTAAGAAGGTAGACCACTATCATTTGAAAGTTACAAACTAAAGGGGAAAAATAAGTTAAAACCCATATAAGAGAAAGAGATGATGGATATTATGCATGTAGTGAAGCAATGGAGACTTTATCTGATGGATCATCACTTTCAAGTAAAGACTGATCATGATAGCCTCAAAAAAAAATTGGAATAGTGATTGTCATTTGAATAACAACAAAAATGGGTGACTAAAATGTTAGTCCATGATTTTAAAAGTGTATCAAAAATTCAAAGAGAATGTGGTGTTATATGACCTCTCCCAATGGGATGAATAGTTGAGTCATTATTATGCACCATGACCATGTGGTAGGTAGATTGGCTAGAGGAAGAAAGATCAAAATGGGAAACTGACAGTGCTACCAAATATTTAATTTAAAATATTCAACATGGTTCTTATGAATGTACATGGAAAAGGAACACATTATGTTATAAAGATATATTATACCTTTATAAGCATTCTCTCCTTAAACATAAAATTCTTCAAGAACTTCATACCTCTCCACTTGGAGGTCACTCTGATTTTTTGAAAACATATCGTAAAATCAAGCAAGATTTATTTTGGGAAGAAATTAATGGGGATGTCTAAAAACATTGGGTTGAACGCATGGTATGTCAAAAAAATAAATGTGAAACCTTTAAGACCCTAAGTCTTTTATGGCCTTTATCCATCCCTATCCAGCGTTGGAAGGAGGTTTCTATCGACTTCATTACAAGGCTACCATAGTCTAAGGGTAAAAATGTTATCATGGTAGTTTTGGATCGACTCACTAAGTATACTCACTTTTTCCCCTTATCATAGTTTTTTTTAGTACATTTGCTTCTACTTTTCTTAATACATTTTTAAAATTACATGGTACTCTAAATATACTTGTAAGTGACCCAGATGCCATATATACTAGTAATTTTTGGATTGAATTATTTGCATGTCTGGGAATCCATTTGGCTCATAGCTCATCCTATCATCCTTAATCTGATGGACAAACTGAGGTAGTCAAAAAATGTCTTGAAGGGTATATTCATTATTTTATTTTTGACAAATAGGACAAACAGGTTCATTGGCTACCACTTGTTGAATGGTGGTATAACACTTATTTTCACACATCTTCCAAGATGTTTCCCTTTATGTCATTGTATAGGTATCACCCCCCATCTATCACTTAAGCTTTGTTAATGCATCTTAAGGTTCGACCTAATGAGGAACACATTCACCATCAACATGAGGTGTTATTTAATTTATAAGATAATTTAACAATGGCAAAAAATTGAAATAAGTAGCAAGCAGATCAACACCACAATGAGTGAAATTTCAACATAGGTGATCGAGTCTTTGTACATTTTTATCCATATAAGTATATGTCTCTAAATAAATTTAAAAAGAATAACAAGTTGTCACCTAAGTATTGTGTCCCTTATTATATCTTGAATAAAATTGTTAGTGTGGCTTACAAGTTAGAATTACCCCGAGCCACTCACATACATTTGGTATTCTATGTATCTTTCTTGAAGAAAGTAATTGGACATAGATTTTCCACTTAGATTGAGTTACCTAAATTGGATGAATAAGTCTTAGTCATTTTAGAGTCTAAACATATCCTTCACACGTGCACTAAGAAACTATGAACTAGAGCCATTAAATAGTATTTGATCAAATCGAAGAACCTACATTCTGAAGATGCAACATGGGAGGATGAATCATTCCTACAGTAACATCCTAGTTTGATTTAACATATTGATGACAACATTATTTTGAAGGGGAGGTAAACGTTACACCCTTAACCTATAGTGTGTCTAAGGATATGTGTGTCTGACTTGTGGCTTACAAACCTTCATATTAGTTTGTTGCATTTCTTAATGTTCTTAGTATGGTCAGCCTATGTAATAACCATGGTTAAGTAGTGTATATATAGGAGGTAGTGGTTAGTCTTTTATTATCATATTGTGAATTATGTTCTTATTTCATTGTTTTGGATCTTTCCCCCTTGAATTGGCTCAATCATAATAGTCAAGTATTATACTCTTTTGCCAATTTTTGTTATAGATATACTTATTTTGATCTTAATTCTATGATATATAATTCTATTATTGAAAATCATCTAAGTAATTTCATTACAATAAAAAACATTCTTCACAACCTTTCAATTGATATATATTTGATTGAAAAATAATGTTTGGTTCCACCATAATCAAGGGAGTACATAAAGTGCTTCACAATAACATAGCTCATAAGAAAAACAACTAGGAAAGCAAGAAATAATAGGAAAATAAAGTGTCTAGTCCTCTATTTTACTTTCTAATGTAAAACAACCAACCCCTAACTCAGTCTTATTGTTGGCCTTATATAAATTTAAATCCGATATAACCCACCCACCAAGTCGTTACAAACATTAAATAATAGGCATCAGCTAAGGCACAAATTCAATGTTTGTTCATATTCAAGATAATGGTGCCTCCCTTAAAGACACCTTTTTCCATTAAATATTGGTAACACAGTAGTATTAGAACAATGTATTAGTCCAATTCATATAGGTTCAAGTTAGGTATTTCTCCTATTGATGGGTTATCTTTGTATTAAATATTAGAACCAAAATTATCTTCAAGCCTCACACACTTCCCCCTAATAGTTAACCATATGCTTTACTATGATGATAATGTATGTTTAAGGCATTTCTTTATCCTTTTGTGATCTTAGCTTGCCTAATCATGATTTGCTCATTATCGTATGACTCAGCCCACTATCTAAATTGACTAGGAATATGTTTCCATAATCCTTATTACACTACACAATAAGATATTACATTACTACACTGATCTTATTATACTCACAATCCAATTTCCATATCCTATGGCCTAGAAGGGCAAGACAAGAATCAAGTTTATGTTTTGATCATGTTCATGAAGATAAGTTATGTGGCATCTAAGTTAAACTTGTTGAATTCCTATTATATTGTGCCATGTCTTGTTATACATTCATGTTTATGCATTTTATGCCAAAAAGGTTCATGTGTCATGTTGGGAAATGATTTATTCATGTGTCAGAGTGATGTGTGTGCACACTTGGTTACATGCATGACTAATGTGTCAAGAATTCACATGATGTTGTTTTTGATATGGACTTGATTATGTTGATTACCCCTCCCTTGCTTGGGTGTGTTTGTAAACTTATGATTTTTTCTTTGCAAAATTGTGTATGCTTGTCCAAAATGATGATAGATTATTTTACACTTAGGATGATGTTGCATCATAAACCTTGATGTAAGTCTTTGAGATCAAAAATAAATAATTGTATAATGTGCCTAGAGTTGAAATGATATATGATTCCTCTTGATACGTGTTATTAAAATGAATTTATGAAGCCACACACACACACACACACACACACACACACACAACACAACACATATGCATACATATATGTATATAAATATGTATGTATGTATATATGTATGTATATCTATGTATATGTGTATGTGTATGTATACTTCTATTTATATATGTATGTATGTATACATCTACACACACACATAGTGATGAGCTCCATAAATGTCCTATTCTCGGCCTCATCTTGCTTATTAACCATGCTTTTGAACACTTTCCCATAAGTTTCCTTCCTCAAGTTGCCGTAAACCTGTAAATAGCATTATGTTTCTATACTCTTTTAATAATTATAATTATGTATTGAAGTTAAATATATGATAATTATCTATTGTTTTAAGATGTTTTTTCTATAATGTGTTTTAAGGATGTTTTGGAGAAATATTTATATAGCACGAAACAACCTGTAGCAACAGAATCTCATTACATAGAATATCATGTATCCACTACATGACCAAAGCCACAAATGAATAGATTTTGATTCCTCTTTCAACTCACTCATAGACATAACCATAACCTCCTTGGAGCCCAATAATGAAGTGGTTGAAGACTGAAATAGTTTTGTTTGTCCTACATCAATATTGCAGAATTCACATGAAAGATGACTTTAGCAAAAGGATCCAATTTTGATTATCCTAATTCAAATGTTTCTTAGATTAGAATATATATTTTTTGTATAAAACAATCTCCTATGTGGTATATATATGTATGTAGAAGCAAAGTTGAGAGATAGTAGATGTTGATTAAAGATTATTAGAAGTACATTTTATCAAGCAACTATTATTGTAATTTCCTACAGCAATTCATTATTACAATTTTTTTTAATATGAACAAGAATTTTTAAGTTTAATTAAGTGTTGTGAGAGGAAGGATTGAAGTTGGAATTAGGAAGAAGGGCCCCCTTTGGAAGTCTGTAGCAACAATCCAACCCATTTAATAGCTAAGCATATTACTCGATTTCTTTATGCATTACATGTTTTATTTCTGAATTGTGTGATTTATATTCTTGCTTGGATTTTTTTAAGGAAGATTCCAATGTATAACCATTTATTTCAAAATATTTTTTGCATGTATAAATTCTATCATTTCATTTATTGATTCTATCATTTCATTTATTGATTCTATCATTTCATTTATTGCATGACTTTAACATATTCGATAATAATTAGTAGAAGGTCAAATTAGAAGATTGAGTGTGTACATATAGTGACATCATCCTAGCAATTCTACATCCTTGAGTTGACATTTAAATGGTGTAGAAGGTATAAGTCCATGGTAACTCTCCTTGTTCATTTTGATCAAGAGAAGTATATCTGATTGTGAATCGACTGCTAGTCATTTTTGGTGTTGTTGCTAGGGAAGGGTGTCACACACTTTTAATCTTCAATATTGATAGCAATTATTTGTGGATATTTATTGTTTTTATTTCCAAAGATTTTTGTTTTTTAGATTAAATATTTCTTTCTTTCATAGTTTAAATTTCCCTTTTTGCAAGTAGGATAGTGGAAATTTTCAAAAAACTCCATATTACTAACCCTATGCAAGCAAGGTGTGAAAAAAAAAAGTGGTTGATGTATGCAAAGTGAAGGGGACTATTTAGGAATATTTTTGCATAAAACATCAATCATTTCTACAAGATCATAAATTCATCCTACAACAATTGAGGAACATGAAGGAATTCTTGAAGATCACTCATAATTGTCAATAGAAGAAGTAGATAAGGAGGAATTTTTTGCTAGACTGGTAGCACAAGCTAGAGACCTTGAGGAGGTTCATACCCATACAAGATACCCACATGTACCACCTTTTATAATTCTCACCTTATCACCTCATACTTAGGAATCTAAACTTTTCTTCCCTCTATCACTCAAATTTCTTGCTAAAGAGGCATTCAAGGCCATTCTTGCTCCTAGAAGAAACACAAGGCCAATAAAATCTTTCAATTTAAAGAGACTCTTTGCCAAAACACTAGCTGAATCTTTTTAAACCTCCACATAATCCCCATTTAATAAGAATCCATATATTCCCAAGGAAAAAGATAGTCTCCATCTTCTACACCCCAGGAAATAAAAGAATTGATAGGAATTTTTAGTGGTGGGTAGTGACAACCTCTTATCTACCAACACAAAGAGTATTCATGGGGGATCACTAGGAAGAAAACATTACCAATGAGTCTGATACTTTCAAATTTCCTATCCTTACTCCTAAAAAAAATGCACCCATGAATAATATCCCTCACTCTGCCCTCCCACTTTCAAGGGAAAAGCATATGAGGATCTAGACAAAAAAAAAATTGAGTTGGACATCTTATGCGGAAACTATGATTATAATCAAGATGCTCAAAAACTCAAATTATTTCCAACAACACTCAAAGGTGTAGCTCTTAGATGGTTCATGGGACTTGGAAAGGATGTCATTTCTACTTAGGAAGAAATGAAAGAGAAATTTTTAATGAAATACCAAGACTATTACAGGGGTAGGAACTATAGGAGAGATGACATATTCTAAATGATACAAGCTGATGATGAGTCATTGGAAGAATATATGGAAATATTTTTATTTAGCTTGAAAAAATATAAGAAGTCTACAATGGATAAGGAATTGATCAAGCTGATATTCTTGAAAGGAATTAGAGATGATTGTTTGGAGGCACTAGATTTAATGTCTGGTGGTGATGTTTCTACATTGCCCTTTGATGAACTAACAGTTCTATGCAAAAAATACTCGAGATCAACCATGAAAAAAATTTGGGGTATAACCCTTCTTATATAATTTGCATCAAGACTATCTAAAGGTGAAGTTAGCAACCTAAATTAGGATATGAAGTAGGATATTATCATCTACCTAGCTACTTAGCTTGATATATTACATACATGGAAGAAGCAAGAAAAAACTAAGAAAGTCTTAGTTGTTTATTGCCCTAAATGCCAAAAGAAGAAGATAGATTGTAAATTCCATTCTATGAAACCTTAGGTAGCCATCATAATCAAGGAGAATCCTAAAATGGTGGAGATGCATGCCATAGGATAATATGAGAATCAAGTGTTTTTCATGGCCAACGAAAACCATGGGTACAAATACTAGGTATGCCATCAAACTCTATGTTTGAAAATTCTCAATTCTCAAATAATCCTCAATATGGTTCTTAAATGAATATACCCAATCAAAATTGGTCTCAAAAAAGTTGGAAGCTACCCCAAAATTATTTATAAATGCAATATAATGGACAACAACCTCAACTAGGGTAATTCCAAAACTAGCAATGGTTTTATCCCTCTAATCCATGGTAATAACAATGAAGAGGTAATCAAGGCTTTCCCTAGCAAATGAAACAACCACAACAACAAAAGGCCATAATGATAAATAATAAAAAACCTATTAAAACCACTCAATTACCTTTCCATCCCATCCCTAATCCTGCTAATAAGTTAGTTCAACCAACACAATCCACTAAAATAATATAATATCCAACATACACCTTGGATATTAATCAAGTTCAACTTCATTCAGGTCATGTTCTTCCACAACCCAACTCACCCATAATCATAGAACACTTTTAACCAGCTCCACACCATACTAATCCACAACCACCCATATCTATTCATGAACGACCTCCATCTAAAAAAATAAAAAGAAACTGACAATCCTCCTTTTTTGGAGAGATTATATATATCACATCCTAAACCAGAGCCTAAATTCAATATTTTAGGACAACTTAAGAATGTGAGTGATAAATCCCACTCTTTCAAGAAATAAAGGTTGTTCCTATCTATAATAAAGTTTTTAGAGATCTATGTTTGAAAAAAATGATAAGAAAGAAGGATCCTAAAACAGTCCAGGTCATTGGCCAACTAGAAGATATTATGTTGAGAAACATAGTTCCCCTAAAATATTATGATCTGGTAAGTCATGTAGTTAATGTTACCATCCATGGCCAACCCATCTCCAATATTTTAATTTATGATGGTGTGGCCATCAATGTGATGATCATGGAGACCATGCAATAGTTGAAACTTACCACTCTCCAACTAATACCCACCATCCTCTAGATGGCTGATAAATCAACTGTTAAACCTGAGGGGATTGTTGAGGACCTTGTTATCACTATGGACTCTTAGTAATATCTAATAGACTTTATTTTCCTATATCTAAAGATCAATTTGGGGGGTTATCCTCTCATTCTTGGCTGCCCATGGTTGGCCATTTTTTATGCTTTTATTAGCTACAGGTCAAGAAAAATGTTAATTTTTAAAGGAAATGAAACTAAGAAATTGGTTCTTTATCCACCAACTCAACCTTCCTAGAATGATGGCCCAACCCATTAGATTCATGACTTTGAAGAATTTTTTTCATTATAGACTCTTAGCAAAATTAGCCAAATTCTAGCTTTGCAGGCACAAGAAGAAGACACTATCCTTACTGGTATTCTACAAAACACCTATCAACATGATCCTATAGCCATCAAACTATTGGAATGTACACCATGCCCTCTTCATAATACCTTTTCTAACAATAATATTTTTGAAATTTTAAGAGACATTTGGACATTCCATCAATTGTTTTCCCATCAATGTAGTCATGCTCCTTTAATCACCAACATAGAAACCATGCTTTCTTTAACAAAACAAGTAGACATTCTGCCAAACAAACCTCTCAACATCAGCACCTCTTTAACACCCTAGATAGAAATTTAGTTACTTACAATGCTGAGAAAGTATACAACAACATTTACTTGGGATTATCATGACATGAGAGGAATACCCCCAAATTTATGCATGCATCACATTTACATTAAAGAAGAATACAAACCTATTCGCCAACACTAGTGAGGAATGAATCTTACAGTTAAATATATTATCAAAACTAAGTTGTTAAAACTCTTGGATGTAGGAATTGTATATCCTATTTTAGATAGCCAGTGGGTCTCTCCCCTAGTCATTGTCCCAAAGAAAGGGGGCAAATTACATATTTTCATTGATTACTAAGAATTAAATGTTGCTACCAAGAAGGATCGCTTTCCCCATCCATTCATTGATCAAGTATTGGATAAATTAGTAGGGAAAAAGTACTTTTCCTTCCTAAATGGTTATAGTGGTTATAATCAGATATGAATTGTTCCACAAGACCAAGATAAAACTACTTTCACTTTCCCTTGGGGAACCTATGCCAATGTTGTCTTACCAGTTGGCCTTTGCAATGCTCCAACTACTTGTCAAAGGACTATTTTTAGCATATATTTTTATCTCTCCCATGACTATGTGGAAATATATATGGATGATTTCTCTGTTTATGGGTAGACATTCAAAGAAACATTCACCAACCTAGAAAAAGTTCTTCAACATTTCTAGGACCACCAATTATATTTGAGTAATGAAAAGTGTTATATACTTATGACTGAAGGGATTGTGTTGGGGCATCACATATTCCCTATTAGAATTCAAGTTGACCCAAAAAAGATAATTATCATTAAGGATCTACCCATACCAAAGATTTAGAAAGATGTTATAAGCTTTTTAGGACATGTTGGTTACTATAGATGATTCATCAAACATTTTAGTAAAATTTCCACCCCTTTATTTGGATTACTTACTGAGGATATAGAATTTACATATGGACTAATGATTATGAAACTACCTTTCAACAACTCACAGACCTTCTCATAACAACTCCTATTTTGAGAGGGCTTGATTATAAGAAGCATTTTCACATCCACATAAATGCATTTGACACCACTTTAGGAGCTAACCTTGGCCAAAAAGATGAATCCCTAAGTTATGCAATCTATTTTATCAATAAGAATATTTAAGGGGATAAACTCAACTACACTATACCAAAGAAGGAATTTTTTGCCTTCATTTATGCCATCAAAAAAATTTAATAATACATTATAGGTTACCAAGTATTCATCCACAAATATCATGTAGCAATCAAGTATTTAATGAACAAACCTACTATAACATGCTTAATAATTCATTGGTTGATTTTGCTACAAGAGTTTGATATTATCATTATGAATAGACTAGGTAAGAATAATGTAGTAGCAGATTTTCTATCTTGATTGCAAAATGATGAGCACAGTCTTATTGTTGATGATTCTTTTTTTGGTGAACATTTATTTATCATAACAATTCAATCTCCTTGGTTCATAGATATTGCTAATAATCTTGTTGTATGATCACTACCACAACATTTATCACTTAGGGACAAATAGCATTTGATCCAAAAGAGTAGATATTATTCCTGTGTTGTAGGATATCTCTTTATCACTAGACCAGATTTAGTTATGAGAAGATGTATCCAGAAGATGAAGCTTATGACATTCTCAAAGCCTACCATGATGAACCCTGTGGGGATCATTTTGATACCAAATGGACTATCATAAAATTACTCACTACCTGATATTATTGGACTTCTTTATAGAAGGATGCCATGATGTATACCCATAGATGTGACCAATGCCAAAGTATGGGAAAACCCACTCACTCTAATGAAATGCCATTATAACAACTGGTTTTATAACCCTTTGACAAATGAGGAATGGATTTTTCACGTTCCATTGATCTTAAATCTAATAACAAAGAATATATATTGGTATGCATTGATTATGTCATAAAATGGGTAGAGGTCAAACCCTTAACCCATAGCCAAGATGATAAAGTAACTAAGTTATTGTATGAAGAAATCTTCACCTACTATGGAGTACCAAGATAAATAATCATGGACCAAATCCCATAGTTTACATCAGACCTCATAACTACCTTGGTAAAATAATATGAAATTAGACATAAAAATTTTAATCATTACCATCCTCAATCAAATGGTTAGGTGGAAGTGACAAATAGAGAATTGGAAAATATACTCACTAAGACTGTCAGCCTACAAAGAAAAGATTGGTCAACTCATCTTTTAGAAGTAGTCTAGGCTTATAGAATCACTTAGAAAACCAGAACTAGTTTCACTTTATATGAACTAGTTTATGGTAAAAAAACTTGTTCTACCCATTGAATTTGAACATAAAACATTAAGGACAACACTTGATTTGAGCTTGGATCTTTCCCAAGCTCAACAAGATAGGATCATGCAATTGAATGCACTTGATGAACTAAGAAAAGAAGCACTTTATCACACTAAAATAATGTAAAGACAATGTGTGGATTGGCATGATAGGAACATCAAGACTCAGAATTTCTAACTTGGTGAGTGGGCACTCCTTTTTTACTCTAAATACAAGGATCATAAAGTAAATATACAGTCCAAATGGCTTGTGCCTTATGAGATCAAACAAGTTTTTAATAATGGAGATGCAAAGCTCATGACCATTGAATCTATTCAGTTTTGACTACTTGTTAATGGCCACAGGCTCAAGCTATATAAGAAACCATTTTACAATAAATATCTCACTCATCAACATTTTGAATAATAACATCCATCTCTTCTTTATGAAGAAAATCAACCTATTCTTATAGCTGAAGGGTATTTTTGTCAACCTTTCTCTAATATTTTTTAAGAGTAATAAATTTTCTTTTATCCAAGAATAAATCATTAAAAATTGCTTGGTTCAGGCTAAATAAAATCCTACCTCCTAGATCCCTGTGATTCTAGTTGAGTTTAGACCAAAAAATCTTTTAAAAAAATAGAAAATTCAGCAATGAAAACCTTCGAGCGTTACTAATAGATGTTGTCTCAAAAAACCAAGTCACTGGCTGATCAACATTCATTTAAAAAAAAGAAAAAATAGAAAGAGAAAGGGCACTACTGCAATAAAAAAATTTATTTTTAATTATTTTTACTTGCAGATTTGTTCCCTTGGAGCAAAAATACATTTTTCTCTTTGTTATAGCATGAAAAACTTACTGTTGTAGGATAGAACTTGTTGTAGGATAAAACTTGTTGCTACAAGAAAAATTTCTTGTTATAGGATGTATTCTTATCATTTCATCTTACATAAAGCATTTTGCTCCCAATTAAATGAACACACATGTCAGACTGCCACTTCGAATCATTATTTGCGCATTAATGAAAGTTACTCCTACAAGTACAAGATAATTATTTAATATTCATTTCACGTCATATATGTTAATTATTACTAAGATGATGGTATCTAATGCTATTAATGCACTTCCATATTTTCTTTTTATCATGCTAACTCACCATATCTTCTCCTTCACTGATTGATGTGACCTTTGATGTGTTGTTGCCACCACCCTTTGCTATTACCATGGGTCATTTTGTGCATGTCAGCTTTGTCCCTTGAGGACAAGTGATAGCTTAAGTTAGAGGGTATATTTTTCATAATTCAAATGGATTATTTCAATCCCAAAGCAAAAATTTCAAACATTTCACCAAAGCCATAAAACCCTTATTACAAGAACACAGACCTACAACTCAAATTTCATCTCACAATATGGGAGGGGACTTGCTAAAACATGAACCTCTTGATATCATCGCTTTAACCAATAGCCCAAACATCCTAGCCTTATTCTAGAATGTAGGATGGGCACAATATTTTAAGAAGATATAGGCCCTAGATAATGGAATTGTAGAAGAATTCATTGGCTCATTTCATAACAACCTAGCAACACTAAGAGTAATAAATATAATGCTAAAAAATAGTATCATTAGCAAAGTAACAAGATTACCATGAATAGGGGAGGCATGGCAACAAAACTCTGATGCCAAAGCAGAGAGGAAAAAATTCATCAAAGGAAATGAAATCTTGAAAACTTCAAAGTAGGGCACTTCATGGTTATCTTTACTAGGAAGATGGGTCAAAGCTATTGAGTTCATTTTATAGATATTTTACTTATTAAGGGAGGTATTCCATACTGCATGGCATACACTTAAAATTCATGAATCATTTATGGCATGGTATAGAGATAAATGTACCTAACCTATTGCTCCACATGATCACAAAAATGTTGGAGGCTTTTCAAAAAGGTAATTCCAAAGCTCTTTCCCATCATTATCTAATCCAGTTGATTATTCAAGACTATTTGCAAAGGACTAGACACAACATAATTTAGGAATAATTTTTCCAAGTATCAAAAAATGTAGAAAGTGATAGAGAAGGAAATGAAATAAAAGAGGAATTGGAGGTAGAAGAATAGAGATCAGAAGAAGCCCTTCCTACAACTCCAGAAGAACATACAGTAGAAAACCTTTTTGTAGCTCCACAAGAACCTATAGAAGGAGACCTTCCTATAGAAACACAATAACCTATATAATATCTTCTTGCAAAAACACAAGAACCTATAGCAATGACTAAAGAAAAGACTTCCATGACCAAGTAATTGAGAGGAAATAGGAAGAAATGCATTCTCTAGCCTAATTTAGAGGAGTCTAAGGAGGAACTTCTAGCTTCTCCCAAAAAGGCCAAGGTAACCTCTACTCCTCCTAGATCTCATAGATTAAGAAGAAAAATGAGAACTAAACCTTCTTCTATTATTGAAATAAATGAATAATTTGGAGAAAAATAGACTGCTAGTAGTGATGAATCTCTAAAGGCTAAAACAAACAAGGGAGAATGTTCTTTAGAATACAATCAGGAGGTAGAGCAAGTAGATCATAGTCTTTAAGAGTTGTAGATTAACTAATACAAGAGGAAGTGGAAGAATTGGAGCAAACTAATGTACAAATGGAATTTCCCACTCTAGAATAATTCTTATAAGAAATTTAGTGACTAAGAAAGAAGATATGACATCAGTTTGGAGGAGGACTGGATGCACTTGTTGTAGCAACTTTTCATCTATAACCCTCTATTGAAGACCATCCTACAGTCATTATTTCACAACCTTTTATAGAGGTGAATCAATAAAAAAACCTACAACTACCCAATAATTTAGGTATCATTCTTTATTTACAATTTTTTCTAAATTAATGAATTAGATGGATAGTCAGTCTAAAATTCTAAAGGAATTAACAAAATGAAATAAGAAATTGAAAGAAGAGAATAATTTGAAGGAAGAGAGAATATCCAAACTGAAGTAGAAAATTAAAGATATGGTTGGTCTTACCCAAGAGCTCATTAATTGCAAGCCTCCTGTAAGAGTTTATTCGGTCTACCTTGAGGAGCAATGGCATAAGTTTAAATTTATGAGAATTTATTATGACATGCCTCATGAATTCATTGATCCCCTCTCTTTCTTTTCTATCTATAAAGAAAGTTCACAGGAAGAATAAGCATAATTGTGTGAGTTCTACCTTCACAATTATGTTTTTCTTTATGATACAGAGTGGACACCTAATCTATATGTTGGAGATGTCCAACTAAATGAATTTTCATCATATTTTTTGAATGAGAAAAGAAGAGGAAGAGAAGTATTTGAATATAGGAAAAAGGAGAATGAAAGCTAGCTACTTATTAGGAGAGAATCAATGGCACCTAATGTCGTATTAACTGAATGGGATAATATCATGTTTAAGAAAGAAGTCAAAGCTTGGTTTGCAAAGAATTATGATGAAGCCCAAGATTTTATTTAGGATTAAGAACTTATGTTGATGAATCCCAAGAGTCATATAATGAATGAAGGAATGATCTCACTCCTATACTAAAAAAGAGAGAGCCATTTCCCCTTTTAACTTGAAGGCAGAATTTAACAGGATCATAAAATATATTCTTATTGTAGTTGAAATGGTATCTCAATTGTTGAACCTCAAATTCCAACCTCGTCTATTATGGTATCCTATTCTAGATTGGTAGGATAATTCCCCATTAGATGAATCCATGAAGGTCCAAATATAGTAACTATTTGAATAGAGACATGGATTTTATGCTCACCTTGCCAGTGGTGCTATAAATCTCATGGATTTTAGAGTTCTTTGTGAATGAAAATGGACAAGTTTGTTGTTCCAAGTCAAGTAATATCTTAAGTTGGGGGGTATGATGAGCTCCATAAATGTCTTATTCTTTTCCTCATCTATTACACTCATCATGCTTGCTAACTATGCTTTTGAACACTTTCCCATAAGTTTCCGTCCTCAAGTTGCCATAAACCTATAAATAGCATTATGTTTCTATACTCTTTTAATAATTAGAATTATGTATTGAAATTAAATATATGATAGTTATCTATTGCTTTAGGTTATTTTTTCTATAATGTGTTTTAAGGATGTTTTGGAGAAATAGGTATATATCACAGAACATCCTGAAGCAATAGAATCTCATTACATAACTATCTTGTATCCATTGCATGACCAAAGCTATGAATGAATATATTTTGATTCCTCTTTCAAATGACTCATAGAAACAACCATACTTTCCCTGGAGCCAAATAAGGAAGTGGTTGAAGACTGAAATAATTTTGTTTTTCCTATAGCAATATTGTAGAATTCACATGAACGATGACTTTAGCAAAAGGATCCAATTTCAGTTATCCTAAGTCAAATGTTTATTAGACTAGAATATATATTTTTTTGTATAAAACAATCTCCTTTGTGGTGTGTGTGTGTGTGTGTGTGTGTGTGTGTGTGTGTGTGTGTGTGTGTGTGTGTGTGTGTGTGTGTGTGTGTGTAGCAACAAAGTTGAGAGATAGTAAATGTTGATTAGAGATTATTAGAAGTACATTTTATCAAGAAAATATAGTGACTTATGCACATATAGTGACATCATCCTATCAATTCTACATCCTTGAGTTGACATTTAAATGAAGTATAAGGTACAGGTCCATGGTAACTCTCCTTGTTCATTTTGATCAAGAGAAGTATATCTGATTGTGAATCAACTATTAGTCACATACATACATGCATGCATGCATGCATATTTCATTCTCTAATTCTAATTAGGGACCTATTTCACATAAGCCAATCTAATGAGAAAGAAATAAGCCAAAAAAATAGATGCATACAAGAAAAGGAAAAGGGGAGGAGATCAAGGGTTGATAAAAATAATTAAGATAGATTTGATGGCCCATAGAATCCACCCAAGTAAGGTTAGATAGACCTATAAATCCACCTCAAAGGAAAAATGAATATAAATTAGAGAGAGGAAGAAGAGAAAGAAAAATTATAGAATCCAAAAATCCAAAAAATACATAAGAGAGAAAATAGATGAAAGAGAGTAAGACGAGGCCACATAAGGAAGGAGCCAAGGAAAACACATGGGAAAAGTACCAATAAGTATATAAACCAAATTTATAAATAATATGACAAAAATGACACTAAAATTATTACAATAAGAATCATTTACCAAATTTACATGTCTACCCCAAGAGATTTGAAGATAACAAAGAAAAAATGTCATTTTAGCATATAGAAATTCCCATAAATATTTAAAAATTATACAAATACTATTTGGAGCGAGCAGATGTTGGTTTTGAGGTTGGTTTAGATTCATAAAAAATGTTTATCACTGAAAAAAATAATAGGGTAGTCAGGTGTAACCTATTTTATCAGATTTAGGGTTTATAGAAAACCCTAAATGACAACACTACTATGAAAAATTAGGAGAATAATATAACAGTAACATCATTTAATAATTTGGAACTAATGTATTATGGAAAATTATTAAAAAAATCAAAGTATAATGAGAAAACAAAGACTTATCTAGGAAAAGTGTCTAAAGGAGGAATCATGAGCTAAAACTTGTTTTGTTGAGAGGTCTAATGACTAGAATTAGAAATCAGGGACTAGATCTAGATAAACAATAATGTTGGGAAGAGGACACTAAAGGGGTGGTTCTCTTGTCTAACCTAGGGTGATCCTCTCCACTTGTAGTGACTAAATTAAGGTTTTTAGGTTCTTTGTGTCTTCATCTATAGATCCTATATCTAGAGTGGAATCTTACAATCCCTTACGGGGACCATTGTATGATTGATTTTCCTTAAAAAAACTAGTTTCTTGACATGTGAAGACAAATACAAAATCAATGGGTAAAATGGGATCAATGGATGAAGTTTAATAAGACCTCAACACCCCATGTGCTTATCATTGCCTACATACCAATACTCTGAAGAGGGATCAAACATCATGTAGTTATCCCATGCTAAGGTGGTGTGTGAATAATTGGTACAATATGCTAGATGTCGGTGCAATATGTGATTAATTGCCTTAACCATGAATTATGACCTATAAAATGTATTTAAACTTTTTCTCTAGGTTACTAGGGTTGTGTGCACTCAAAATTAGGACAAATAGTTTCTTTTTCCTCAATGGGCAAGTATGATTTTGGTGTTTTTTGATGTGGAGGCCTCCTTTAAAAAATGGTTTAAAAGTGTTTATATAGTCATATATTTGAAATTATTTTGAATGAGCCTCATTAGGGACATATGCCAAACTTCCTATAGATTTTGATTTTATAAATGGTTGTTATTAGATGGGAAGATGAGAGAGGGAGAAAGGACCCTAGAGCAGTGTGTTATAATCCCATAGGGTGCTCTTGTCTAATGGATGATTTCATCATTATGAGTGTTAAGAAAGGCCTAAAATATGTTTAAATTTGATAATAATAGGGATTAGTACATTCAGGTGTAGTTTATTAACTTAGAAGAATGTGCAAGGTGGTTAAAAGTAATCAAAAAGGGCCCTTAAGATAGGTCTAGAGGTAAGTGTGTAAGAGAGTGGTCAAAAGTGCATGGTTTTAGCTTAAATTTTGATTTATGTCTCTAAAATTTCTCCCATTTTATTCTAGTAATGAAACAAATTTAAAGTACTACAGTAAAGGTAAAAAAAGTGCATACTTGAACTTACCTATGAAGAAGAGTACTAGATGTAGGCCACACATTGAACTATGATCCATGCAAAAACCTATATTGAAACATATGTAATATTAGTCTTTGCTTAACATTAATATCAAAAAGTGAAATATAATGAACTATAAAGTGATAAGTAATAATTAAATTTGATTGATTACTTGAACCATTGTGTTTTTTTAGTGTAAAAATGAATTAAAAATTGTGATTATGGTAGGTTGTACACTTGTAATTTCATTAATGTTAAATAGCTTGGATTGGACTGTGCATGCCTAAATCCTCATCAATAAGTGGGTGTTCTTAATAATTCAATGTGTGCTTGACTCCATCATCGCACATCAAAGGTAGTAAAAGTAAATTTATAATCTTTGTATGAATCCCAATAGACATTTATGGTGCAATAACTAGTGTAAATACTGGTGCAAATAGTGAAACAACCAATGCATATGGAATAAGGTTTAATTATAGTGTAAAAATAGTGTAAATTTGGTGTAAATAATTATTATAATCTTGATCTAGTGTATTTATCAAGTAAAATGACATGAATTTGTCATTTTACCTACAAGACTGGTGTAAAAAATTGAGCTATGAGGAAATAATGTGTCGCACACATGCCTCAAACTAATATATGGTGCATATATATTCTAAGATTAATTAAAATAATTTTTATTTTGTTTAACCCTATGTGCTAACTTGAAACAACATGTCATGCAATATTACCCTTAAACTAAGCAAATATGAGACAAACTAAGTGATTTTGTAAATTGAGACTATGAAACTGTTGAGTATTGTTCTGGGGTAAAATGAGGTTCTTAAAAATTATGGAAATGCCTATTTTTTAGGCATTTGAACAACATCACTAATAAGGACACTAGAGAAGTACTCTCCAATCCAATATGACACTTCTATCCATGGTGATTTTTTATGTATTTTTTGAGTCTAAAATTATGTTAACTATGTAATCTTGTTAAATCATGATTATTTATTGATCTGGGAAGTTTAGTTTCTAAGATAAACCTCTATGAATTCCCCCTCTTTTGAGGTGATTTGTTGAGCCTACGCAAGAACTTAACTCAAAAGAAAAATTTATGCAGTAGGTTGTTGTGATGTAAAAATGGAAATATAAGCAATATTGAAAACATGTAAAAGTATGGCACAGTATGTATGTAAAATAAGCATAGTAATAATGTTATATGCATTTAGAAATAAGCATTCATAGTAATTTTGTCTAGATATATGTGCTAATGAAACATGTAAATAATTAATCAACTAAGTATATAACATTGATTATAAATACTCAGGGAGGAATGCATGATATCCTTCATGGCATTAGAATAGTTGGGTGGATGCATGATGTCCATCATGGCATTAAAATCTGAGAAAAAAAATAAACAAGGTGTCATGTCCATGATGAACATAATCAAAGGGTGCACACATAATACATAGAACACACAATAGGAGGCCAAAGGGCCATATAAAAAGGAAATGTTTAAATGCCACTCACTCGAATAGAAAGCACATATGAATCACATGTATAGAAGCAAACAATGGAGGCTTAGAGCCACATAGAAGGAAGGACATGTTCAAATGTCCACACACATGAATATAAGACACACATAAGGACATTTTCAAATGTACTTAGAGGCATAAAATTATAAATATGAAGTCTTAGATCCACTATGTAATGGCATATACAAATGTCCTCAAAGTAAATAAAGAATGCATGTAATATGTGAAGCTAGAAAAAAATATATAAAAACATGCATGATTAAGTAATTTTATCAACATGAGTTAAGTTTTAGCCTGAGTTTATTCAATAAATAAGATAAAAATTAGTATATCATAATGTTAGTGAGTTATAAATATTGAAAGATGCAATATTATGTAAAGATATGAGTTATGAGTAAGATAATATGGGGGAAAAAAAGATAAAACATGTGTATACTATACCCTTGGTGAGATAAATAATGAATGTACATGTTTTATGAATCATGTGTATAGTATAAAACTGAGTGGTGATAATCTGAGCTTGTTGGGAAAAAAACAGGGTGAGGGATACTAGATCAATGTGCTCTTGATGCAAAAGCATCAATCCAGAAAACAACGTTTTTGTGTTTTTTGTCAATAGAAGGTCAAGTTAGTCAATTTTTCATGTCAATTATGTGAGGGACCTTATAATGTCCGTTTGTGTCTTAGAGTCCATTTGGATTCCTCAAGGTGCGCTATAAAGCTTCTAGGAGTTTTCCCTCCAAAATAGGGAATTTGAAAATCCAAATATTTGAAAATAAGGTTTGAGTGGTCAATGCATGGTAAATGTGGTTAATTGAGAGAATGATGGTGTAAGAGAGTCAATAAACCTTTTAAAAGGTGTTTTAAGTCATATACAAGTCATAAGGTTAAGAGTCATGTTTTGGTAATGTGACCTCAAAACACCACGTTGAAGTTGATGTGTAAGAAGATCTTATCATGTAACTACCTAAACCAACATTGGAGTTGGTGGAATAAATAATTTTGTACATAAATCTTGGTAGAGGAGAGAATAGGTAGAGAGGAAGAGATCTCCAATAAGAGGGAGGAAAATTAGAGAATGGAGAATGTCTTAAAAAACCTTCATAAATGATGACAAGTCCAAGTGGGACTACAATGTATTATTACTTGATTCCAAAATGAATAAAAGAAATTTTTGTTGATATAAATTCCCCATTCAGTGTGTTTGATTATATTAGTTTCATGTTATTCTTGATAGTCACTAAAGGCCATGAATCTTGTTGATGTTTTGTAAAGGTTGCAAGTTTTGATGAAATAATATGGTAACAGTTTTAAAAGGGTATTGAGTATTGCCTACAAGTTGGTGAAATGAAACTCATAAATAGCATATATATTTGTGTATGTTGAAATTGTGCAGGCCTACAGATGATTGGGAGAACCTATGATAAAGGAGAACTCAGAATAAAAGACCATTGAATCTATTAAACCCTACAAACTATTATCACAGCTAAGAAATGTAAGTAGTTGTTTAGGTCTTAAGTCACAGACCATAAATATGATTAAGAAATGGTTGGTAAGAAAAAAAAATTCATTACATTTTTTTTAATCACAAATTAATAATGGAGTCCAATATACAAGTGTTGAGAAGGTATTATTTCTATGATTACATTCATACCTTATGTCACAGTTATAAAACCTATGTTTTGGGTGGTCAATCAAAGTAAACAAAGGGAGAATTAAGGACCTAAGTGACGAAATTAGTTTGATAAGTTATTTTCATATTGAAAGGTTAGTATATATCAAAAAAACCTTGGAAGCAGTCTTTAAAGTTGTTTAGTCACAGTCATCTGAGATGTTACACAGTCCTATGTTAAGACTCAAAATATTGAGAATTGAGATGAAGAAGCTTTGATATGTTATAAGAGATAATATTTGAGCATGGGTAAAGAGATATAGTAGTTACTTAGACCTATTAAATGTATTTAAACCCTATGAAGTGACCTAGACCTAAATATGTGGTGATTTGTAACCTATTTTGCCTTACACAGTCAAGTGTGGAACATAAAGATTTGTGTTTGGAATCATTCTAAGAAAATTAAGACTAACTGAGAGTTATAACTAGTTGGATGAGATACATGATGTGAAAAAACTTTATGGAGGTTTTTTTTTCCTTTAAAACTCATTATAACATAGGATATGGAATTTGTTAGGCTCTCGGGCTTGTGCAGGAGAAGGGAAACCCTATATTAGGGTTTTGGAGTTTAAGATAGTTTTAACCATTAGAAAATCCTAAAAACTTGTGATCCTATATAATTTTATTTGAGGAAAGTGAAAAAAAATAGTTTTATTGGAGACCGTACAGTATAGTTTCTAGACCTATGGGGGTGTTTAAGGGTTAATTAGGCCTAATAATAAGATGGGTTACAAAGGAAGTGATAGCTATATGTGGAACTAGACCTTGAAATTTGACACACACATAAAGGAATATATATGGAGATAATAAATATATTCATATTCTAAAATTATAGAATTACACAACTATACAATACAAATTACTCAGAAAAAAGGTTACAAGCCTTAGGAGATCAATGTGATCTTGAGGTGTGGAATGAGAGTATGGGGATTGTTTGAGAACTTAAATAATGATAGAATAAATATAATAATGTATTATAATATTATTTATTATAGGATTTTTATTCCTAATACTTATACTAAGTTTTGGTCCTTGAGACCTAAGAGACTTGCCTATTGAAATTCTAGTAAAGATAGAAAAGTTTGTGAAGGGAATGACTTGGATGAGGTAGGAAATGAATGTAACTATCATTGGAGAAGTAAATTACATTAAGAGGTTCTTATAAATTTAAAATAAATAGGGCTAATATAAGGATACTAACAAGCATAGTGATCAATATAGTGAATCTAGATTGATGCTAGACAGTTCAAGACAAGCATGACATGCCAATGAGATCTTTTTCAAGACTAGAGCTAGATAATGACGTTTTGTAGAATTATCCCCCTTACCTATGAATCATTTGGTATCAGATCAAGGTGAATTTTTTGTTGCATTTAATTTGAGTTATTTAAGCTTGTTGATTTGAGATTGATAAAGCATGTTATAAGGGATGCTTGAGATGACACCTTACAGGGTATTATGGGAGAAGAGAAAGTTGTAGGTATAATCTATTAAGGTTATAATAGAGGAGTATAAGATTTATAAATAGAAGATTATAAATCCCCAAATTCCAATAAATAGTACTTGAAAATATATTCAATAGAGGATTATTGAAGGAGAAGTAGAAAGAGCCTTAGAGCTCCAAGAGAGAAAAGAGAAAGTAAAGACTCCAAGAGAGAGTCAAGAAGGATAAGGAGAGGTACTAGATATGGGACCCAAAAAGAGGAAAGACCTAATATATTTATAAGAGTAAGGTCCACATAGGCCTAGAAAGCAATGAAAGTGAGAGAAGATGGATGTAGAGAGAGAAGTGGAAGACATGAAAAGAGAATTGGGGTATAGTATTGAGAAGATAGAGCTCATGGTGAAGTTATTAAGAGGACAAGTAAGCCAATGGATTGGTTTTAATGTGAAAAGAAAGGTGAAGTGGACATTAGAGTCACTTGTGAAAGAGAGAAGGTACAATAAGAGTGTCTTGAGAGATGAGAAGAAGGAGAAGATAGCCTAAAGAGGCATGAGGGATGAGATGTTTCCAAGTGAGCAACCATACAAAGATATTGAAAAGAGGGTTATCATTGTAGAGAAAAATAATAATATATAATTACCAATAAGAGCACATAAGAGTGAAGATAATAAGAAAATATGGAGAGTTTATATGCAAAAGACATTCAAAGAGACTATGTGGTCTCTCATTTTGTATGCTAAAGTTGCTTTTAAGTTTGTGTATGCAAGTGTGAAGAAATAATTATTGAAATCCAATCATAATACCTAAAAGTTGATGAATTAAGGGCCAAGAACATCACCCATCAAGTGGAAAGAGGATGACAAAGAAAAATAACCTCTTATAGAAGACAAAGTGATGAAAGTTAAAAGCATTCAACATGTTGAAGATGAATTTGAAGAGGAATATTATGATGCATTTCCAAGTGTAGTAGTTGAAACAAAGGAGATAGTTCACCAAGAAGACATTAAGGTCACCCATGAATACATGAATGAATATTTGATCTTGCAACAATCATCTTTGTGGTAAATGAAGGTCTAAACATTGATTTTGATTGCATCTATGAAGAAGAAGAGGCTAATATGTAGATTGGGAGGAAGAAGGACAAGGTACAGCCCTTAAAAAGAGAACAAGGGCATGTATATGTATGGCCTAAGTGGCTGAAATAAATAGGTATTGAGAAGGAATATTTAAACCTCAAACAAGAGTTCAAACAAGGCAAAAGCATATATGGAAAACAAGAATAAGTGTGGAAGCAAAGCACAAAGGACAAAGAACACCAAGTTGGCATGGTACATAACCAAGGCATGAAGAATGAAGTAGATGAAAAGAGAATCAAGTGGAAATCCAAGAAGTTAAAAGGCAGAAAATGGGTGGCAAAGAGCATGAAAAGAGCACAAGAGGATCATATTTCACGTGTATCCCAAGGAAGGATGAATATTAAGGAAGAGTACAAGCCTCCAAAGCAAACAAGAGAGATAAAGCAAGAAAACCAAGCTAAATAAATGAAGGTAAATTAAGAATATGAATGCATAAAATAAGATAAGTGTTTTCAAGATTTGTTTTCAAATATTATTTATGATGACGTATATTAATTTGATTCAAGTAATGAGGATATTGTGTACATGGAAATAATTGCATTAATGAATGAGTGTGTAGAAAGAAAATTTGAAGATGAAAAACCTCAAATAATGCTTGAGAAACATGGTATGCATAATGAGGATATCTATATGAATCTCATAAATGAGGGATTCCAAAGACAATACAAGGATCAAGTTGCCCAAGAGGATGAAGAACAATGTGAACCAAGATTTAATGAGGATTGTGAAGAGATGGATGCACTCAAGTTGCAAGAAGAGTTGGAGATGTTGGATAATATGTTAAATCCATCAAAGGGGATGAAATTTAGTTACTTATAGTAGGTAAATTTCAAGTATGAACCCCAAGAAACATCAAAAGAAGAGCAGTATAGAGAAGCACAAAGAGTTGTGAAAACAAGGCCACAAGCAAGCAATAAAATTGAGTATGAGCAAGCCAATAAGGTGAGATATTCAATTGGAAAAGATAAATCTGAGTTAATATTTGATAAACATGAATATGTAAAGTCAAATATTGGTCAAATCATATTGTACTATGTTGAAGATGAATGGAACAATAAGTTGTTCTTGGACAATGAGCAAGATCATAGGAAAAGGCATCAAAAAGAAGAAAAATGTGAAGAAGAGGTAGAAAAAGAGGGTATAGATGAGAAAATTACAAATAATAAAATGAATTTTAATCCATTATATCCTAAATAATAAGATGCTAGCATGATTAAGAAGCAAAAATCACTAAACAAGTAAAAAATCAAGTGAAAACAATGAGAAAGCAAGCTATAAAACAAGCATAAGCATGAAGAGGAAAAACCATTTGGTTGCATCTGAGTATGATGAATCTCAAAGTGACTTATAATAGGTGAAATATGTATCAAACATAGAGGTATAAAATTTGGAACACCTTATAGAGGTATAATATGTATGGACAAGAAGACTAGACAAGACCAAGAAGAGGACAAGCAAGAGTTTAACAAAAAGAAAGGAGCAAGAAAGGAAGAATAACTTGAAAGTGTGTATGAAGGACCCTAAAATGTGGAATTTGAAGGCAATAAATAAATTTGGTTTTGTAATTTTTCTTCCTTTTGGGGAGTATGATATAGGAGCATTAAGCTAGAAGACAACATTTTTGTGTTTTTTGTCAATAGGAGGTCAAGTTAGTCAATTTGCGGTGTCAAAGTGTGTGAGGGACCTTATAAGGTCCATTTTTCTCTTAGAGTCCATTTTTATTCCTCAAGGTGTGTTATATAGCTTCTAGGAATTTTCCCTCCAAAATTGGGAATTTGAAAATTTAAATATTTGAAAACACGGTTTGAATAGTCAATGCATGGTAAAGGTGGTTAATTGAGAGAATGATAGTGTAAGAGAGTCGAGAAACCTTTAAAAAAAAATTAATTCATATATGTATAATTCATAAGGTTAAGAGTCATGTTTTGGTAATATGACCTCAAAATACCACATTAAAGTTGATGTGTAAGAAGATCTTGTCATGTAACTACATAAACCAATGTTGGAATTGGTTGAATAAAGAAGGTTGTATGACATTCTTATCAAAGGAGAGAATAGGGAGAGAGGGAGAGATCTCCAAGAAGAGGGATGAAAATTAGAGAATGGAGAATGTCTAAAAAAACCCTCATTAATGATGACAAGTCCAAATGGGACTGCATTATATTTTTGCTTGATTCCAAAATGAATAAAAGAAAGTTTTGTTGATACAAATTCTCCATTCAATGTGTTTGATTATATTAGTTTCATGTTATTATTTATATCCCCTAGAGGCCATGAATCTTGTTGATTTTTTGTAAAGGTTGCAAGTTTTGACCAAATACTGTGGTCACAATTTTAAAAGGAAGGGTATTGAGTATTTCCTACAAGTTGGTGAAATGAAACTCATCAATAGCATATATACTTTTGTATGTTGAGATTGTGCAGGTCAAAAGATGATGGGATAACCTATGAAAAGGGAGAACTCATAATAGAGGACCATTGAATCCATTAAACCCTACAGACTATTGTTACAATCAAGAAATGGAAATAGTTACTTGGGTTTTAAGTCACAAACCATCAATATGATTGAGAAATTGTTATTAATTAAAAGTATTTTTTTAATTATGGTTGTTTGAATCACAAATGAATAATGGAGTCCAATATATAGTCATTGAGAAGGTAGTAGTTCTATGATTATATACATACCTTGTGTCATAGTTATAAAACCCCTATTTTGGATGGTCAAGCCAAGTAGACAGAGTGAAAATAAAGGACCTAAGTGAATGAGGTTAGATTGATAAGTTATTTTCATATTAAAAGGTTAATAGATATAAAAAAAACCTTGGAATTAGTCTTTAAACTTGTTGTTTAATCATAGTCAGCTGAGATGTTACATAGTCTTGTGTTTGGACTCAAAATGTTGAAAATTGATATGAAGAATCTTTAATATGTTATAGGAGATAATCTTTGAGCATGGGTAAAGAGATATATTGGTTACACAGACCTATTAAAGGTCTTTAAACCTTGTGAAGTGACCTAGACCTAAACATGTGGTGATTTTTAACCAGTTATGCCTTACACAATTAAGTGTGGAGCACAAAGTTCTATGTTTGGAGTCATTCTAATAAAATTGATATTGACTAAGGGTTATAACCAGTTGGATGAGATAAATGACATGAAAACATACTTGAGGGAGGTTTATTGGTTCTTTGAAAGTTATTATAACACAAGATATGTAATTTATTAGGCTCTCAGGCATGTGTAGGAGAAGGGAAATGCTAGATTAGGGTTTTAGAGTTTGAGAGAGTTTTAAATATTATAAAATCATAAAAAATTGTGATCCTACATAATTTGATGTGAGGAAAGTGAAAAAAAAATGTTTTGGTTTGATTGGATATCATACAGTACGGTTTCTAAACCTATGGGTGTGCTTAAGGGATAATTATGCCTACTAATAAGATGGGTTACCAATGAAGTGATAACTATATGTGGACCTAGACCTTGAAATTTGACACACACCTAAAGGAATATAAAGGGTGATAATATATGTCTTTATATTCTTAAGGTATAAAAGTACACATCTGTATAATACAAATTACTTGGAAAAAAGGTTACAAGCCCTAGGAGATCAATGTGATCTTGAGGTATGGAATGAGAGTATAGGGATTATTTGATAACTTGAAGAAGGATATAACATATTTAATAAGTTCATATAGGATTATTTATGAGAGGATTTTGATTCCTAATACTTATATGAAGTTTTGGTCCTTGAGACCTAGGAAATTTGCCTAATGAAAAGCTAGTCAAGATAGAGAAGTTTTTGAATGGAATGAATTAGATGAGGTAGTCAATGAATGTGATTGTCATGGGAGAAGTAAATACCATTAAGAGGTGATTCTAAATTTTAAATAAATAGGGCTAAGAGAAAGAGACTAACAATCATAGTGATCAAAGCTAGTGAATCTAGATTGGTGATAGAAGGTTCAAGACAAGCATGACATGCCAATGAGATATTTTTCAAGACCAGGGCCAGATAATGATGTTTTGTAGACTTATCCCCCTTACCTTTACACCAATTCTTTTCCTCCACATCATCCTATCTAAATGCATGTTATGAGTGTGTAATAATAAAAGTGCTTATAATTGAATCTGTAAATGGTGTTATGTGTAATATGTAATCACTCATGTACACTAGTGAAACATGTATGATATATTGGCTAAAACATGTATAGAATATTGTGCACAACTGAACTAGTGTATGAAAAAAGTATATTTGAGCATGCATAGGTATTGACTTTTTATTTTCTAAAATATTTTACTATTTTTATATTTTTTGCTTATATAAATTGAGAAAGAGAGAGAAGGATACTAACCAATGACTCCCTTAAGATTCTTTCCATAAATAGATCATGTATTTAATAAAATAATGGTGATATATTAACAATTAATAGTTTTATGAAACTATGTAGGTTATGTAGCATTTCCATACTCATATTTTGTATAATCAATATCATCAAGATCATACCAATTTGGATTTTGTTATAATCATCATCTGGATTTCACACTTGTGAAATGCCACTCTTTTATTATATTGTACCTTGATATGAATAAGGAACTTCCACATACTATGTATTTAAATTTTTTATTTCTCCTTTGTCATATGTATTGTGTCATGTGCCTTTAGTGATATGCCATTACTTGTATATGTTTGTATGTTGGCTGAAAGTATGCATTATGTTTGTTGTTATCGCTTTGAAAAAACAATATATTCTCTTGAAAATATGATCATTGAACTTTCATGTGAAAATGTAACATTTTTGGAATATTTACCCATTTTTTCCCCCATTTTTATCATCCAAGATCTTCTTAATTTGGTGTTATATTGTGCCAAACTAGGATATACGTGAAATACTATTGAACATGTTTTGGGCCCAATTGTGCAAGATAAATCAATAGATATAATGAATTATTTAGATAAAGTAATTACACAAATGTTCCATATCATATCCAATAAATTTTAAGAGTTTCATGCTACAAACATTCATTTCAATACTTTTATTGATCACCACATTGGTACATTACTTGCCATATATCAGGGGATTTAGAATCAAAGGCTCTAGAAAAGATGAATGTTTTATATTCAAATCCTTTGGAACCACACTTGAAAATGTATCTTTTGTATGTATTTCATGCTTTTGATTTGTTTTTTTCATAAATCCTCTTTTAATAATCTTTTCTTGTTTATCTTGACTTTGATTTTGTAACTTCTCTTATAGTAATTTCACTTTTTTTCTTTTTTTAACCCATGTTTTTCAAATTGTTCCCTTTCTAATTGTTCTCTTGCATCTTGTGCCTTTTGTACTCTTGATTTTTCATCTTGATCATTTTTTACTCTTACTTGCTCTAGTTTAGCTTGTTGAATATTTTTTTGTTCTAATTGGGCCTTTTGAACCTTGTCTTGCTCTAAGTTATCATTTGGTATCCATTTTTGTAAATTTTTTATTTTGTCACTTATGCTTTAAGAGATACACTCATAAGGTGAGTGGGTTACTTAAATGATGTATCAATGGTAGGATCACCACTATCAATTATCTTTTGTATTTTATACTTCAAATCCAAACAATTATTTGTATGATGCCCATGCATTCTTTGATATGTATAATAGTATTTTGATCTCCTTAGAGGATGTAGAGGAGGTAGTTTGATCAAATTATTTCTAATCATTGCCATTAGAATCTCATTGGAACTCTTATTATCCATTTTAATACTTTTTGAATCACTTATTTTAGATGTATTTTATTTTCGTTTCTCATTTTCACATGAAACCTTGTTAGGTACAATAGTGCTAGATGGAGATGCACATACATGATTAATACTAGCATATTCTAGATTCTTTGCACATGTAATATAATGTTCCAATAATGTGATATTTGAATTGAAAAAATGGTTTTTATTTTTAAAAAAATCTATTAACTTTCTCATATTGATGATTTTATCATTTATAGCTTCACAAACACAAAACCTGGGTGTTTCAGATTGAGCATGCATACGTACACCCTGAATATGATATGTGGCAGATGGAGGGATTTGAGGAAGGATGGGATACCTTACCTCTTGGTATAATGATATCTTAGACCTAGTTAGATATAAAGTAGTTATCACAACCTTGAGGGTTAGGAAGAGGAGGATGAATATCAAATTTAACCTTGCATTGTTTGGTCACCTTGATGTCTAAACCTTTCTTTACGCAATCCAAATAAATGGGATTAGATGATTTTAAGTTTTAAATTCTAATTTTTCTACCAACTCCTTGCTTATTAAATTTTCTTGTAAACAAGATTAAAAAAAAACATCCACTTTTATTTTCTTCATTTGAATCTTAATATGGAAAAGTCTAGAAAGTTCACGTTCTTGATAACTACTACTACCCAAGAATACCTCTCTATTGAGAGAGGTACAACACAAATAATCATCCACCTTAGAGCTACAACCAATATTATCACCTTGAAAATAAGACATAACCTTTTTATTCTTATTGTTCTTTAACGAATGCAATTTCAAATGGAGCTTCCAACACTTATCCTCAGAATTATTATCAACATTACATTCACCACAATGTTTTTGACTAACCTTTTTAGAAATGAAATTAGCTTTTTGATTACCTTTCCATTTACCTTTCCCCTTTTTCTTGGATTTGCATTGTTGTTGTGAGTTGTTTTGAGAGGTAAATAAAGCCTTTTTCTTGTCCATATATAAGTAGTGATCTTGAGAACAAGCCTCGTCTACATCCATGGGCTTGTCCAAGAGGGTTGGTCTCCTAAAATTAATATGGAGTCCACCCATGTACTTCATCAAGAGATCATGATCCACTACATCTTTTCCCATTTGGACAACCTTCTTATGGAACTCGTTGGTGTACTTATGCACACTTTAGCCTTGATTTTGCCAATACATAGACCTCTCTTCCTTATAACAAATAAGATAAAATTACTTAATAACTAGCATCTTAAAATCATCCCACTTAGTAATAAGATGAAGCTTTTTAACAACTAAATAATGAACATATCTCTCAAACCAAGTCAAATCACAATTGGATAACTTTAACCTTATAAAATAAATTTGTTGGATTTCATTAATCTAATGTAACCTAAAATATACCTCAAGTTAGGCTAACCAGTGGTATAGCCTCTTCACGTTCACATACCCATCATACAGTTGAATTTCAATCTTTATCTCAACCTTGAATAGAGGTGGAGTTGGGTTGGCATGGGACTGCTCTTCCATACTCTCATGGATTTTGAGAGCATCCTCCTTACTCTATTTTAATGTCTTTATAGAAACACCAATATTCTCCATAAGAAGCCCCATGGCAGATTCCAACCAGTCAAGCTTACTCATACAAAGAGATATATTACCTACTCCTTATTCAATCTTTAAAAAACACTCATTTTTTGTTCAGGCATCTTCTTCATCAACATGGACCATACTTGTGTAAATACCTACTTGAAATAGAACTAGGACACATTGACCACTATCACTACTAACTATAGTGATAGGCATAAACATGTAATGTAGTCAAAACACACTCATAAAAATTTAAACTAAACCAACTATAATACTAATCTGATCTATTATCTTCGTGGATATTCCACTCTGAGCTTCATTAAAATAGATACTAAATAACTAGCTCACTGGCAATTGGTTGTATAACTATATATGTTCTTAAACATGCCAAAAAAAGAGATGAATAAGTATAGGAAATGAAATGTACAATTTTTTAAACATGAACATGAAGTAAAGTAATGATAAAAACACAAGTTAAACACATAACTTTATCCTCGAGAAACCCAAGGTGGGAAAACTCTAGTGGGTAAGCGAATCCACTCCCATTCCACTATGAAATGCAATAAGTGTACAAGGTATTACATGTTATGGCCTTCATGGATATAAAATTCACTACCATCCCATCCATACTCATATAAAATGAATGGTCTACACTAATAGAACCTTTTATGTACTCACACATACCTGAACCAATCAATTACAACTAACACCAATGAGAAATTTATGAACCAAAACTCAAACTCAAAAACTATGTGATCTAATTACACACATCTCACTAAATTTGTCTGATGCCTTCTACCTTTCTCAAACTTGTATATATGCCCTCTTATATCTTAGAATTCACAAATAATCTCAAATGAGTCATCGGTATAATTGGAACATTTGTAACCATTCAATTCTTTACTTTTTTTAAACTATGACAAAACCTTCAAGATATCTAGACAAGTAGTTATGGAACCATCAAGTAAATTATGAAATAACCTACTACATTGACACCAGCAATGCCATTCTTATCTTCCCATCAATGTGTATGTCATGATTTAATAACCACTCAAGATGATTATGGAACTGTCGAGGTGGTTACATAACTACCACCCTACTAAAAGTAGTGGTTTCATTATATTACAAAACCCCCTTAGATTTGAGAGATGAAAACCAATTTTATGATTAGGATAAGAGTATCTAGATCACCCCTATGTTGATTCTACCACTAAAACACCTCTGAACTAATGTTTTTAATACAAGGTATCTTACACAAATTTCTTGAAGTTGTGTTTACATATAAGTGGGCATAGTATATACACTTAGTACATATGAATAATTACATCAAGATCCATATTGGGATCAACATAACCGCTAATATTGGTTTCATTATATTACAAAACCCCCTTAGATTTGAGAGATGAAAACCAATTGTATGATTAGGATAAGAGTATATAGATCACCCCTATGTTGATTTTACCACTAAAACACCTCTGAACTAATGTTTTGAATACAAGGTATCTTACACAAGTGTCTTGAAGTCATGTTTACATATAAGTGTGCATAGTATATACATTTAGTACATATGAATAACTACATCAAGATCTATATTGGAATCAACATAACCACTAAGACCATATTTGAAAACTATTATGATCGAAAAAATAATTATTGTTGGTGTGATTGTTTCAAACCTTGTAAAGGGTAAAGGGGGTATTGATGACTTGGGTGGGGTTTCTGAAATGGGTCAATGTGATGCAAGACACCGTTTATCTTGTAGTAAAATCCTTAGCTAAGCAATGGGACTCTTTGATTATAGGGCCTAATGTTGATAAGGATGTTTTAACCTCTGAAATATTTTATAACAATTTTTATATTAATGAAAATTAAAAGTAATTAGGAGGGTTTTTAAGGCTAAAACTTATTCTCTCACTCATAGAAACATGAGTCTATTTATACCTATGAATATTTTAGGTACTTTGATTTTTTCATTAGGTAATTTGGTATAAGCCCTTAGGAGATTCAAAATGGAGTAATTGAATCTACCAAATAATATTCTAATAAAATTAAATAAAACTCAGTATGTTTTTTGTGGAGACCTAATGTCTAGGAAGTAGGGTACTACATGTTTTTTATAGGATAACTTATGTTTTATTATATGATATAATTTATTGCAAAACTTGTTGTTAATGGATCTTATTTTATATTTCACTTGAGGGGGGGATATCTAGGAGAGATATATTAATAATGAAATAAGACCTAATAATTAAGATAATATCATCATAATTTAACAACTAATAATTGTTATAGTACATAATCCTTTTACCATGCAATTTTTATCCCATAATAATGTAAAATAGTCATTCATATCATCACATATAATATTCAAAATTATTAATTACCCAAAAAGATGTTGGTGTAAGTTTTTATTCACACTAAACTTAAGTTTACTTAGGGTAGATATTATAACCCAAGTTAGATTATTTATATTATTCTTATTTTGTTGGTTTGAAATAGAAATATTATGTCTGGGTAAGGATGTGAATAGTAAACAAGTGACTCACTTGATCAATAGGATTGAAAGGTGAAGTCATCAGGTCAATCAAAGGAAACATTAGATATTTTGGCCAATACAATTATTGATAGGTTTAACCTTATAAAATCCTATAAATACATATTTCTCAAGTTTGTTCCCTAATCTTTAGTATTCAAATAAAATCATTTAAGAGAGATTTAGGCTTGTAAAAATACTTATGTCTACTTGAGAGCAACTAGGCACTTGTATGCTGACTTAAAACAACCTATGAGAATATTGTTTATGTATAGTGTTTCATTTGCTTTTCTCTTCATATCTTTGTTAGGAGTTTTATGCTTGAAATAAATATCATGTATTATTTTTTATACATGTGTTAGGGATTTTGAGGTTTTCTCAATTGTCTACGTATTTTTAGAACCTCCATCGGATTCTACATGGTATTAAAGTAAGTTTCTTGTATTCTCAAACATTTAGTAGAAGAAAAATCTATTTTTGGTTGAAACTTTACCCCTTTCTCTCTTTCTTTGAAAAAACACTCACTTTTTCTATAAACAACCATTATATTTTCAAAAAATGATCGTAGGGGTATTTAGAGTATTTCAAGGAGTTCTAGATATTTTTAAATAAAAATTTGTGAGTGTTTTGACTTTGTTTTTAAAAATAAATTAAAGGCTCACCTTTTTTCAAAATCTTCTAAAATTTCATATAATTTAAGAAAGTATAAATTCAAGATTTTAGAGAGCTTGATGGGACTAGCCAAACCTATGTGTTTTCATTTATATTTTAAATTTATAAAATTCACATTTTTATAAAAGGGTTATCTTTTTTTTAATAACATATGCATAAAAATAACCATTTTTTCAAGAAAATTTTAGGATTTTCAAGCAATTGGTGGATTCCCTTGACATCACATTTGCATAAAAACATGAAATATTGGATTTTTTATATTTAAAAGAACTTTAAAGTCAGATCGACCTATGGTTGAAGGCTGTCCTAACCTCCACAATCCTTAAAATTTTACTACGACCCTTTTAAAGGTCTTTTGCATAACTCCACCCTCCACCAAGGTCCTCTGTGAACCTTTATTGACCTAAAACTTTGATAAATTTGTTTAACCCTAAATTAGATGTGGATCTTACTTAGGTAGATAGGGTTAAGAATAAAGAAATGATAATGCACAAGGGTGATGATCATATCTACAGTGGATGAATTCAATGCTAAACTCAGATACAACATATACTAAAATATTAAATTGAGATAGACTAAAAATAGAAAGCATAACTATGTTAGATATGGAAATGATAAAGAAATAATGTAATTAGTTGGTTATGATGCTGACATAGTTCTATATCTAGAATAAGTAGGAAGCAAATTGGAAGAGGATTCTATAACAGTCACCAAATTTTGGATTGAGTGCTTATGAAGCCATAGACACTAGCATGAGCCTTGGATGTTAGCATCGATGCTACTATCTGAACACAATGTAAGTGTCATATATGGAATACTTGCTAGAAAAAGATGAAACCACCTAGATGCTTCTAAGCTTTTCTTTGCCTTCACTCTTATGCATTCAGATCTGGGTCATGGATTGTTACTCCTCATGAAATGGCAAAACCATAGTTCTTGATCTTTATAGTGACCTTGGGAAAAATGAGTTAGAGGGATCATGGTGTCGATTCAACCCCAAATACCCCTTTATCAATGCATGTTACCTACATAGTCACTACTCTATAAAGGGCCTAAAATTGATGTAATTCTTCTTTAATTTGTTGCCTTGTGTGTGCACAAGGGTGAAATATGTGGAAAATAAGTACAACAGTGACCTAGCTTGTAACTTAGAAAATTGAGCTCTTGAGATAATCTTTCAATAGTTTATATTTGTAGATGTGTATTCCCTATGACTAATATAGAAATAGAAATACATAGGGAATCTTTTCTTAATTGAATGTTCTTTGAATGCTCTTTGGTATGAATACTAGGTGAGGAATAAATGAGAAGTGATTGTGAATATATACCATTCCTATAAAGAAATATCTTACATTAAATCACTTAAGTTGACCAGTAGGATGTGTTTCATTTACAAATTAGATGACTTTAGGGCACTAGACACCTGCATCAGGGTAGGACACTAGTGTCAACGCAAGGGTCTGAGATTAATGCTTGTGTCCTAGTAGTTAGAAAATAGGTACAAGCTTAGAACTTGTAGGGGCATAAAATAAGCATAATTTAATCATTTTAGGAAAGATAGAAGGTTTGGGTCATCAACATAAGACTATTGGAACCAGGAGATAGGCCAAGGGGCATAAGATAGAGTAGATACAATACTTCTAAAAGTAGGAAAGGTCCAAAACTAAGAAGAACAACCAAGGTCTAAGTTTTCCAAGTTTAAAAGACTGAGGTGATATATAATTCATAAATATAATTTACATTTACCCCCCTTTTACTCTATTAATTAAATTTTTGGTTTACAAGAGAAGAAATGTGTACCTGGGTGTGTATAACACACCTTGCCTTTGTGTGAACCTAACTTGAGTGTTTTGCTAGTGATTGATTTGCAACCAAGAGCAAGTTATAATATATAATAAGTGCACATAATCTACAATTGAAAGCATTAAAAATATTAAAATTAAAAGAGCAAGGTTTAGGAGTACACATATGTATCGATGCAACTACCTTGTCTATTAGTAAGTTGATTTGAAAATATGTATCATTGTAAAGCTCTAAAACTAAGATTAAGAAAATATATATAAATATATAAAGTGTATTTATTAATATGGATAGAGAGATATTGGAAGGCACATGCCCCCAACCTTAGATAAAATGATTTATCACATAAGAGTTGAGATTAGTTCAACCGTGTAACCCAATCATATTTATAACCCGGTGAGCATGAGTGAACAAATTCAACCCATACCATATATTTGGTGAGATTGGATGATGTAATCAAGTCCAACCTATAAACTTGGAAATATTGAGTAATTTAATCACCTCAACCATATCAAAATCAAACCAATTATTGTAATAGATTGGCTCAATATAGTATGTAACAGTCTAACTTGGTGGGTGATGATAGTCCATAGAAGAGTTTTAAAATCTGAAATTGATTTGAATTGTGAAATATTAGGCTCACATTGAATAGCATATGCACCTTAGATATGTCTTATGTTGAAACTATGTATAATAATAGTAATAATGTATAGAATTTTACCACAAATGTGTATCTAAATCATATGACTGTGTTTTGGCCAATCTAGAATTCTAAAAAAGTATGGATAGCATGTTACCATAACATACCCCCACTATATATGGAGAAATCTAAAAATTGATATAAGTGTCATTGTGGAGGACATGTTTCAAAACATTCCCCCACTAAATTTGGGTTTGTCAAATACTGAATAAGTGTGGAGAACATACTTCTAAAGCATGCCCCCATTTAATCTAAAAATGGTTTCAAATGTGGAGAACATCCCTCTATGACATGCCCCCACTAATATACCCCCATTTGAGGTGAGGGAAGATAATAAAATGATAATTACCTCACCTCAAAAGGAGAAGACAACTAAATAATTTATGAGTGGAACCATGTAGCATATAGAATAACATGTCTAGGTAAATGTACCATTGAAGCACATAAAACAATGTGATCACATGAATTCCTAAGATGCATGATAAATAACATGGTAATGTTTAGATAATAATAGGACAAACTCAACAATCACACAAGCACACATACAAGAGCGCTCAAAATTAAGTCAACATACAATGGTCCTAGGAGACTGCAAATAATGGGCATATTCAATTATTACACAATCAAAGGGACATGACTTAGTAAAATGTCCACATAAGTAAGAATGACATGTTCAAATGTCTATACAAAAAGCAATGACATATTCAAATTTAATTAAAGCACACATAGGCATAGGAACTGTAAATAAAAGAGCATATTCAAATGCTTGAACAAGTATGACAATATCAAGGTAAGACACTCAAGGAAGTGCATAAAGGAAAGCATAAGTAACCAGTATAAACATATCATAGTATCCCATGGATCAAATGTGTTAGCAATGTAATAACCCCTCAAGTTGTACTTAGAATAATGCAATATTTTTATTTTAAATAATTGACTTAACATTCATACCAGATAATAATACATTACAACATATCTAAACAATAACTTAGAACAATAATATTTCTAAATTCAAATACTGAATACAATAATTATGTTAGGATAAATTAAAACCCAAATTTATCCCCAAATCACATACAAGAGAAACTATGAAACAAATTAAATAAACATAAACATGCACAAAATAAGAGACACTAAATTTAACATGGTTCATACAAGATGGGCTACATCCACCAAACTTGTATAATATATTATTTCTAATAATACAAGGGAGAAACAAATCCTATAACAAACCCTGTTACACCTCTATACCTTTTTTGCCTCCACTCTATGTGTAATCTATTTCATTTTTCATCACAGCCATGTAACAATACATTTTAGGGCAAAAAATACCTAAACATAACATCTACCATCAAATCTGGAAACCCTTAATCAATGGCTCAGATTGACTATGTGATTACAATTTTACAAAGCAATTTTAATAAAAAATTTACACCCCAAAGACCCCACAAGGGGGGTTCCCCACTTTCAACCCCCCACACCATCGGGATACAAAGAATGGGATCTAAAACTTGGCTGAAATAACATCAAAATTTTAACCTATGATCTTGGAAGACAATCAATATCCACACCTAATAAATTATCTTATATAACTCTAAGGAAAGTAAATATAATAAGACACAGCTATGGTTGGTCTACTAATACAACAATTATTGTTCAAATGTAACAAATATATATTACAGTTACATTCCCTTCAATCATTCAACCTAATATAATAAATAAATACCAACCACTCTAGAGATCGATTTGAACCACTCATGTATCATTGATAATCTCAAGTGTTGTCTCTAGATAAGTACTACAGTAGGAAAAGAGAGCATCATTCGAGCACTTTTCCACACCAACCATGGATCAACGATCCCTCACATAATCTCCTATCAAGGAATGACCCTCTCTTCATTGATAGGTAGATAAAATAGTATGAGAATCTAGAGAGGTGTGCTAGTACTCCATGTGCTATAAGATTTTTACTACATAACATGTATCATAAATAAAATACATGTCTAACATGATATCGCACAACATGCAAATCAGACATATGAAATGATAATATATATCTAATATTACTTGGGCTAAAGTTTTCAAATAACATACAATCATCCATATTGCTCAATTTCATAACACACCACTTGATCATATTATCTACTTCCAACATTGATGGTGCTACCTATGCTAGTGGAGTCCATCTCACTACCTATTAGCGTCATCAATGTGAAATCTATAATAAACATAGATAACATAGTATAAAACTTAAAGATTCATTTAGATTTTTCCCTATACTAGAAATAAAACAATCTTAAATATTCATACTATTACATCCTCATAGCAATCATATCACATTACATGTTATACATAGGAGTAATCAAAGTATACTTTTATTCCATCAATGCATGATTGAATCATACATTATTATTTAACTCATACAAGAAATAATGCTTACAATTTATAGATACCATAAGTAACATTCATAGTAAACAATAGTTTCTCAACTACTATAATAAGATCTATACAACTACACCCCATGATATCCCATATTATTATAGTCTAGTGTTCTAAGATATAACTACTAGTTTTCTCCTAGTCAATCATACTAGGTAGTCATAAATACATGGAATTATAAGCTTTTATTTGAGCAAATATATACAACAAAGTAATTCATACAAATACATAAAAGTCTAACCCAACATTAGTTTAGTCTCTCAAGGTTATATACACACATACATAATGTCATATTAGTTTTTTCAAAACATACTATTCAAGTAATAACCAACACATACATTTAATCAATCGACGTAGGTGAGAGTCTAGACATACAACTATAGTATGTACCATCTAGGCATATATATTTAATATAAAGTATTATATGATATCCCATAATATCATAGCTCATTGTGCTAGAGCACCCTACTAAAACATGAATAATCAACCTTACACTATAATTATTAAACAAGCAAGCATAGGACTATACCACTCGAGTATACCCTAGTTTATACTATATAATAATAATCAGATGAAAATAGAATCTCTAGGCACACATCACAATGCACTAATTTATTCAAGAAATGTCTAAACACTTACTGGTAAAATACTCTAATAGATATATTGCATACAAGTTTTCATATTTACATGACACTATAGAATTTGACCATGTTGACATGTTACATAACACTTTTGTGCTTACAAAAATACTACCTGACCTCTATAAGCATTCTAAGCAAATCCATGGTATAGATGTAGATCATATAATTATATACATCTAGAATAAAGTATTAATCAAATAAGAATATGATAATATTACCATAGAAATATCTAACTTTGCTATAGATTGCCCAAATCATAGTGTTATATAACTCTAAGCACAATCATCATATGTAAATGGCTTATAAGGATAAATAGTCACATCAAATCATTGATTGACTAAAGGTCATTAATTCATTTAATACAGATTAGAGGATCAAAATAAGCATGTTGAAAATTCATTATTGACATCATCATCATCATGAGAACACAACAGAATCTAAAATGGATTATCTTCATTTATGGTTATGATCATGATATAACAACAAATATAATGGAGATATCTGAATAACACAAGGTAAATCTAATTAGAAGGTATAGATATGATGGTTGGCCTCAACATTCAAGGCATATATTACCTTCATAATTTTTAATTTATATGATCAAGTCCAGTATTCTACAGGGAAGATATGAGTATGACATTATATTAATGAACACATGATTTATTTATTGAAAGTAGGTATTTATGATGCTAAAAGTAGTTGTGTTTATTTATCACCATGATTTAATTCTTTATCACAACATTTAATATATAAGACTTAACGTTCCACCATATAAAACTCAGTTGATCATAAATCAACATGCAGTGTTTTATTTTATTTTACCTCAGTATTTATTTTCTTTAAACTCAACATTTTTATTTTAATCTCAACTTGTATTTCTATACACAATGATTTCATCATTATGGCATATCTATCTATTAGCATTATCATTCAATGTTTTTTATTTATATAATGCCATTTTAAATTTGTATTGGGTGTTTCAATCCATATGCTCAGTGTTTCAATTCCCATGCCTAGTGTTTCAATTAAATGATGCCACATTATCAAACATTTACTTAATATTTTTTAATTAAATACACAACCATATAAAATATATACACAACGTCATCAAATATATATACATTACATTTTATTTACAATGCTCCTTTTATATATATTACGTTTCATATAAATATAACCTCGACATTTTATATATATGGCAAAGTGCTTATTACAAGGTTATTCAATGATGTATGTGTAATTTTAAGATGTTATTCAGATAGTAATTCGTAGTCCAAAATTATATTGACCTGACATTTCAATATCTATAATGCTCTCTATTTTTATTAAAACACAATACGTCTAATAGTGAATTATGACTTGTTATTATTTAAAATTATTGCAATCATAATTCTGCCTATTAAAACATATATTAATATTATAAACATAGGATTGCATTTTTCCACATAATTATTTTCTATTATATATTTATTTTATTTAAACAGAATCAAATCTCTTTGCTTTACTATTTCTAGATGATCATGCAGGCTACTAATTGGAGAATACCTATTTGTTGAAGGACTTGAACAAATTTTGCATTATGTAATAGCTAAGGTATATACATACATGTATTTAGAACATTATACAAAGCTCCAAAATCATCTAGGAAGATTACAAAACCCTATCAAAGAATATATTTAACTTATATGTTGCCCTAACATTTATTTAAATTGCAGTCTTATTTCTACTAGCATTCTAAAATTAGTGAGATGCAGACCAATTAAAATATAAATTAATCCAAATAATATAAGATGAAACCTATAATTTGGAGTTGTTTCCCACATATATATCAATAAATTCAGACTCGTTGTCCAAAATAATACTCTATAAAACCATACACAAAAATATAATTTACTGAACCAACCTTATTTAAATTTGCTTGGAAAGAATATACTTGGCTATCTCTTGCTCTCTCCAACTCTCTAAATCCCCCTACCTGCTCCTTCTCTCTCTATGTCTCTATGTGTTTTTTCTAATTTTAATAGGATTAATTTATAAAACTAATCCTCTCTTTATCTATTATGCCATTCACTTTGCATGCATTTTCTCTTTTGGTTTGTCATCCATGTGTAGCATTATTTTATTAATTTAACTTTCTTAACTAATATTAAATCTCTCAATTTGTTCAACAATATGACACTTTTTTCAAGTTATCTAAAACAATAGACTAAGTTGACCAAATTAAATAAAGATATCTAAATTTATCTTTTAATGCAATCTCATGCATGCTTTAAAAGACAACTTAATTTGTCTTTACTCATCGTTAGTTCATTAGGATAACTCAAGCTCTTGAAAGTAAAGAAATAAAGGTAATTGTTTATTAAGAAATGGATAAATAGTTTTCTAATTGTTTTCAAAATAAAACTAAATAATTAACTGCTATTCTCATGTAGCAATTAATTATCTATTTCTTGAATTATTCTTGAAAATCAAGATAATTAAATTAAAAGAATCTAATGCATATTAAAAACTAAATTTACATGCTAATATAATCACATACAAGATTTCCTTAATTACGTAGTAGCATTTAAAACACATAATATTTTTAAATCTAATGTGCATGTGTCTAGGGGTGTCTAGGGTCACTAGCAATTCCTCTATCAACATCCAATCATCCCATCTAGCTCATCCTCTCTAATGATGCTCTCCCTCCTCAATCTCTGAGGGTAGGATCTATCCTGCATCCACCTCACAACAAGTAGGTAGTTAGTTTGAGTCATCATAAATATCAACCAATGATGTAAAAATAATAAATATACATCCTCAATGTATAGAATAATAAAATATAGCTATCACATTATGTATATTAATTGACAATATTACTACTCCATTATAGTATATGTCAAAATGATCAAATCAAAGCAATTATAATTAGTTAATAACCATACTAATCCATGGATTTAAAGGTTATAAATCATAGGATAGAATTGGGATGTGACAAGCAAAAAATGTCCAATGCATAGCATATAAACTACCCTATGAAAGATATAATCATGTATAAAGGCATGTGTAAGTATGTATAAGTTCAAACATGATAATGAAAAGTGATCATCAAAATATATAACCTATGTATATCAAGATCAAAGAAGTGGATACCCCCAATGTCCACATGACACGAGTAGAGGGAAGGCCCAACATCTAAAATAGGAATAGATCATATATTTGTGTATGCCTATATCACACTAAATTAGAAGCATGACACACATGTGTATGTATAAGTAGTTGATATGTCATCCATCAACATGGAACTAACACAGATGCCAATGAGCCAATAAAATATGTTTATGTTGAAAATATTTTTTTATTTTTGTATTTTTTTTTTGTGGGAGGTATTTTTGGAATATATGAAGAGGAAAGATCATCCTATCAAGTATTGTCTACCTAGTAAAGGTATTGCCTATTGCTTGCCCTTTTATGGTGGATTAAACTTAGTAGGTTTGATAATTAACCGCTTGGGTATAATTTTTTCTTGTTTAAGAGGATGCTCATATGGAATTCTAGAAACTATAATTACCCAATTGACATGAATGTATTTAACACACCCATGCACTAGATAAGATACTGCTCAAAGTGTAAGGATCCAAAGTCTTCCCAATAACATATCAAAATTTTACATGGAAGGTATAATTGAAAAGATAGTAACCACATGTGTTGGATCACCCTGTAAATGTAGGTCAATCTCACCAAGAACCTTCTAAGAGGTCACATTGAATTCTCTAACTAATCTAGTAGAAGGATGTAAATCATGATAAGTATAACCCAGATGCACAAGTAATGCCATGGTATAAATACTTTTACTTATACCATTATCAATCATAACATAGTGTATAGGCTAGCGATCAAGTAATGCTCAAATGAATAAAGAATGAAGATTAGAGTTGTCATCCTTAACCTCACTATCATCAAAAGTAATAGAATGTCTTTGAACCATAGGAGGCGTATGTCACGTATAGGTACCAATAATCCCATCCAATGGCTATTCATAATGTGAGGGAGGAGGATGTGTGTTATATGTCATTTGTACTTTTGGATCCTTCTTAAAATGATCTTACAAAGGATTGTTAAATATTTTTTATTTCTAGTGATCACCAGGTTGTGAACCTGATTCCTTGGGAAGATCATCAAATGTAATATTTTGGTCATCAATGAGGTCTTAGATCTTATGCTTCAAAGTAAAGAATTTATTTGTAGAATGCCCAGATCCTTGATGATAATCATAATAAGCATTTGCATCATATCATTTGGCTAGAGGATGACTCATATCAACCTCTATAATATGAGCGAGAGATATAATATTACACTATATTAACCATGGGAGTAATGAAGCTAGAGACTCAAGTAAATGTAAAAACTATATCCTCAGTACATTAGATAAAATAAGTCGATTAGATTGTTATGGCATTGTATTAACGATTGTGATTGATTCTTTTTTAGGCTCAGGAGGTTATACCTTATAACTTGGTTTGATTGTAAACTTGGTATTGTATGTAGATGTAGTTGATTTGTTTATTGCATACTTCAACCTATTCAATGAAATAAGCTTCATTTCATGGTCTTGTACAACATAGCATAAGTCATCAAAAGATTTTAACTTCTTGAAAATGATAGACTAATGTAAAGGAGAAAGCAAACTTTGCTTGAATATGTCTTTAACTCTTTATCTGCCATAGGATTAGACATTTTAGCCAACATTGTCTTGTACCTCAAGATATATTTATTGATAGGTTCATTTGTTCTTTGTTTGATTTTGGAAATTTGAGCATAGTAAACCTTTTCAAAAATATTAATGGAAAATTGTACTAAAAATTGATTTGCAAGAGGTTTGAATGGTTTCACAGATTGGAGCAGTAAATATTACAACCACCTCAAAACATGTTCCTTGAGGCTTCTTGAGAATAATTTGCTAAAATTTTCATCATTGGATGCATAGTCAAGGCATGTCATATAAAAGGATCGAAGATGCTCTTTAGGATTGCCTTTGCCATCATAAAATGTGAACTTAGGTGCAATAAAATTAGTTAGTAAGGGGTACAAAGATATCTCAAGTGTAAGCAGATTGTGTAACACATCTTTTGAATAAATAGTATGAGTAGACTTTATTACCTTTTTTTTAATGTTTATAACATTGATCTCCAAGATCTTTATAACTTGAAGTAGAGTTTGAACTATAGACCCATTGGGATTTGGATTAGCAAGCTAAGTAGTCACCAAAGGGGATGTAAACATGGGTTGAATAGGCATAGAAACCGGTATTTGAGTTAAAGTTGTTGGTAATTCCATGGTAGATGTAAGAATAGTATTCTAGTTTTTAGGAAACAAAAGTTTTAAAACATAACTCATGCCTCTACTAGATGTAGGAATCGATGAAGTATCTAAGGGGAGGGATGTTTCAACTATAACTTTTAATTTTTTTATTTCTAATATAGTTATGAGGATATCATCAAGGTCCTCAGGGTTTTAACAAATACACTCTCAAAACAAAGCAAGAGATTTTTCTTGATCTTGATCTATTTGTTTATGTGCATTGTTATCATTGGATTCATGGTTTTCATTATCAAAATATTTAGTTATAACCACATCATCAATATTGTGATCATTCTGAACATGGGAATCATTAAGGACCATAGGATTAAGCTCTTCATTAGTTTGAGACATCTTAGGTGGTAGGAGAGGAAGTTTTATGTGTTCAATAGGCACACCACCTAATCTAGGGCTACACCTAGGTTGCATACAAAATAATGCAAAAAGTAATTTGAAAAGGACAGCAATCTAAAACCCTGGTAGAGTAAAAACCCTAGGAATCAAAAAAATTGCATTCACACAAGTTAGGTTCATCAAATGTTTAACCCTAAAATAGATGTGGATCCTACTTGGGTAGATAGGGTTAATAATATAGAAATGATAATGCACAAGGGTGATAATCATATCTACAACATGCTAGTTAAATGCTAAATTGAAATATAATATATGTTGAATTTATTGAATTGAGATAGACTAAAAATAGAAAGTACAACTATGTTAGATATGAAAATGACAAAGCAACATAGTTTTGGATCTGGAATCAGCAAGAAGTAAATTGGAATAGGATTCTAAAATAGTCACCAAATTTTGTATTAAATGTATCTAGATATGCAGAAACTAGCATCATCCTTGGATGTTAGCATCGATGTTACTATCTGAACCAGACATAGGTGTCCTATATGAAATACTTACTGGAAAAGGATGTAATACCTACAGGAAAAGGATGCAACCACTTGGATGATTCTAAGTTTGTCTTCATCTTCGTTCTAGTGCATTAAGATCTGGGTCATGGATTGTCACTCCTCATAAAATGATAAAACCCTAGGTCTTCATCTTCATAGTGACCTTGGAAAAAATGGGTTAATGATCTCATAGTGTCGAGCTAACCCCAAAGACCCCTCTGCCAATGGGTGTTTCTTACATATCCACTACTTTGAAGAGGGCCTCAGACAAATGTATTTATTTAGTAATTTATTGGGTTGTGTGTTCATAAGGGTGCAATATGTGGAAAACAACTACAAAAATGACCTATCTTGTAACTTGTCAAATCAGGATCTTATGTTACTCCTTCAATTATTTATACCTATATATGTGTAGTCCTTATGACTGATATGGAAATAAGACTTAATAGGGAAGCTTTGCTCAATTGAATTCTCTTTGGTATAAATTCTAGGTGAGGAATGAATGAGGAATGATTATGAATATATATCACTCCTATCAGGAAATATCTAGCATTAAATCACTTAGGCCAACCACTAGGATACATTTCATTTACAAATTATATAAATTTAGGGCACTAGACACTAGCGTCAATGCAAGGGTCTAGGACTGACACCTATATCCTAGTAGTTAGACAATAATTATAGACTTGGAACTTGTAGGGGCATAAGATAAGTTTATTTTAAGCATTTTAGACAAGATAGAAGGTCTGGGTCATCAACATAAGACTGGTGGGACCAAGAGATAGGAAAAGGTGCACAAGATAGAGCAGATGTAAGACTTCCAAAAGTGGGAAAGGTCTAGAACTAAGAGGAACAACTAAGGTATGAGTTTGCCAAGTGTACAAGATTAAGGTGCTATATAATTCATAAATATCATCTACAAGGTTATTTTTTTGACTCGTAGCTTAAAATCATGTTCCATTTTTCAAAAAAGCATAATTCTTGAGATGATTTTAAATCTATAATCATATTTTAGTGATATTTTACATAAATGGTGTTTTTTTTATTTCCCACTTTTAGTTAAATTTATAAGTTTTTTTGTAATTACATTTTATAAGCATTTTTAGGTGGCAAGACTTGTCATAACACACAAAATTACAAAGTGCTACTCTGGGAGGACACATATTTTTTAACATGTGTTTTCATGACTTGGTTGTATTGGGGACTTTTTATGGTATTATATTGTTTGTACCATATTTTTGGACTATTTTTAAGACTCTCCTAAGGCTTGTATCAAGATCCTTCATACGGAATCTTAGTAAGCTCTTATATCATTGCCTTTTTCTTGTGTGTGCACAAATCTAGGCACTTTTTTGGTTTCTTTTGCACTGCTCTAATTTTTATTGCTTCACATTAATGGAGGGCACACATGAACACCTAACCCTCTACATTAAGAGATATTTTATCACAAAAACTACAGGGTTAACAAATATAACCTCCTTTATAGTAATGTTTATGCACATATACACCTATTTAATGATGGTATGAGTATGTGCTTGCTTAATTTGTGAGTGTGCCTTATTTTTCATTTCCTCAATGCTTCTTGGTGAGTTATCTTTTTTTGCATTGTTCATATAAGTGATGGATTTTCCCATCCATGCATGAAGTTATGTTTTGATGATGACTAGCACCTTCTTTTTCAGAGTTTTATTCTATATAATATTTAGATTCCTTTAACATCATCCTTATATTTTATTCATGCAACACCCTAGTTCAACATCACGGTAGGGATATTGAGCATTGTGTACTACTAATTTGGTTTGATACACCATTTGTTGGTAGTTTTTAGTGATGGATCAACATATCCATGCCTTGTTTATAATTTGAATTATGGAGCATCCACTCATATGTATTAATATCTTGGCACTTTCAATGATAGATTGGCCCATCTATGCCTCTTTTACAACTTTGAATGATAGAGTTTCCCATCCGTGGAGATATCTTGTCTCATTTTAGTCATTTTATGGATATACACAACTTCATTATCATTGCTTCTAAATATTTGACACTATTAACAACATTATTATCTCCTTAAATGACTTAGATGACTTTATGGCACTAGACACATGTGTTAGGGTGGGACACTAGTGTCGATATAGGGGTCTGGGACTGACGCTTATGTCCTGGTAGTTAGAAAATAAGTACAAACTTAGAACTTGATGGGGCATAAGATAAGCATATTTTGAGAATTCTATGAAAGATAGAAGGTCTGGGTCATCAACATAAGACTAGTCCAACCAAAAGATAGGCCAAAGGGCACAAAATAGAGTAGATGCAAGACTTCTAAAAGCAAGAAAGGTCCAAAACTAATAAGAACAACTAAGGTCTGAGTTTTCCAAGTGTACAAGACTGAGGTGCTATATAATTCATAAATATCATGTGCAAGGTTATATTTTTTGACTCGTAACTTAAAATCATGTTCATTTTTTTTTTTAAAGCATAATTTTTGAGATGATTCTAAATCTATAATCATATTTTAATGATATTTTACTCAAATAGTGTTTTGTTTTTATTTCCTATTTTTAGTTAAATTTATATAAGGTTTTTTTTAATTGCATTTTTATAATTAGTTTTGGGTGGCAAGACTTGTCATAACACACAAAATTACACAGTGCCACTCTAGGGGGTCACATTTTTTAACACATGTTTTCATGCCTTGGTTGTTTTGGGGACTTTTTTGATACTATATTGTTTGTGTTAAGTTTGTGGACTCTTATTAACACTCTCTTGAGGCTAGTATCAAGCTCCTTCATAGGGCATATTAGTAAGCTCTTATGGCATTGCCTTTTTCTTGTGTGTGCATAAATCTAGGCACATTTTTGGTTTCTTTTGCACTGCTCTATTTTTTGGTTGTTTCATATTGCTCAAGGGCACACATGAACACCTAGTCCTCTACATTAAGAGATATTTTATCACAAAAACTATAGGGCCAAAAAATATAACCTCCTTTCTAGTATTGTTTATGCACATATACAATTATTCATTGATGGTATGAGTCTATACGTGCTTAATTTGTGAGTGTACCTTATTTTTCATTTCATCGATGCTTCTTGGTGAGTTGTACTTATTTGCAATGTTTGTCTAAGTGATGAATTTTTCCCTTCCATGTATGAAGTTATGTTTTGATGATTACTAGCACCTTCTTTGTTGAAGTTTTATTCTACATGAGAGTTAGATTCCTTTAACATCATCCTTATATTTTCTTCATGTAACACCCTAGTTCAACATCACGATAGGGATATTGATCATTATGTACTACTACTTTGTTTGATGCACCATTTCTTGGTAGTTTTCAATGATGGATCAACATATCCATGCCTTGTTTATAGTTTGAGTGATGGAGCCATCCATCCATATGTATTATTATCTTGGCACTTCCAATGATGGATTGGCCATC